>OX421499.1:17955761-18555761 GCA_949126835.1 Anisus vortex
ATACGCGCTAAAAAGGTGATGCTTCTAGCACTAGTGCAGTTTTTTTTTATTTGTCAAGTTGAGAATACGGTAAAAATGCGATTTATTGGAGCTCCATTTAGTGGACATTAGAACAAAACAGACTACTTTTTTATATCTAATTTTAATCTTAAAATTGATTCATCTGTCTCAATAAATCTCAATCTATGTATCGCTAATGGTTTGTATCTATTTATGTGTATACCGTCTGTATCCTTATATATTCTTATCTGAATATATATTTCTGTGTATCTATTTATTTATCTTCCAATCCAAGTATTTATATATATTTATAAATCTATATTTCTTTATTTTTATATTTATTATTACTTTATATATTTTTTTTAATGTAAAGAAAAAAGTAACAAATCCATTTTATATGACATCGAGGAAGTTAAGGAGCGTTCACAACTTCTGTGCATCCATGGGGCGTGTGTGGTCAATACAATGTCCAGCCGCCTTTACTTTTCCACAACAAATAGCAGGTACTCATTTGTGTATATAAATATTTTATTTCCCGAATATTTTCATTGTCTTGTAATTAAATGTATTTAAAGTTAAGACAACCGTCCCATGCCTATTTCTTATGGTTTAGTTTTGAACTAAATTTAAATAAAATTTAGCTTAACTCTTTCTGTACGTTTTGCCATACTATATGCCGTAACGTTATGGCTCGGCTTGATTTTACGTATAGAAAGAGTTAATAAGCTATTTTGTTTAAAGTGTTTTAACACAATTATAAAGTCACAAAGATGATTCACTATTGGTTATACATAAATTGTATTCAACTCACATTTACCTAAGCGGATTTTCGGGGGGGGGGGGGGGAGCGAGGGGGGGATTTAAGGAACATCTCACTTTATTTGTAATATTGTTGCAATTGTATTGTAATAATAATAATAATATGTTAATGTAAACAAAACTCAGGAATAAGTCCAAGCCAAGGGAAAGACGAAGCCAAGAGAAAAGAAAAAATGTAAAAGAAAGGGGGCGGGGCTAAAGAAGGTTAATCAAGAGTTCCCGTTCTTTCAACTATGTTATTGCTACTATTTATTATGGCGCCTGCGGTTCAAATGCTACTTCCGGATAGCTCCAGATGAAAGGGCAAAAACTCATGTTTTGTTTTGTGTGTGCGTGTGTATGTGTGTGTGTGTGTGTGTATGTATGTGTTTCTGCGTGTGTGTGTTTGAATGTTATCTAAATATTTTCCCTAAGACTTTGCTTTTCATTATGATTTTAAAATTCCGTCTATAAAAAAAAATCGTATTTTTTCGTCCATGTTCTCCCCCCCCCCCCCCCCCCCCCCCCAATCCTTCATTTTTTTTTCTTTCATTCTTTTAATCTTGTCCTGTGACAAGTTTTCATTCCAATAATTAATTCAATACTAAACTTAATAGAAACTATATCCATTGATGTCAGATTAGGTAGGACTTAGGATTTATGTGAGCAGCCTTTTTTTTTTTTTAAACTTTAATATATATATATATAAGAATATGAAAAACTATCTTTCTTTGTATAAGCAAAGACTATAAGAAGATGGACCGCTTGCTCTATTTTTACATTTTTATATTGTTTTTTTCCGTGCGCATCCAATAACGCCGTCTTAAATTACTTCTACGCTTCTATGTTTGCCCAAATGTTGCGCTGTATACAACTTTCGATTTTAATTTTAATTTTTCATTGAGAAAATCATAGCGATTAAATAAAGGGAATCGGGAATCCCGAATAGAAGTCATTCGAGTCATCAAATAACTGAAATATTAAAGCAAGCGGTCCATCTTATTATAGTCTTTGGTATATGACATGATCTTTGGATTGGTAATTGACCCACTTTACGTCATGCTATCGAACTCAAACTTGGCACATAGACGTATTTTTAACGTTTGTTTTTCGTTCAACTTTATGGTGCGCATTTTTAAATTCTTATTTAAAGCATTTTATATTCATTTTTAAACTCTATGACTGACATATGTATTTATTTTTCTCACTCGGCTAAAGCATAGCACAATGGGATAAAAAGGATTTAATCTGAAGCGTTGTATTATGGCTTGTTTAATCATTCGTCATAACTCTATAGTTATATAGTTAGAAGCGTTGTATTATGGCTTGTTTAATCATTCGTCATAACTCTATAGTTATGTAGTAAGAAGCGTTGTATTATGGCTTGTTTAATCATTCGTCATAACTCTTTAGTGTGAAACGCCTAATGAAAATTTTTCATTTTTATAACAATTTTACAATAAACTAACAAAAACTACAAAATTATAATTAGACTAGTTCATGCTTGGGCGTCAAGCTATGAATTTTAAAAAAAGTTTTTAAAAAAGACAGAAGAGACGGTAAACAATTAAACAAAAATTGAAAAAGCTCGCATTTGATTGGCTACAAAGGATTTGCCTACAACAGAAGACAGTTATGCTAAGCTGTCACTCAAATATGCAAACTATAAAGGCGAAAATGAATAAATGATATTTCTAAACTTTGAATCGTTTTAAAGTACAGTCATTTCTTTATTTTTAAACTGTAAATATAATCGGTTTCGAAATTAGCCTTTATTATCTATAGACATGCGACAGATTCCAAGATAATCAAACACTAGAAGATCGAAACAAATTTATTCTGCTTTCTATTTCCTTAACTAATTAGCTCATATCGTCCAGCGCCATCTGCTCCAAGTTTACATGTAAACACAATCACATTAAACATACTCACAAATACACAATCACATTTAACATGCTCACAAATACACAATCACATTTAACATACTCACAAATACACAATCACATTTAACATACTCACAAATACACACACATACACATGTTCACGAAATTGGCCGTCTTTTTTTGTTTGTGATTAAGGCCGCCCGTGTCCGTTTTATTGCACGCGCTTGCGTGAGTATGTCGACAAGATCATTGGCTGCAG
Source organism: Anisus vortex (assembly GCA_949126835.1). Classification (NCBI taxonomy): domain Eukaryota; kingdom Metazoa; phylum Mollusca; class Gastropoda; family Planorbidae; genus Anisus; species Anisus vortex. Next base: position 17,958,702 of record OX421499.1, read on the forward strand.
TAGAGTCACATGATGCTAGAAATGAGGTTGTTGTTTTTTTTGTTGTAATTTTTTGAGAGCGAGTCAGACAGACGAATAACCAGACCGGAAACATTTTTCAATAATTGTGAATTAGGTGAGCATAGTCCAGAGTCTAGGTCGAAGTAAATTACCATATGAATTTTAAATGTTTACTATAAACATGTGCTATCTGTCGTAAACCAAAACAACAGTTTTGGATTTTTAAATAAAACAGTATTTAATTTAGATATAACGTATATAATAAAAACAGCTAAAAATGAGAGACATACAATATTTCAAAGTGGAATCATGAAATTGGCATCAAATAAATGTTAGTATAACTTACAGGAATCAAAAAGGTAGTATTGCTTAGACCTTTGTTCGGTGTCTTTTATCGGGAAATCCCATTGCCACAAGACATATTAGACCTTTCCTGAAGCTCAAACATAACAAACACATAAACCAGATATATACACATATATACATAGATCGGTAAAATATTTTCAATGCAAAAACTATCCAAAGACCTTGATGAGCTCTTTTAATGAATTCAACGTATCCCCTTGACAAAGTCTTGGATAGCACCATAACCAAACACATCTTCCATATAAGACATTTCTCATGATAGTATCAACCTCCATGTTAATGTGACCTTTCAATTAGCTATTTATGTAGATGTATCTGTCTATCTCTAGCTATCTAACGACCACGTCATATCTATCCATTCCTACTTATCTATATCAATATATAAATATATATCTGAACTAAATTTATAGCTACATATCAATCTAACAATCTCTGTCTATATACCTGCCTGTATCCGTTGATATATTTTTTATTCTATACCTAGCTAATCTATTTATCTATTCGTCTATGAAACTATCTATCGTTCTGTTTATCTTTCTTTCTACATTTTTCTATCTGTGTGTGAGTATATTTCGCCCCCCCCCCATCCCTTCTCTATCATTCTTTCTTTCTCTCTCTCACACACACACACACACACTCACTGTCTCGCTCTGTACATAGTCTATATATTATATTCATATGGAGCAATATGAAAGAAAGAGACGGAGGGGATGAATGAGGCAGAGACTGGGAGAGAGAAAGACAAATAAAATTATTGAGGGGAAAAAAAATCCTAGAGAAGCCAATAGCAAAAACAAACAAATCTAAAACTATTTTGAAGTGCTAAGTGATAGATGAAGAAATAGGAAAAACACTGTAACTAAACACATCAAAATAAATCCAACATAAACTTTTTTAAATATTCATTCTGATTAGTTATCTATGTAAACACGTTTTATTTAGTTCGAAACCTAGCTTTTAGTGATTAGTTATTTTTTGTTTTTAATATTTTATTTGTATGAAGCTGACTACAAAGTGTAGTATATGTAGTATATGTAGTATATGTAGTATGTGTAGTATGTGTAGTATGCGTAGTATATGTAGTATATGTAGTATATGTAGTATATGTAGTATATGTAGTATATGTAGTATATGTAGTATATGTAGTATATGTAGTATCTGTAGTATGTGTAGTATGTGTAGTATATGTAGTATATGTAGTATATGTAGTATATGTAGTATATGTAGTATATGTAGTATATGTAGTATATGTAGTATATGTAGTATATGTAGTATATGTAGTATGTGTAGTATATGTAGTATATGTAGTATATGTAGTATATGTAGTATATGTAGTATATGTAGTATATGCAGTATATGTAGTATGTGTAGTATATGTAGTATATGTAGTATATGAAGTATATGTAGTATATGTAGTATATGTAGCCTCAGCTACACAAGGGTGAGTGAGCGGATATACGGTTGTATGGAAAGATGGAGGGATAGACAATTAATTTAACTTATTGGTTGGGTGATTTAGCAAAAGATAGGTAGGTGGACTAGGTAAATGATTGGATAAGTGAATATGTATAAAATCAGAAAGATAGACAGATAGATTGACAAATATTTAGAGATAGATAGATAGATAGACAAATAGTTAGATAGATAGATAGATAGATAGATAGATAGATAGATAGATAGATAGATAGATAGATAGATAGATAGATAGATAGATAGATAGATAGATAGATAGATAGATAGATAGATAGATAGATAGATAGATAGATAGACATATAGACAGATATACAAATATGCAGGTGTGCCGATATGCAGATAGACAGATAGACAGATAAATAATTATTTAGATATATAGATAGATAGGCAGATAGACAGATTGATAGACAGTCAGACAAAGAGACAATTAAACAGATAGACAGATAGACAAATAGACAGATAGTCAGATAGACAGGCTGACAAATATGCAGATAGACAGACAGAAAAACAAAAAGAAAGGTCGTTACAAGATATAACACCTGCATCTTTGGCCTGGAAATTCTAGACAGCTTTCAATAAAGTAATAAGCTTAGATAAACATTTCTTAGTTGGCCGTTTGTTTACACACGACATTAAATTCTATAAAAACTCCAACAAATTATACTTAAACAGACATTAATTAGCCTGAACCTTCGGAAGGATTAATTAATCAACCGTCTATATTTTTATGATAGCTTTTGGATCAAAGATACTTTTTTTTTTCTTTTACTGAATATGCCTGACAGATAATCAAAACATGAAAGTTTTTTCTTGAACGAATAACAAATCTAGTTTTAACTGTAACAAGTTTCTGAGATTTCGTTTCATATCTAATCGCTAAAAATAAAATTATATTTGAATGTCTGGGATGTGTGTGTGTGTCGCGGAGATGTCAAGTGAATGACTGGAGGCTCAAAGAACAAATAAAATGTCTGCTGGAATGTCTGTAAACAGACATTAAAAAAAAAAGACATGGAAAATCTGCCTGAAGCCATTCAGACTTGTTAGTTAATACACTTATGGTGAATGACTTGAAAAAAAGTTTTTTTCTTCTGTAATCCTTTTATCTCAGAGTTTGAAATGTTTAAGGACTTGGTTTGATGTAGTAAATACATATTGACATATTTAAACATACGGTGGCCTGTGGATACACTGTCGGTAATATATATATCACATTTATCTATCAAACTCAAGGATCACCTGTATGGAAAAGATAAATATTAGATCTAGTTGCGAACAAGGCATTCATGAATACAATACGTGAAGTGAATGAAAAAAAAAACTTCAGAGGCCTTTACGTGTTTGATGTTTGCAATGGTTATGACGCCATGTGCATAGGGGCGCACTGCTCCAAGTCGTGGCGCTTGGCTCTTTATGGGCTTATAGCTCTGTGTGTTATATTTGTAGAGAAACGTTGAAAGGGGGAGGGGGGAGAAAGTAGGAACAGGAAATGCATGTCACGAGCGTATTTCAACAGTACCCGGAGGTAAGCCCTCACGACTTGCTCTCCTAACTATGAGGGTAAGCTTAGAAGTCTACGACTAGTATATCCGACTCTGTCGGTCCGTAGGAATAGTCAAGTACACAATGGGACGCAGTATGCGTTATAACATTTAAATATAATAATATGTTCTTTAATACTACGACATACAAGGGAATTCTCCAATCCAGGCGTCGGCAACCTATAGAAGCGTTCCAGACTTGGCACGCAGAGCAATTTCCAATGGCACGCGGAAGATCCATAAAAGGCAACTCAAGTCTCTTCTACAATAAATTGAGTGGTAGAGCAGGATGAATTTTAGGCTGTCGGCACGCAGAATGAATTAGAAATCCTACTTTGGCACTCTACTATCAAAAGGTTGCCGACCCCTGCTCTAACCTATAAACATGAAACACAAAAACAGTTATAAAGACCGTGAATCGCCAGTGTTGTTTAGCAAAGTGTTGAACTAATCATTTGAATGTGCTTTCATATATAGCCTACATATTACAGTATGACCTTTTTCTTCTTTTAACTAGACAAGGATTGTCGGTCAGAGTAAATGAAAATTGACATTGTGCTAGCCACACAATCATTCTTATCCCGTGGCCAGTTAGGCTTCATCAGAACATAATCATTGTCAAGAACGGCATGCGTGCTATTTTTCACAGTACAATAGCAAAATAAATAGTCTGTGTTGTATGACGCACTATAGTCAGAGTAGGTATAAAATGAGACACAGAACAGTCTGTATAGAATGAGACACTGAACAGTCTGTATAGAATGAGACACTGAACAATCTGTATAGAATGAGACACTGAACAGTCTGTATAAAATGAGACACTGAACAGTCTGTATAGAATGAGACACTGAACAGTCTGTATAGAATGAGACACTGAACAGTCTGTATAGAATGAGACACTGAACAGTCTGTATAGAATGAGACACTGAACTGTCTGTATAGAATGAGACACTGAACAGTCTGTATAGAATGAGACACTGAACAGTCTGTATAGAATGAGACACTGAACAGTCTGTATAGAATGAGACACTGAACAGTCTGTATAGAATGAGACACTGAACAGTCTGTATAGAATGAGACACTGAACAGTCTGTATAAAATGAGACACTGAACAGTCTGTATAGAATGAGACACTGAACAGTCTGTATAGAATGAGACACTGAACAGTCTGTATAAAATGAGACACTGAACAGTCTGTATAGAATGAGACAAAGAACAATCTGTATAGAATGAGACACTGAACAGTCTGTATAGAATGAGACACTGAACAGTCTGTATAAAATGAGACACTGAACACTCTGTATAGAATGAGACACTGAACAGTCTGTATAGAATGAGACACTGAACAGTCTGTATAGAATGAGACACTGAACAGTCTGTATAGAATGAGACACTGAACTGTCTGTATAGAATGAGACACTGAACAGTCTGTATAGAATAATAGACACAAACAGACTTTAGTTTGTTTACTTAATACTTTTCCCCACAGTATTTAACCAACGTGTCGTAAATAAAGCAATTAGTCTACCACAAGTTGATAGTTTAAACCGACTCAGTCGCCACAATACACATACTTCTTTTTTTTTTAATATTATTTTTTACGGGTTGCAGTTTTAAAAAAAACACCACAAAAAAAGGGGGCCAACTATTGATTTAGAAATTGATCCTTCCGGCCCACCCTCGGATTATTGCAGCTACGCCTTCGAAATCGGAGCTAACCCGTTTTACCAGCTCCGTGTTGCAGCCGTGGGGTTATTAGATTAAGTTTGCCCGTTATTTAGACAAAGTACATATATATATTGCTACCTGACCTATGTCTCGTTGCTTGGATCTCGTGTAAGGGATTAAAGCCGAGGGAAAATGAGAACAGGAAAAAATAATGTTCTTTTAACCTTGATGAAGAATTGTCATAGAGCGGGGTCATATGACGGGTCTCGGAAGAGCTGAAAGTTTATTAAGACATCAAGTGCGATATTTCATTCATGTACATTCTCTTTTGTGGCCAATTCGCATTCTCGCGTAATGATTGTTGTTAGTATTCCTGATATTAGCAAAGACTATAATAAGATGGACCGCTTCCTTTAATATTTCTGCTATTCGATGACCAGAATGACATCTATACGGAATTCCCGATTCACTTTTGCACTGTACACATCCGTTTTATTTAATCGCTATGATTTTTTTCATAATGAAAAATTAAAAAATTAAAATCGAAAGTTTTAAACAGCAGAAACATTTAGGCAAACGTAGGAGCGTAGAAGTAATTTAAGATAGCGTTAGAACTTATATAAGCTCTAAAAATAGAGCAATCGGTCTATCTTAAAATAGTCTTTGATATTAGCAAGCACAAATTTAAATATAGCCTTAATGAAAATGGGCTTATTAACAGCATAAAAAAATATTTAAAAAGCTTATAATATTTGTACTTGGCATTTTAACATTACAGACAGAAATAAAACAAAGTACAAAATATAACACTAGCTTTTATATTGACTTATTATTATGTGTTGGGAATACTTTGTTTTTACGTATGAAATAGGTTTTGTTCCGTAACCCCTCCGTAACAACTATTTAGTTCATAGATTCTCAACGGGGGCGTTATCGCCCCCCGGGGGAGCGGTGAGAGGCTTTAGGGGGGCGCTGACATTCCCGGGGGCGATTGGAGGGCGGTGAAAGGCAAGGGGGCGATAGAAACGTACCTGATATAATTTGAACACCTCAGCTATTTGAATCGATTCGTTTTTGGATGAAATATGATGTAAACGCAAGTGCTGCTAAATATCTGATATCCCCCAACATTAGGCATACACATTATTAAACTAATAAGAAATAGGAATCGCAATGACTTTTCGATGAATTAGGGGTCAGTATTTGGCAAATATGGTATGCGGCCGTCTGGTCCTATTGTTGTCAATCCTGCTGACCGATCACTGTCGTCCTAACATATGCTAATATTAAAGATATTTTGATCTCAGTTTTACCGAGTGGTCCTTTATTTGATTCTGGCGTATGAGATCCTTATTATCGTTAAGCGATATAGATTCGGAGTAATCATACAAACTAGGTAGTTATTGTAATGCTTGAAAATATACATATAAATTCTTTAGTTATAAAATAATTATATAATTTTCAAATTAAATACTTTTTACAGTTTGATCATTTCAGAGTTATAAATGTAGGCCAATAATTTTTTTACAAAAGAAAAAAAAAACAGAAATATTAGCTCAAATGTAAAGGGTTAATTATCTCACTTTTATTAACAAATGTTTCCACATTTGATTCAAAATTGATGCCCAAAAAGTTATGTTTTGTAATATAACAAATATTACTTATTTTTTTTTTCTTTTTATACGTTCAACATTATGGTTTTCAAAACAAGATTTAATTATTAGAGGATTGAAATAATTTACGTTAAACAGTTGTAAATAAACATTTCCTGCATTAAATTTTTTTTCCATTTAAGGAGTTTATATTTTAAACATTAATAATTACAGAAATTAGGCCTACATGATATAGATCTAGTGTTATTAAATAAGTCTCCTATATTTATAAAATTAATAATACAAATAAATTTGTTTTAGAATTAATTATAGGCCTATTTATGTTTAATTAAAATTAAGTTGCTGGGCGGTGAGCGGAAAAAAATTGTAAAAGGGGGCAATGAGCCGAAAAAGGTTGAGAACCTATGATTTAGTTGATAGTAATATTTTTTAAATACATGTTTTGGCTATTTTATGTTTAATGGGAGATTACTCTAAATGAAAGGTTATTAACTCGATTGTTTACGAACACCACAGAAAACAATCAACGATGTTTTTTATATAAAAAATGGAGTACTTGGGGTACAGAGAAAGGGGAGGGATAAAGTAAGAATCCGCCCCCTCCTCCAGTTTTGATAGTCTTAAGATAAGCAAAGAGTTCTTGGCCTTGTTGCACGTTCATTTCTAAGAGTCTGTATGAGCAGTGAATTTTTTTATTTTTTTTTAAAGGAAAAAAGAATCTGAAGTATCAAGAAAGAGAAAATGGGAAAATTTGGGCTTTTTATTTGTACTAAGTCTGTAAAAAGGAAGAAATGGGAAAAGGGAGATAATATGGGGCTTAAGTTCCAGAGGCAGAAGACTACAGAATATTGTGGGCCAAAGGATAAATGACAAGATAGTACACCGTGTAGGAAACACTTTTGGATTGAAAGAAACCAGATAGTCTTTGCTACATTTCTTTTTTTTAAACCTGTGTTTAGAACTTCTGGATAGTGATACAGAGTAGGGGTGGGGAGAGAGAGTTTGGGGTGAGGGGAGTGAGGAGGAGGAGAGAGAGGGTGCGTGGAATAGAAAATGAGAATGAGAGGAACACAATAGGAGAGTGAGAGTGAGAGAGAATGAACCAGTGAAAATAGTTAAAGAGATATGGGGGTGCGGGAACGAGAGAGTCAGAGAGAGAGAGAGAGAGAGAGAGATATTGAGAGAATAGTAAGAAACAGAGAAAAATTATTACAGAGGCAGGTTGATAAGGGGGTTGGGGAATAAAGAGGTGGAGAATATTAATGGAAATAAAGAGAAAGGAATATATATTGCTTGGTAGGTAGAGAGACGGAGAGTTATAGGAATAGAATGGATGGGAGAGAGAGAAGGGAGAGAGTTAGAGATGGAGTTAGAGAGTCTAGGATTGGGAGAGAGATAATAATAGAAAAGAGAGAAAAAAAGAGAGCGAGAAAGTGAGTAAAAGGAGAAGGAGATAGAGAGTATTACTAGCAATAGAGAGAGAGGGAGATAGAGAGTATTACTAGCAATAGAGAGGGAGATAGAGAGTATTACTAGCAATAGAGAGAGAGGGAGATAGAGAGTATTACTAGCAATAGAGAGAGAGAGATAGAGAGAGTATTACTAGCAATAGAGAGAGAGGGAGATAGAGAGTATTACTAGCAATAGAGAGAGAGAGATAAAGAGAGTATTACTAGCAATAGAGAGAGAGAGGTAGAGAGTATTACTAGCAATAGATAGAGAGAGATAGAGAGTATTACTAGCAATAGAGAGAGAGGGAGATAGAGAGTATTACTAGCAATAGAGAGAGAGGGAGATAGAGAGTATTACTAGCAATAGAGAGAGAGGGGGAGATAGAGAGTATTACTAGCAATAGAGAGAGAGAGAGATAGAGAGTATTACTAGCAATAGAGAGAGAGGGAGATAGAGAGTATTACTAGCAATAGAGAGAGAGGGAGATAGAGAGTATTACTAGCAATAGAGAGAGAGGGAGTTAGAGAGTATTACTAGCAATAGAGAGAGAGAGGGAGATAGAGAGTATTACTAGCAATAGAGAGAGAGGGAGATAGAGAGTTACTAGCAATAGAGAGAGAGAGGGATATAGAGAGTATTACTAGCAATAGAGAGAGAGGGAGATAGAGAGTATTACTAGCAATAGAGAGAGACAGTATTACTAGCAATAGAGAGAGAGGGAGATAGAGAGTATTACTAGCAATAGAGAGAGAGGGAGTTAGAGAGTATTACTAGCAATAGAGAGAGAGAGGGAGATAGAGAGTATTACTAGCAATAGAGAGAGAGGGAGATAGAGAGTTACTAGCAATAGAGAGAGAGAGGGATATAGAGAGTATTACTAGCAATCGAGAGAGAGGGAAATAGAGAGTATTACCAGCAATAGAGAGAGAGAGATAGAGAGTATTACTAGCAATAGAGAGAGAGGGAGATAGAGAGTATTACTAGCAATAGAGAGAGAGAGATAGAGAGAGTATTACTAGCAATAGAGAGAGATAGAGAGTATTACTAGCAATAGAGAGAGACAGTATTACTAGCAATAGAGAGAGAGAGTATTACTAGCAATCGAGAGAGAAGGAGATAGAGAGTATTACCAGCAATAGAGAGAGAGATAGAGAGAGTATTACTAGCAATAGAGAGAGAGGGAGATAGAGAGTATTACTAGCAATAGAGAGAGAGAGATAGAGAGAGTATTACTAGCAATAGAGAGAGAAGGGAGATAGAGAGTATTACTAGCAATAGAGAGAGAGAGAGATAGATAGAGTATTACTAGCAATAGAGAGAGATAGAGAGTATTACTAGCAAAAGATAGAGAGAGATAGAGAGTATTACTAGCAATAGAGAGAGAGAGATAGAGAGTATTACTAGCAATAGATAGAGAGAGATAGAGAGTATTACTAGCAATAGATAGAGAGAGATAGAGAGTATTACTAGCAATAGAGAGAGAGAGAGATAGAGAGTATTACTAGCAATAGATAGAGAGAGATAGAGAGTATTACTAGCAATAGAGAGAGAGGGAGATAAAGACTATTACTAGCAATAGAGAGAGAGGGCGATAGAGAGTATTACTAGCAATAGAGAGAGAGGGAGATAGAGAGTATTACTAGCAATAGAGAGAGAGGGAGATAGAGAGTATTACTAGCAATAGAGAGAGAGAGGGAGATAGAGAGTATTACTAGCAATAGAGAGAGAGGGAGATAGAGAGTATTACTAGCAATAGAGAGAGAGGGAGATAGAGAGTATTACTAGCAATAGAGAGAGAGGGGGAGATAGAGAGTATTACTAGCAATAGAGAGAGAGGGAGATAGAGAGTATTACTAGCAATAGAGAGAGAGAGAGATAGAGAGTATTACTAGCAATAGAGAGAGAGGGACATAGAGAGTATTACTAGCAATAGAGAGAGAGGGAGATAGAGAGTATTACTAGCAATAGAGAGAGAGGGAGATAGAGAGTATTACTAGCAATAGAGAGAGAGGGAGATAGAGAGTATTACTAGCAATAGAGAGAGAGAGATAGAGAGAGTATTACTAGCAATAGAGAGAGAGGGAGATAGAGAGTATTACTAGCAATAGATCGAGAGAGATAGAGAGAGTATTACTAGCAATAGAAAGAGATAGAGAGTATTACTAGCAATAGATAGAGAGAGATAGAGAGAGAATTACTAGCAATAGAGAGAGATAGAGAGTATTACTAGCAATAGAGAGAGAGGGACATAGAGAGTATTACTAGCAATAGAGAGAGAGGGAGATAGAGAGTATTACTAGCAATAGAGAGAGAGGGAGATAGATAGTATTACTAGCAATAGAGAGAGAGGGAGATAGAGAGTATTACTAGCAATAGAGAGAGAGGGAGATAGAGAGTATTACTAACAATAGAGAGAGAGGGAGAGAGAGAGTATTACTAGCAATAGAGAGAGAGGGAGATAGAGAGTATTACTAGCAATAGAGAGAGAGAGAGATAGAGAGTATTACTAGCAATAGAGAGAGAGGGACATAGAGAGTATTACTAGCAATAGAGAGAGAGGGAGAGAGAGAGTATTACTAGCAATAGAGAGAGAGGGAGATAGATAGTATTACTAGCAATAGAGAGAGAGGGAGATAGAGAGTATTACTAGCAATAGAGAGAGAGGGAGATAGAGAGTATTACTAACAATAGAGAGAGAGGGAGAGAGAGAGTATTACTAGCAATAGAGAGAGAGGGAGATAGAGAGTATTACTAGCAATAGAGAGAGAGATAGAGAGTATTACTAGCAATAGAGAGAGATAGAGAGTATTACTAGCAATAGATAGAGAGAGATAGAGAGTATTACTAGCAATAGATAGAGAGAGATAGAGAGTATTACTAGCAATAGAGAGAGAGAGATAGAGAGTATTACTAGCAATAGAGAGAGAGGGAGATATAGAGTATTACTAGCAATAGAGAGAGAGAGGGAGATAGAGAGTATTACTAGCAATAGAGAGAGAGAGAGGGAGATAGAGAGTATTACTAGCAATAGAGAGAGAGGGAGATAGAGAGTATTACTAGCAATAGAGAGAGAGGGAGATAGAGAGTATTACTAGCAATAGAGAGAGAGGGAGATAGAGAGTATTACTAGCAATACAGAGAGAGATAGAGAGTATTACTAGCAAGAGAGAGAGAGGGAGATAGAGAGTATTACTAGCAATAGAGAGAGAGAGAGATAGAGAGTATTACTAGCAATAGAGAGAGACAGTATTACTAGCAATAGAGAGAGAGAGTATTACTAGCAATCGAGAGAGAGGGAGATAGAGAGTATTACTAGCAAGAGAGAGAGAGAGAGAGAGATTGGGTGGAGAAATCGAAGAAAAGAACAAGAGAGATAATAATTGTAAAAGAGAGAGATAGAGAGAGAATGGAAACGACCGATCGACATTACCCAAAATTGAAACGGTGATATGATTTTTTTTTAAAGTAAAAAAGGAAGCCATTTCTTTAAGTTTTGAGACAATAGTTGTTAAAACATCCGAGATGGGTTACATCCCTTCGGTCAGTTCTGTCTCCACTTGAAGAAATGTTTAAAAGTACTTGGCAATGTCCTCGTGTACTCTCTTAGTCCAATGTACTAGCTCTGTATGGACTGACTCGTGAGACGATGGAATAGAACGTCACAGATAATCCGGTGCTCGGTAAATTTGGCAATTGTAAATTCGGAACCGGTATTTAAGGCAAGGTGATTTTGGCAAAGGTAATTTCGGAATAGGTAAATTCGGCAAAACACGCAAAGCGGTAAAATTGGCAACGGTAAAATTGGCAATCATATAATATCCACTGTTTTTATTAAAAGTATTGTTTAGACTACACTCTATTCCATGGATAGGCAACCTATGCAAACCGTGCCATACTTGGCACTCAGGGCGTTTTTAAATGGCACATGAAAGACCACCAAAATGGTGAAAAGAGCATGATAGGCTAACATTAAGAAGCACTTTGGCACGTTGTTTAATTTAACGTCATCTAATGATCAAAGACAAACATTTTAAATAGGCGCCAAATGTACCCCTTCCCCAGCCTCGGCGTATCTCTCCCCCCCCCCCCCCCACTTAAGTTACGCCTCGGCAAAGGTCAAGGTAAGCAAAAACGAACACAGTGGTACGCGAATGTTCTTGACCGGTTACGTCAAGGAGAGTCACAGAATTACTTTGCTGACCTATAGGCCTATTCTCTTAACACGGGTTGTTGAGTGTCTGTGTGTGTGTGGGTGGGGGGAACACATGGCCACCATAAAACATTTTATCACACTCCATTGCGGTCGGCTATTTGCCGCCAATCAGTACCCTACCTTTTTGTCTTTGTAGTTTTAAACCGTGTACCAGTTTTAAACCTTGTACCTTCTATGTTATAACGATACAAGTATACATTACTTAGACACATAGGCCTACAACAATACATATTTTTAGTTGGCTATATTTGATATAGAAACCTCGATAACTTACAAGAGATTTGTAGCTAAATGTGCCTTATAGCCTCAGTAAATTGGTTTAAACATTGAAAGTACGTTTATACAATTTATTAGGCTACCTATTAAATGTTTTATTTACAACTTTCGTTTGTAATATAATTTAAATATATAAGAAAAGTAAATAACTAAATTATTTTTTCAAAATTGTAATAATAAAATGAAATCCAATATCATAATCCATGTTTTGATAGAAAGACTGATTTGTCTAACTACCAAAAACAATGTTCTGGGATTAAAAAAGAATTTAAACGAATACCGCCCCCCCCCCCCCAAACCTCTTTTAGTTTTCACTGCCTAGCCTGGTGCTACCAAGCTGGTCACTAACAATTTAATCGGTGGGGAGACGGGGGTGGGGAGACGGGGTGGGGAGACGGGGTGGGGAGGTGGGGATGGGGAGATGGGGGTGGGGAGACGGGGGAGGGAGGGGCTAGCGTTTGCTTTTGTTAACACGACGAGTCTCATTCTGGTGTTTACGTAATAATGCCGTGCCTTGTTTCCTTGTGCTATAGACGGGGGGGGGGGGGGGGGGGGGGTTTACATTATTTAAATGTTCCTTGTGTGTTTGTATGTAATTAGTGTTTGTATGTATGTGGTGTTTGTTTGTGTGTATGGTGGTGTGTATGTGGTGTTTGTATGTATGTGGTGTTTGTTTGTATTTAGTGTTTGTATGTATGTGGTGTTTGTATGTATGTGGTGTTTGTTTGTGTGTATGGTGGTGTGTATGTGGTGTTTGTATGTATGTGGTGTTTGTATGTATTGAGTGTTTGTATATATGTGGTGTTTGTATGTATGTGGTGTTTGTTTGTGTGTCTGGTGGTGTGTATGTGGTGTTTGTATGTATGTGGTGTTTGTATGTATTTATTGTTTGTATGTATGTGGTGTTTGTATGTATGTAGTGTTTGTATGTATGCAGTGTTTGTTTGTGTGTATGGTGGTATGTATGTAGAGTTTGTATGTATGTGGTGTTTGTTTGTGTGTATGGTGGTGTGTATGTGGTGTTTGTATGTATCTGGTGTTTGTATGTATTTAGTGTTTGTATGTATGTGGTGTTTGTGTGTATGGTTGTGTGTATGTGGTGTTTGTATGTATGTGGTGTTTGTATGTATTTAGTGTTTGTATGTATGTTGTGTTTGTATGTATGTGTTGTTTGTGTGTATGGTGGTGTGTATGTGGTGTTTGTATGAATGTGGTGTTTGTATGTATTTAGTGTTTGTATGTATGTGGTGTTTGTTTGTGTGTATGGTGGTGTGTATGTGGTGTTTGGATGTATGTGGTGTTTGTATGTATGTAGTGTTTGTATGTATGTAGTGTTTGTATTTATGTAGAGTTTGTATGTATGCAGTGTTTGTTTGTATGTCTGGTGGTATGTATGTAGTGTTTGTATGTATGTAGTGTTTGTATGTATGTGGTGTTTTTTTGTTTGTATGGTGGTGTGTATGTGGTGTTTGTATATATGTGGTGTTTGTATGTATTTAGTGTTTGTATGTATGTGGTGTTTGTTTGTGTGTATGGTGGTGTGTATGTGGTGTTTGTATGTATGTGGTGTTTGTATATATGTAGTGTTTGTATGTATGTGGTGTTTGTTTGGGTGTATGGTGGTGTGTATGTGGTGTTTGTATGTATGTGGTGTTTGTATGTATTTAGTGTTTGTATGTATGTGGTGTTTGTATGTATGTTGTGTTTGTTTGTGTGTATGGTATGTGTGTATGTGGTGTTTGTATGTATGTAGTGTTTGTATATATTTAGTGTTTTTATGTTTAAAGGGTTTAGATGCCGTGGTGTTTAAATGCACTTAGTGTTTGTACGTAGTGTTTGTATGTATGTAATGTTTGTTTGCAGTATTTGTGTTTATGTAGTGTTTGTATGTACGTAGTGTTTGTATGACGTGGTGTTTGTATGTACGTAGTGTTTGTATGACGTGGTGTTTGTATGTTTTTAGTTTTTCATGTTTAAAGCATTTCTATGCTGTGGTGTTTATATGCACGTAGTGCTTGTACGTAGTGTTTATGTGTATGTAATGTTTGTGTGTAGTGTTTGTGTGGTGTGTATGTAGTGTTTTTATGTATGTAGTGTTTGGATGCAGTGTTTGTATGTATGTAGTGTGTATACAATTCTACCAACCATTAAATATAAAAAAAAACTTAGACGTAAAATACCATTACCCATAAAAAAAAATACAAAAGTACAAATGCAATGGAAATCCATACTTCTATAAAGCCACATTTCATATTTCTAAATATACATTCATAGGCTATAACTAAATGCCATATTTCTAAAGCCATAGTTCTAAAAAGCCATTCCTACATCCTATCCAGGTACAAGTCTAGGAAGAATTGACCTTTCTTTTACACAAATAAAGACAGAGAGAGAGCACGGTCACCGGAGAACGAGAATATCGAACTGCCTGGGGTCGATATGACATTTCAAAAGGGTCGGCGGTTGCCTCGGGGGTTCTAATAGGATCTAAAGAAATAACAACTTGGGGGGTTTTAGCATTATGATTATTTATTGACATTAATTTTGTTACTAAGACTATTACAGATTTCTTTCAACCATACCTTGCAGCCATATAATTTTTAATTCTTTTTTTTTTCTTGCTTTTATTGCACCATAGTTGTAAATGTGTGTACGATTTTAATGTATAAAGAATATTGCATTTAAAATATAAATATAGAAAAACAGAACACTTAGGCCTCGAGTAAGGGATGCTGAGCCGAAGCCTAAAATATTATGGCAACAATCAAACGGCGTAAACAGACATGGTTCGGTCACGTGTTGCGGCACAATAGCCTGTCAAAAACAATCTTCCAGGGCACGGTGGAAGGCGGGCGTAGGAGAGGCCGTCAGCGGAGATGCTGGTTCGACGATGTCAAGGATTGGACAGGGCTGCAGTTGACTCAACTATTGACAACCGCTCAGGATAGACAAAGGTGGACCGCTGAAGTATCCATTCGCTCTCCCCCCCCCCCCCACCCCCAACGACCACAACGGCAATGGGATTGATGATGATGAACATGAGTCAGAGAAAAGGTGGACATTTCTGAGAAAATTTTTAGAAAATAGCGTAGGCCTATATTTTATATTTAATATTTAATCCATCATAAAATACAAGTTAAATATTGAAGTAATAACATTTTCTCAAGTAATTGATCGATTTCATTTCTGCCGTCTTAAAGTACGATCGTCAAATAAAAATAATATAAAATGTCATCGTTTCGTTTGATTATTGGCTAGATTAAAATAAAATTAGTGATAAATGGATTATAACATTTCACAGTCAAACCCAAATTTTTCTTACGTGACCAAAGTTCGATATATTGACTATTCCTAATGATAATATGTTAACTGTACAAATTAAAGACAAAGCGTACTATGTTTCAATAATAAGAGACTAACATGTTTGCTTGAGGCTTTTTCAACTTTTCTTTAATGGCAATTGATACCAAAACCCAAATTATACTACATACTATTGTAATGTTTAACGTTTTAGAAAAAAAAAATAATTTATGTATACTATGGAACAATTGCACTGTAGTCTATTATCACACAATAACAATGCATATTGGAAAAATAACAATGTTATCTAAAAAAATAATAATGTACTATGAAAATATGAAAATGTAGGCTATAACTTAACAATGTTATATGAAACAATAATCATGTACTATGGAGATATAAAAAATGTATACCATAACAATGTGTAACATAACAATGTATACCATAACAATGTGTAACATATAACAATGTTATAACTGGTTTTAATCACGTCGAACAAAGTTTTCTTTTTTTTATTAAATTCAAACTCCAGAAACATTCCGACAGTCATTCTTCACAGTCCTTAAACAACGTCTGACCTCCATCTAGACATGTCAATATTTTACTTCAATTACACTCAGGGAATCAACAGGGGAGGTAAGGGCTGGGGTGGAGAGGCGGTGGTGAGGGATGGGGCGAACGGTGGCGTGTGGGAGGGGAGGTAGGGTGGCGGAAACACCATAGGGAATTACTATTTTTTCTTCTTACAGATCACCTAAATTATTCCCCCAACTCCAAGACAAACACCCCGTCTCGAGCAGTCCACACAACCAAAACACACAAGCAGACACTCACACATACACACACACACACCCAGAAACTTTGGTCATCAAAGTTCTATAACTCTATTTTAAAAAAAAAGAAATTGTTCATCAATATGTTGTTTTACTTCGGTCTCATGGGAAATAACTCTTTAGGTGATTAACTTTAATAGAGTAACGGATTGTGGTAAATGAGAATTAGGTCCTCGCCGAAGACCTTACTGAAGACCTTACCGAAGACCGCAGTGTTTAATTGGAGTAGTTCTCTTTTAACCATTCTAGCTATAAAGGAAAGTTGTTTAAAAAAGACTGTTTTCAAACAATTTGAAGAAATGTAAAAAAAACCTGGCCAGAAAGAGAACCAAATTTGTTCATTTTGCTATTGAATTATTTTTCTTCAAACTTAATTACGGAAGACAAAGAAAATTAAGATGGGTCAAACAGGCAATATACAATTTAAAATAATCAACATAATTCTATTATTGTTTTTTCCCCCTTCTAGAAATTGAAAATAAATTGCCAATGTAAATATTACGGTCAACTTGACATTTATGTATTCAAGAATTCCTCCTCCCGCCCCCCCCCCTACTTTTTTTTTCAAATCGCATTAGTGGTCAAGTTTAAATAGTTGTAAGCATTTTGTCCACTAATTTTGAGGCTTGCTAGTCAAGCAACCGAGTCTGCTGGATTGTCTTTTCTTTCTAATAGTAAACTTAAACAAACAAAAAAAAACCACAAAAAACTCTAAGACTTTTTTTAGTTCTCCGTGTGCGGAATATATCTCTAGTCCTATCACCCTGAAACTTATACATTTTTTTAAAACATTTGTTTGTTTCTTTTAAGACATTCGCGAGATTACTCTTGAAATAAAAAAAAAGAGTCCCCACTAAAGTAATAGTCCAAGAGTTAAACCTTTTAAAACCGGGTCAAAATGCTATTACAATGACGTGTAACAATGTAATGTGTTTTCGTGATTAACTCTTTTAGAATATTAATAACACTACAATTATTGATTGTTATAAAACAATATTCCAAACAACAACGACATTTAACTTCCACGATTTTATAATTGCGATAACCCATGCAAGAACAACTTCCTTCCAACTTTTGAACAACTTTCCCCATTAAGGAAATGTTATTACAATTCAGAAAGTGCATGGAACTTGATTAACTCCACAAGTTGTCAACAAAAATTCCATTTACTGTTGTGGTGAGTTAACGTTGCGCACTCTGGCGTTATAAAAAAAAATCATACGATTAGAAGAAAGAATAAATAAGGGAGAACCACAATTTGCCATTATCAGAAGCTGTCATGCGGATATAGAAGCTGAATCTTTAACGCTGTGTTATAGCGGCGTGCTGATAAAATAGAAATTGTTCAGATGTAAGTTGTTTGTTCATTGTGTTCAAGTGGGTCTATTAACGCTGTATTATAGCGGCGTGCTGATAAAATAGAAATTGTTCAGATGTAAGTTGTTTGTTCATTGTGTTCAAGTGGGTCTATTAACGCTGTATTATAGTGGCGTGCTGATAAAATAGAAATTGTTCAGATGTAAGTTGTTTGTTCATTGTGTTCAAGTGGGTCTATTAACCCTGTATTAAAGCGGCGTGCTGATAAAATAGAAATTGTTCAGATGTAAGTTGTTTATTCCTTGTGTTCAAGTGGGTTTATTACACTGAACGTTTCTTACTGCAAAATATGTAAGATCTTACACAGTGGGTAATCACCAGAGATATGTATTTAGCTTACATTGTGCTTTAAATAGATGTACTTCAGATCTGGAATATTTAATTTATTTTCAGTAATACTCAAGCTCTGATTGTTTTTTTTTCAACGTAATTATTTGCTTTTGATTAGAAATTATATATTATAAGGCATTATGAGGGATTAGTTGTAGAATTACTAAGTTTAAAAACATTTTAATGTAAAATTTTATAAAAGAAAAAAATTACAAAATAGATATAATAATTATGTATATAAATTTTTTATTATCTTAACCAATGTAGTAGTTTAATCTTGTATTACAACGTCCATATTACTGGAACTGTTTTAAAACGAGTTATTTAACTCACACTCTCTCTCTTTCTCTCTTCCTGCCTCTTTCTTTAAACTTTCTTTTCTCTATAATAATATTTTCATTTTACTTTGTAAGGAAAAAGTTAGCAACACAATTTTTTTTTTATTTCAAGAGTAAACAAGAACAACTTAAAGCCATCGAAAGTGGCATCCACCGTGCACACCCTCCCCTCCCCGCCCCTCCAACAAATGCCATCAACCAGTCCCCACTCACCTCAACCGACAATAATACAAATGAAAAACCGGAAGCACTTCATATCAATCTCCACCTAGACTCAATAACCCAATGAATGTAAGGGAGAGAAGTACAGTGATTACTTCCCCTTGAAATTACACTTCAGGACCCTAGCACTGCAATTATTCGTTTATTATTGTTTTAATGCGTTTTTGTATTCTCTTTTTTTAATAGAAGTTACGAACAATTTAATCCAATCTTAGCATACTTTTAAAAATTCATTTTTGAATTTCAAATTAAATATGCATGAAATGTTTCTAAGGATTATTTCAGTCATTTATCAATAAAAAGATAACTACATTATAAATATTTATTTTTATTTAAAGTTGTTTTGTTTTTTTACTTTACCGTGACGCTTTTTTTTTTGTTGCTTATAATTTTATTCCTATCTTATTACTGGCCGTTGTATTGTTTTTCAAGCCTTGCGTTGTGATTGTCTGCTCTATGATAGATTTGACCTACATAGTATATAATAGAGTTAAACATAATACAGCATTCATAAAGCAAAGCATACAGACTACTCCATAGTATAAAACATACAGACTACTTCATGAAGTAAATCATACAGACTACTCCATAGTATAAAACATACAGACTACTTCATGAAGTAAATCATACAGACTACTCCATAGTATAAAACATGCAGACTACTTCAAAATAGCAAAATTCCACTGTTCTCATTACTTTAATGAATAGAATTATGTTTAAAGGTTACCGCCAAAATGTTTCTTTCCGCGAGCCATAACTTTTACTTCTGACCTGAGAATGACAACACATGGCATTGGTTCATTGAAGGCCCCCCAGGACTGGACTCCACACCATTTTCTTGTACCGAGTTTCTCAATGAAATTCTAAGGGAGATAGAAAGAGCAAGAACCATTAGACGTGATAGCATCGGTATCGCCCGTAGCTCTCTGGTGTCGTTCTTCCCGACATCAACGAAGGAAATACATAACGGCTGGGAAGGTTATCGATATCACAAAGGCCCGCAGGGAGCGACTCTCTTTCATATAGATTTTTTTTTTTTAATATTTGGAATCGATTCCGGAACTTTGCTTTCTTCTATAGTACTGTTTAGTAACAGAATAACATAATGTAAATCCTGAAAAAAATGTTATAGTTATATATTATTAAAAAAAAATTGTTATGGCTATAATAAAGATAAGATAAATAATAAAACCGGGTTTAAATATCACAAATTCTCTCTTTAGAGTAAAATATACTGTTGAAATGTGTTGACTATAAGTACCCGGTACTTTGTTTGTGTGACCTGGCTACGAACATTTAGCGAATTCGGTCTTCGAAGCTTGAGACAAGCGTCATTAAATGAATAAAAGAAAGCTGAATTCAGAACATGAAGTATGATTTGCCTAATTTTACAAAGTAGCTACATAAATTACATATTTACATAGTCATATATATATGTGTGTGTTATGCTTTATCAATTTTGTTTACCCTACATTTTGAAACACACGTTGTTGTATAAATTGTTTTAAATTTAGGTAGCTCAAAGTAAAGTACCCGTCATAGAAAGTTAATCATAGGGTCGGTATATAAGCAGCGTTCATCAGTTTGTGTTGCCACGGTATACTAGGGGATTGTGTAGCCAGCACAATGCCCAGCCTCTTTTACTCTACTCCCAACTCGGCCATCATAGCTCTATGTACAAACTTTAAAAATTCAAAACTTAACAAATTAAAAGTAATCTCGTCGTACCAAATTGAAACGGCGTTGACGAATTTCTGTACATTTTTTTTGGATGTCTACCTACTTTTACTATTGTAATCGTCCTATTTGAGTATGCGATGAATGATGATGATAATGAAGTGAAAATCTACACGAGGATGCCATCATTTCATTTGTGACATATCTAAAAAAAAAAGGCAATTGATTCTGTCTTGGCGATGTTGAATTTGCACAATTATAAGCTTTGATAAATATACTGCACTCGAAAACATTAGGTAAAACAAAAACTGAAACTTTCGTATATCAGAAACTAAACTGAAAATAAAATTACTTTCTTTTCTCGTACGCATGTAAAAAAAAAAAAAAAGATTTGGTTCTATTTTGTTTAAAATCCTGGCCAAAGTACAAAGCTACAATAAAAAACAAAACTAATTATAAAGCCAGTTTGGCTTGAGTAATTTTAGAAGTCTGTCCGTTTAGCTTGTCTGGTCAGTTTGGAAAAAAAAAAGTTCCCAAAGGATGTAAGGAGTGGTGTAAGGAAAAGCGCTCTGAAGGGAAGTGATCAACTCGTCTGAACCATTACACATGGGAGGTAAACAAGAGAAATATTTTTCTCTCGGGCTTGTTCTTTCCGTGAACATTTTAATTGTCAATCTTCTTGGGAAAAATTCTAAATTCTAGAAACGTTCAAAAATTCTAACTCTGAGCTCGGTGTGTCTGCCTTAACTCCTCCCCCTCCCCTCTCTAACCTCACAATTAGCTGTACCTACCACACGCACATAAACACACTATAACTCCTCCCACACAGCAACGACTACTATCTTGTTTCACAATATCTGAGGTTCCAGAACGTAATATTATTTTATCGTTGCATTGAATTAATGCCATTTGTTTTCGTCTTGTCAACTGTAGAAACAGGAATCAGAATTGAGAACACGGTTACTTTATGTCGAGAACTTTCAATCAATAGTTATAACAAACCTTAAAATACAATTTTAAGTATTCCAATTAAACAATACTCACAGATTAAAACAAATTTGTTTATTGCTGTTGTCTAATCTACTTCCGCTTTATATAATATTTGAAACTTGTGCCCAACGTTATAATATTATAAGTCATTCAGACGACTTTTATTTGCTTATCGCAATCATTTATTTATTTTTTTGTGTGTGGACCTGGTTCAGCTGCACCATGTGCAGTATTGCACCATTTAGACTTAGGACCATGGTGCATCGCAAATTCCTGCTATGGAAAAATTTTAGTAATCCCGTTTCCAAAAGCTCAAAGCATTTGCTTATGTGTGCTTTATAGTTGAAGCAACCCTGTTTGAATGTATGCCAGTACACACAGTGTAGGCGCAAGGCGATTTATCATAGTGTATGTAGTAAAGTTTATCTATGTATCGTATACCATAGACAAAGGAAACTGTTACCTCAGTGCTTCACTCGCCCTGTATACCGATAATAGATTTGTGCGTAGAGCACAATAGTATTCAACATTATAACAATGATAAGAATACGCTTAGTAATATATAGGCTGTCTAGAATAAAATTTCTCTTGTGACTTGATTAGAGTACAAAAGCGATCATCGTATTTATTATGTCCCATATTTGGAAGTAATGATATTTTATTCTGAAACATGAACGCATCATTTCATTTGTGTACGTTTCAGTATGAAAAAGTAATGTGTATACGAGTGTAATGGCGTTATAGCCTGTCACATGACTTTATTCTTTCTATCCAACAGTGTTCACTGTCGCCAGCGCCACCATCCCACACTTTGTCTACAGGGAGGACTGGAAGGAGCAGAGCTGCGCCAAGGTGCTCCACAAGGTCAGGCATCAGCTTGTCAGCGCCCCTCAGCCGCCAGATATCAGGGGTCATTGGGTCTCCTATAGGTGAGTCTCACGCATGCGCTGTCCTGCTGTCCTGTCCCTAAAGTCTCAGTAATATATATGGCGTCGCTGTTTTCTTAAAGTTGCTTTTAATCTTTCAGTCCTACATTTTTAATCATTGTTGTTGATATAGATCACAACCAAAGGTACTGAAAAGGAAGGGGGGGGGTATATTTTAATAGAGAAAGAGAGGGGTGTGAATCGGTGTGATTGTTTCGATTAAGAAGAATAGCGGGGGCACGGGAGTTCGAATCCTGGTGAAAGCTAGGATTGTTTCCAGGGTCTGGAGGGTGTTCCTGAGTCTATCTAGCTCTGATATTAGAGGGGGTAAAGTAAAGGCGGCTGTGCATAATGCTGGCCACACAATCACCTAGTATGCTATGGCCACTGAGACTGGTAAAAGCTGTTTTAACGGCCCTATGATCAATTTGGTCCGAAGGGTACTTTACTTTAACAAGAATATCATTTCATATGGGAGATTTGAGAATTCGACTACATATATGGGGTTTTAGTTAGACTGTAGGGCGTAGAAGGACTTCATATAGCCTAGAGAGTCCCCCTCCCAGTTATCGTGTTCTGTTTGTTTTTTTAATTAAATTTAAATTTTAGCCAAGCCGATACGATGTTATGTTTTTTCATGGTTGTTTAGTACAACACATTTTATGAGATTCACAAAAAAAAGTTTAGGAACCAATGATTTACCAAGACAAGAATACATTTCGTTGATTTTTTTGATTCGTGCATTTTCCTATCTTCCACTTACAAAAAAAAAAATTTTTGAACAATTTTTTCTGATGTAGATCTTGACTTTTTTTCATCATATAGATCTACTCTTATTTTGGAAAAAAATCAGACTATGTGGCAAACTTTTTAGTTTTTTTTTTTTTCTACTCCCTTTCTATTAACTTGTGCTGTCTGTCTGTTCGTATGATTGTCTGATTGTCTGGTTGCTTGCAAAACTTTGCATCGATATTTTGACCACTTCCCGTCGTCCAATCGAGCCAAAACTTGGCCAGCAGACTTGTCCCGACTAACAATACATTCTATCAAATTTTCAGCATCATAGCGTTTGGAATAGTTACGAATTCATTCGACCAATTTGCGAATCGAGGAAATATTTTATGTCAAACATGGGTGTCTCTACCGGAAGAGACGGAAGTAAATAAACTTTTCGGATATGTTCGTTTTTACGAAATAAATAGAATGAAAACAACACAATGTAGCCAAAACAAAACGAGTTCTCTTTTTATGTTTTTTGCGGACCAAAGCTAGAAAAAAAGAAGGATGCGCACATTTTTAGTGTGGAAATTCTTAATATATTTCTTATATAACTTATATTTTTTTAATCAATCAAAATATAAATCAAATATAAACTTAGTTTACAAAGAAAGGGAGTATAATAAAAACTTAGTTTTTATGGGTTAGTCTTTTTGTTTGTATGGTGAGATTTGAGTTTTCTTTTCTTATGAAATTGTGTAATATCCTATCATAGTGCAAGCAGCAAAGCTTCAATTGAAGGTTGTTGTTTTTTTTTCCTTATATATTAATTTATAAGTTAGAGATGCTCCTTCTTTACAGAATAGTATTACAGCCTACGCTTACCCTGTGGTTTATTGAGTACTGCATTTCGTTGTTAATTTACGTGGCGTGAGATAAATACAGATGTAAAGTTTTTCAACCTAAAGGGTGTGACCAAACTACAGACAAGCCATTGATGTCACAGTTTTGATGCTTTGTCTCTGAGTTCAAACTTACCATAACAAGACATTTCATCATTTAGTTAGGAACTAGATCTAAGCTGCTCATGTTTAATCGGATTGAAGATCTCAATAAACTTTTTACGCCACAGGCCCCAGTTCTCAAAAGGTGATAATTGTTATGGGAAATCTTATAAGATTGTCTTATCTTAGTGCCATTATTACTTAATTACCTTTTTGATAAGGTGCGGCGAGTTTATTGCTTTTCAAAATCAACCATTTTGTTTATCTTTACATATAGAGTCGACTATATCTCAACATGGTGTTATATATCTCTGTGTATACATCTCTGTATCGTGATTGTTCCTGTTTTCTAACAATGTCACCAAGGCAGCTGCTCTTGCGCTGCCATAAACAACATTTCTACACTGAAAAATACCTCGGTCAAGGTCTCCGTAATTAGACGTTAAAAAAAAAAAACTTAAATAGAAACTAAAATGGTTGGCTTCTCCGTAAATATACGTAAAAATAACTTTAAAATAGAGACCAAAATATTTGGCTTAGTCAAGTGCAAGAATGTCACATACACCTGAGATTCCTCTAGACTATTCTAGACTCTATCTGCCCTTGACACATAGATCTGCACAGGCAGGCTATAATCTATCTGTGATCTGACTGCACTAAGAACTGTATAAATGAATTTAATAATGCTCCTACCTGCACTCCACCTAGTGGTCTTGTTTAATGGATGTTGTTGCTGATGTTAAATCTGACCATAACCGATGCCCAGCAACCTTCACTATAACCAGCCAAGCCTATGGATCTCAACATCAAGCCGTGTTGTTTTTTAATCCCTTAACCTTAACGGTCGTTGGGGAGCTAATGGACGCGACGTGTAGACTTGGCGGCGCCCATCTCCCCTCCAAGTCAGCGGTGGATTTCTTAAATATTTATTTCTGATTGTCTGCACCGTGTGTCGAACCCATGATGTCGAGCTTGTGAGTAACGATCATTGTCGACTTTGCTATCAAGCCGTATGGACTCTGGTAAATAGATACTAGAGAATTATCTTTTAAAGCCGTATTTAATCAGGTTTCAACAAGAAAGACGGCCATGTGTGTAAGTGTGAGTTTTCTTTAGAAAAAAAAATAATTAACGGTCAATTTTAGTGTAGTTTTTTTTTTTTTTTTTGAAGTACTTATATTTGTGTAGACTATTGCTTGCTTAGGTATTTGACACCAGTTCGCCTTATATTATTATTTCAAAGTATGCTACACTGGTTAGAAATGAACATGATATACTGTAGTGAGGGGGCCACGGTGGACGAGCGGCAGCGCGTTCAGCTGGCGATCCCAAAGTCCTGGGCTCGAATCCTGGTGCAGGCTAGGATATTTTCCCTTGAGTCAACCCATCTCTGACGTTAGCATAAAGTAAAAGGCGGCTGAGCGTTGCGTTGGCCACACATCCCCTCCTATGCCGTGGCCGCAGAAACGGGTCAACGCTACTGCAGTGACACTAAATCTAATGAGATTGAAAATCTCTTAAAATTGTCTGCGTAAAGAAGATTGCCCTTTTATCAGTCTTCTATTGGTGTCTATTTTTTCTTTTATTCTCTTCTCCTTCCTCTCTAACACTCCTGTCTTCTTGTCTCTATCTATTTCACATCCTACAATTCATTCATTTCGTCAAGAGTCTATTGAATTACTCCTTTCGTATTCATATTTAATTCCCCCCCTACCCCCACCAGTAGATGTCTATTGTATTCCTTTCTTTCTCTCTTGTTTACCTTTTTCTCATCCCTGTTCTTTGTATCCTATTTAAATCTCTTTTTCTCGTCGTCCATGTATCGTCTTTCCTATTTTTTTTTCTTTCCATCACTATTCTGCAACTGTTCTTTATCTCTCTCTATATAGGTTCACCTTTTCCTAATTCTCTCTCTCTCTCTCTCTCTCTCTCCGCTTTTCGTCTTATACTTTTTTTTTTCCATTTCCTTTATACTCCGTCTCTCTCTAATACACACACACACACAATCTCGTTAGATCTATGTCCTTTTCTAATAAATTATATTTTTTTTACCCTTTTTAATTGTCTCACTTTAATTGTCTCTCTCTCTCTCTCTTTATCTAACTCTTTATCTCCCTCTTTCTCTCTCTCTCTCTATCTCCCTCTTTGTATCTTCTTTCTCTCTCTCTCTCTCTTTCTCTCTTCTTTCTCTCTCTCCCTATCTCCCTTTTTGTATCTTCTTTCTCTCTCCCTCTTTCTCTCTTCTTTCTCTCTCTCCCTATCTCCCTTTTTGTATCTTCTTTCTCTAACTCCCTCTTTCTCTCTTCTTTCTCTCTCTCTTTCTCTATCTCCCTCTCTTTGGTCCCTTTTATGTTCCCAACAAATTATGTTTCTGTAGAATATTTAAAGTCTGTCTTTATCTTTAGGCCTATATATTATATGTGTGTGTGTGTACCTATATATATTATCCCCCAACCTCTTCTCTCTCTCTCTCTCTCTCTCTCTCTCTCTCTCTCTCTCTCTCTCTCTCTCTCTCTCTCCACTTTGCACTTCTGACATAGTACTCCTCACTAGTCTTTCTTACCATTGTTTAAACCCACGAAACAAACTCAATGTAAAAAGAAAAAATCAACCCCCACAAATTTCTGAATACAGAATTCGGTTTTTCACACCATCTTTTATTCATGGACCTAGGAGGGCCACTTAATTTCATTACATTGGGCAAGTGGACCGTCTTGGCCCGCCGAGCCACTTGACATTGTCTTCTTCTTGGTTCGAGAGACGGCTTGCGTCCCACCCGTACGTTTCTCGACTGCTCGGCATTGGGTTGTGAAGTGATTGCCCGGCTTGATGGTAGTACGGCTCATTATTGTGGCTGGCAACACTGCATTGTGGCATAGGGATGAGGATGGGGGGTGGGGGTGGAACGCCCAAACAGACTTGGCGGTACTTTCAAACGTGACAAAAGGGCGCCTTGATTTGATTTGGTGTGTGACAATGGATGAATGTGTTTGGCTGTTGTCACTAGCAGACCTATTTGATTGGCCATGTCACAAGCGGGACTCGTTTGATTAGCTAGCAGATGAATTTGATTGCCTCACTAGCGGATCAATTTTGGTTGGATGTGTCTCTTAAGGCTACATTTGATTGGCTGTGTCACTAGCGGTAACATATGATTGGCTGTATCACTAACGGCTACATTTGATTGGCCGTATCACTTACGGCAACATTTTGATTGGCCGTATCACTAACGGCAACATTTTGATTGACTGTATCACTTATGGCAACATTTTGAATGGATGTATCACTAACTGCAACATTTTGAATGTCTGTATCACTAACGGCAACATTTTGAATGGCTGTATCACTAACGGCAACATTTGATTAGCCATATTGGGTATGTCTAACGTCTACATTTTGATTGGCCGTATCACTAGCGGCAACATTTTGATTGGCTGTATCACTAACGTCTACATTTGATTGCCCTTCTTTCTGAAACGGCTAAATTCAATTAGGCTGCATCACTTAGAACTGCATTGGTTTGCCCGTGTTACGTCTACGGGTGATACACAGTGATACACAGTGTGTCAGTGACAATCATTCCTTATAGTTATTATACCAATAAAATATGTCATATAATTAGTCATTGTAATCAAAGAGTGAAGTTAATGATCAGTTCAATACAACTGGTTTCTACAGCAACAACAAACGATAACAAACACAAAGTGCCATTTCCTGTAGCCGTTACACATCGTACGTAGCAGTAAAAGGAAACTTAACTATGTAAAAAAGCAGGGAGTGTTTATTGATTCGGTCAATGGCAAATCTTCCTTTCCTCCAATAGTACATCACTAATCTTACTTTATTCTATTGTGAAGGAACCATTAAATATATCCCGAGCGGAATTGCAAATGTGTTTCCGGTCAAACTACGGAAGTCTGTTTTAGACAGAAACAAGAAAATAAAAGTCCTTTAGGCGGAAGTACTAATGTCCTTCCGTCCGATTTACGAAAATTCACTTTTCTTCTCCCCCCCCCCTCCCTCCCTCCCTTCTTACTTTTTTTTCTAACCTACCCTGCTAATTAATATGCATTTTCTCTGATACAAAATGTTAGGTCCGTTTCTTCCATTTGGCCTAACTGTTTAATGTTTAACTTTTGGGGATTCTTATTGATTGAAGCCACATACATATGATTACGGTAAAGGCATGGTGTGTATGCTACTATTGTAAAAAAAAAGGAAAAAAAAAAGTGTCTTTTCCATGGATCTTCTGGTCATGTTTTGTCTTAAACCTGTCGATGTCATGCATTCCTATAAGTCTCTCGACTTCTACTCGCACTCTCTTTCTCTCTGTTTCACTCTATCTTTCGTTCTATTTCTTTTTGACTATTTCTCTATCCAACTATATAGATATACATAACTCTCCTATCGCTCTCTCTTTATATTTCTGTCTTTTTTTTTCTACGATTCTCTCTCTCTCTCTCTCTCTCTCTTACTATTTTACTCTCTCCCTCTCCCGTTCTCTTTCTTTATACCTTTCTCTCTCTCTCTCTCTCTTCGCCCATACGCTCATTATATCTTGATCACTTCTCTCTATCACACTTTCTCTGTCTCTTTTTCTCTCATACAAGCATACACACATGTTCTCTCTGTCTTTCTCTTTAAACTTTCTTTCTCTTTCTCACTCTATCATTCTCTCTCCCCCTCCCCCTCAATTTCTTCTTCTCAAACTTTATCTCTCTCCTTCAAGGTAACATCCTCCTCTCTGTCTCTCTCTCTCTCTCTTTCTCTCTCTCCCTCTCTCTAGAATTTGTATAACAAATTTATGGAAAATACAACTTCCCAACACTAGCGCCTGATAATGGAGAAGCCACTTCTAGAACATTTCTCCCATCTATGCGGTAAAACTTTTTTTTTTCAAATGCCCTTGTACCCGGGACAGAAACTTGTTGGGCCCAAAATTCATTCCCAAATAGAAATGGGTGTTTTTTCCGTGTTGTTGTTAGGTTGTTGTCTCTCTACCCGAGAGATAAATTGTTTACCGCCCCCCGCCCCAACCTTTTCCCACGACCTCCAATTTTTCTCTTTCTCTTCATTGCTTCATACCTCCCTCCCCCCTCTCCACTTCATACCCTTTCTCTCAGCATCCTAATAGAGAAACACTTCCCATTTTGAATACGGAATGGAAGGAGACGTTTCTCTATCCTCTCTGTACATCACCGCCCCTCCACCGCCGTTCCACTGCCCCTCCACCGTCCCTCCCCTCCCCCACCCCTGCACCACCAAGACGTAGCTATATGTAAAGTACTTAAATGGAGGCTTGTTGAACATTAACTTTACTGCACTAGATCTATACACAATTTACAACAATTCTAGATCTAGAATTTCTGTTTCAAGCAAAAACAAATCTTAAGGTAAACAAAAACATATGAACACAAAAACTCACACACATAAACACACTCGTACACACACAATATCACAGCAAATAACACAAACAAAATTGCAAAAAAAGAGAGTCACATAGACCTACACACATTGAATGAAACCGATAGAGAGAGTTTGTGAATGAGAGAGAGAGAGAGAGAGAAAGGAGAGAGTGAGAGAGGGAAAGGGAAAGAGGGAGAGAGAGAAAGGGAGAGAGACTTGATCATAACAAATGAGTTGGCAAAATATAATATTTTATTGAATTTATGCTTTAATTAAAACGACAGAAATATTTTTAGAAACTCTTATAATTTCAAAAACATACCGTAAATTACTTTTTTAGTCTTTATGTACTGGGAAAATTTAATGTAACATTAAGAAAATAAAATATTCGTTTTTAATATGAACATGTATGAACAAAATAAGTTTTATAATTACTTAGAGAAAAATATGTTTAGATTTCTTTTATGTTATTTTAAAGCAAAAAATAAATTAAACTTAAATTTGCTTTTATTATAAAAAACAACAACATGATGTATAAATTTAGTTCTAGCAAAACATGTTTCTTTTCTATCTGACAAAACGAATTCATAGCATTATATTATTTCTTAAGTCGTAGAATGGGTTACCTGAACATGGAAAAAAAACGCTTAACTAATGCACGATTAAACTCAAATAATCATTTTATAATCAAAGCAATAATCATATGTTTTTTTTTACTTATACGACAGGATAAAATATAATTATTTTATTCCTAAAACATTAATTTATAAAATATCTAATAAAATAAAATATGAGATTGGCGTTTTTAAAAGCAAACAGACTTTAAACAATAACATTTTTTATGCGTATCTATGGCCCAAATGCAATATACATACATATACATAAATGCAATATTTGGCGCTGATTGCAATACGCTAGCAATAATAATGCAATACACTTTCAATAAGCATGCAATATAGAAGCAATAATATTTCAATAAACTTGCAATAATCGTGCAAAAAGCTTGCAATAATCATGCAATATACTTGCAATAATAATTCAATATACTTGCAATAAGCATGCAATATAGAATCAATAATAATGCAATAAACATGCAATAATCATGCAATATAGAAGCAATATCCCGCAATAAACTCAGTGATTTTAAAGAAAAACCTAGGTAAAGCTGTCACAGAGTGCTTCCTGTCAAACAGCTCCACTTCTGCCCTCCATAACAAGATGTCTGCCAGGAAATTGAACAACTTCTAAACTTGTTACAGTTTCCTGAATTGGTGGAGATATGTGACTGGCTTGAATTGTGGGGGGGGGCCGAAGCACAAACACACATTTTACAACCACCCAGAAACCGTGAAGAAAGAGACACAATATTTCCAAAGCCCATTATAATTTGTTTGACATGCTGTTCATTAGCGTTACACGTTTTAAAATGTTAAAAATTCATCATTTCAGTTTTATTATGTATGTGCTTATACGTCTTTTGTAACTATATTTTTTTTCTTTTCTTTAAAAATATGTTACTTTAAATATTAATTTCTTTTATAATTAATTGACAATTTTTTTTTATATGAATTCTCTTCAAACATCAAATGATTTTGTGGTTTAAACCAAACAAGCACATCGTAGTTTATTGCATCTCATAAATTATTTCTTTTAGACATTATTTCTTTACTAAAGTATATATTCGAATTATTTAAAAAGAAAAAAGAACATACACTAAAATATGCACCAAAAATCTAACGGATATTATACAATTCATTTCCAATATTTGTTTTGTGTTGATACAGTTATGTACAATATAAAATAATTTTAAATCATATTGTATCTAGGGCCTAACCGGAACACCGTCTCGGACATTCGCCGAAATATCTCATTTTTCGGAAGTATTTCTCTCGGCCTGTAAAACATACACAAATTGTAAAGAATAAAATATTTATAATTCAATAATGTCAAACCTTTTTTCTTTTGGCGTACATAAAGTCCGGACTTGATAACGGTTTTCTCCAATGTTCTAACAACTGCTTTTGTTGCAAATTAGCGCGCAACGGTACATGTGGGTGTTGGTAATGAAGTGAAGATTGTTCGGAGACTAAGCCTTGAGTATGATATCAAAACTACAGAGTAGATCCTACTACATGGTTCGTACTCAAAATCAACCAATAGTAAGTCCAAATACTCGAATTCGGAACTCGATGGAAATCGTCTTCTCGTTGTGACAAAATTATATCGTACTCTTTCTTCCCGAGTGGCATTCAGGCATGAAATGGGTTGCCTGAACAAACCAAGAAAACCAGTAACTTAACATCATTTAAAACATTAATAAAAATGCAAGACTAGACTCGGACCACGGATGAGCGTAGGAAATAATATTCTTCTTTATAGAAGGAGCGTCTGTAATATATAAGATAAGATAAGATAATCCCTATCTATCAAACATGTATTATTAGAATTATGTGCATATATAAATCTAGATGAATATACAATTATTTGTTTGTTTGTTTTATCCATGTTACAAAATCAACCACAAGTAAAAACAACAACAAAAAAAACAAGCCACTTTGGTATTTTCTTGCTAAGTCTAGAAACCCATAAATTCCAACATTGATCTGAAACTTTGGAACAATATTCTATTCACACTTGAAGAGAAAAGCCTCCCTTATTTCTATAGTTGGCTCAACGATCCAGTTGTCTCCTTTTCTTCAACCATAAAAAAAACAACAAATAACTAAAAAAATCAACATCAGCAATTGTACTGTAGCCATTAGCCTCCTTTCCTATTTAAACGTACCCGACAATCGAGTGTAAATAGCAGGCGTCCATTGGGACGTAAAGAGAAAATATTGGCCTTCCACTTGAAGTGTTCTAGTCTAGTTTAATTGCTGGTGCTAACAAGACTGTCAGAGAAATTGAGCATTCAGTTCAATGCACTCAGCAGCCCTAGTGTAATCTAAGCTGATACTAGGGAGTTGGTTAAACTGGGGGAAACTAGGCGTAGAACTATTTATTGAATGAATGATCCCTGTTTAATTACCTTGGTGTATAGAGTAATCATACAAAATTAGTTTCTATGAATACATAATGAGCGTGAGTGTGTGTGTGTATGTGTGTGTGTGTGTGTGTGTGTGTGTGTGTGTGTGTGTGTGTGTGTGTGTGTGTGTGTGTGTGTGTGTGAATTGATTACAATATGGTTGAGCCTACACAATGTTGAAATAAAATTGGATAGGATACAACAGTTATAATTACATAATTTGTTGCAATGAAGATTGATGCTCAAGATTATTTTATTTTCCGTCTAACTATTCATTGATGTAACAATGCAACATATTTAATAGTTTTAAATCCATACAATTTTATCTTTACCCTAATGTTTCTGTGTCGTTGTAAATGATATATATATATATATACCTAATTTGTTTCATTACTTAATTGTGTGCAGATATACATTATATATAAGTTTAATGATTGTGTACGATGTGGGTCGTATTTTTGTACGTAGCCATGCAATTGTGTTAAGGATCTAGCGTCAAAGCGTTGAATGCATTCCGAAAGATTTTTTTAGTTTGATTCTTTATATATAAAACCATCTCTTGCATAATATTTGGCGGGAAAAAAAACTCAAGTGGGTGCTGTGCTGTCCAAACAATCCCCTTTTAGTTATTTTTTTTAACACTAGCTGCTTTACTAGCCATAAAGACCTAACAAAATGATCCAAACTAATGTAATTCGAACAATGGAAAGATTCACTTTACGTTGCCCTATATTAGGAGCGCTACAATCTCATACAATTCACATTTTTTGATTTCCCATATTCCTACACCACACTATCAAAGAACAAATATATTTGCATTCCATCAAACGCTTTTCAAGAAGAGAAAAAACAACAGAAAAGACTTCAGTTGACATATGTTTGGTTAAACAACTGTATCATCCAACACAAACAGCTGTAGTGATTAAACGAGTCGTATTTCCCCATTGATCTGCTGAACGTATTTAAACCTGCATTAATCAAGTTGAAATATTTCACGTTCTACAACTCACACTGCTCCAAGGGGCTAACCAAACACTGGTGGAGTTGCCGGTCTTTGTCAATATGGAATCCGCCAACTTTAACATAACAAATAGACACTTCTTCAGCGCCAGTCCACACGCCTTATTTCCCTTTATATTTAGCGTTATGTTAAGTAAATAGACATGAAAATATCAATCGAGTTCCATACCCCCCTTCCCAAGCCAACGCTTTCCTGTATCGTATATGTTGCCATGACGATAAGCGAACAAGGGGCAAGTAATCTCATTGAGCCTTAAAGTGGAGGTAACACTCGGGCTGTTCACAAACTTGCTTGTCTATTATTGTTTGCCAGTTTGTCCATTTTTCTATCGGTGCTTTGATGTGTGACACGTGACACAAACAGCTTCATTTTTTGTCAGTGTCATCATATCAATCTGTTATTTGTTAAAAATTCAATGACAAGACTGTAGTTCTTAGAAAGCCGTATAACTCCGTTGAAATACATCTATTACATTAAATGAGAGTTTCAATAAGCCATAACAAAAATGTTAGAGAATTATAATAATCATAAACGATTTTTCCCTTCAAGCATCCGTTGTTTTTTTTCAATAGAAATAGATAATTAGATAATTATAGATAAAAAGCAATGAAAAAAAAAACAATTTAAGACTTGGTGAGTTATACGGTCACTATACTATTTACAACAGGAAAACATATTTTTATTAAACATTTGTATCTCTCTCTCTCTGACTCTCTCTCTCTCTCTCTGTGTCTCTCTCTGTCTCTCTCTTTCTCTATCTCTGTCTCTCTGTCTCTCTCTGTCTCTCTCTGTCTCTCTCTATCTCTATCTCTGTCTCTCTCTCTCTGTGTCTCTCTCTGTCTCTCTCTATCTCTATCTCTGTCTCTTTCTCTCTGTGTCTCTCTCTGTCTCTCTCTATCTCTATCTCTGTCTCTCTCTCTCTCTCTGTGTCTCTCTCTGTCTCTCTCTATCTCTATCTCTGTCTCTCTCTCTCTGTGTCTCTCTCTGTCTCTCTCTATCTCTCTCTGTCTCTCTCTTTCTCTATCTCTGTCTCTCTCTCTCTGTGTCTCTCTCTGTCTCTCTCTATCTCTATCTCTGTCTCTCTCTCTCTCTCTCTGTGTCTCTCTCTGTCTCTCTCTATCTCTGTCTCTCTCTCTCTCTGTGTCTCTCTCTGTCTCTCTCTATCTCTATTTCTGTCTCTCTCTCTCTGTGTCTCTCTCTGTCTCTCTCTATCTCTGTCTCTCTCTCTCTCTGTGTCTCTCTCTGTCTCTCTCTATCTCTATTTCTGTCTCTCTCTCTCTGTGTCTCTCTCTGTCTCTCTCTATCTCTATTTCTGTCTCTCTCTCTCTGTGTCTCTCTCTGTTTCTCTCTATCTCTGTCTCTCTGTCTCCCTCTCTGTTTCTCTCTCTGTCTCTTTTTTCTCTGTCTCTCTTTCTCTCTCTGCCTCTCTCTGTATCTCTCTCTGTCTCTCTCTTTCTCTCTCTCTCTCTCCTCTCTCTATCATAATATTTGATTTCTGTACTCTTCATTTTGGGAGTTAAGTATATTTTTTTAACTTTCATACAGTTTCTTAACTGTTTTTAATCTAGACCTGCCTTTTGGTAAATGGTGTTAAGTTGTATTCCTGGCGTATTCAGGCAACCCATTCCATTCCCGCTGTCTTCTCAGAAAGCAATAGAATTTATATTTATAAACATTTCTTGCATAATTATATGGTCTTTTTAATTTATTCATTCCATTGTATCATTAAGTTTAAATGTATCCTTACGCTATGCTTTAAGAACTGTACTACTTTTTGAACCACTTTCCACGAGGGCTATATTATATCTTTGGAGATTTAACTAAGCTTACACTTGTTACGTGTAAATATTCACTTGTTATGATCCTTACAGTTCTATCTGAATTAGTTTCCATACTGTGTTCTTTATACGATAGATTCCAGACATAAGCTGCATGTTCTTGTAGGCCTATTGGTCTAACAATATTAGTTAGCACCTTAGTTGTAAGTTTGAAAGGAACGTATTAGTGATAATAACTAGTACAGTTCTTTACAACAAAGCGTTACACAATTCGTTCTGAAGTTATATAATGTAATAGTAAGAACAACGTCACAAAAGAACATTAAGAAACACTATAATATACAGCGAGAGTCCATTTAGATGAACCTATAAATCACTCCTTGAGTGCCCTACTAAAAGTCAGACATTACCCTCGCATATGACAGGTTATTACAGCAGAAGTATAAATCAATGAGTACTCACTGTTACACTGACCAGGTCAACTACACAACAAAAACAAAAGTGGTAGCATTCCTGGTCCTGTAATTATTTGGGTGCCTTCAGCTGGGTGCCATACTTCTGTGTGTTTCTAACGGGAAAATAAGCTGGTTTGTGTAGGTGGCGCCTTAAGAGGCGAAGGCGTTTCCAACATTATAGATGTGGGGTGTACGTAAAGAAAAACATAAATACAAGAAAAGAAGGGTTATTGAGTTTTTATTCTTGAGATTAATAAATGATACTGTCTTCTACTGTCTATAACTTCTATATTGCATTCTGTCTTTAACGGACAAATAAGGGAAGAGAGAGGAGAGATGGCAAGATAAGGAAAGAGTGAGAGAGAGAAGAAAGAGAAAGAAAAGAAGGAAAGACGGAAGAGAATGAGAATGCGTGGGTATGAGAGAAGAGGAGATATGAGATAGAGAAAGAATAGAGAAAAGAGATGAAATATTATAGAGGAAGGAGGAAAAGTGGGGGTGTGGAAGAAATAGTATCGGGGAGAGAGGAGAAAGAGAGAGAAAGAGAGAGAAGAAGAGAAAAGAGAGAAAGAGAGAAAGAGAGAGAGAGGAGAAAGAGAGAAAGAGAGAAAGAGAGAAAGAGAGAAAGAGAGGGAGAGAGAGAGAGAGAGAGAGAGAGAAAGAGAGAAAGAGAGAAAGAGAGGGAGAGGAGAGAGAGAGAGAAAGAGAGAAAGAGAGGAAAGAGAGAAAGAGAGAGAAAGAGAGAGAGAGAGAGAACAGAGAGAAAGAGAGAAAGAGAGAAAGAGGAGAAAGAGAGGAGAGAGAGAAAGAGAGAAGAGAGGAGGAGAGAGGGAGAAGAGAGAAGAGAGAAAGAGAAGGGAGAGAGAAGAGAGAAGAGAGAGAGAGAAGAGAAGAGAAAGAGAGAAAGAAGAAAGAGAGAAAGAGAGAGAAGAGAGAAAAGAGAGAGAGAGAGAGAGAGAGAAAGAGAGAAAGAGAGAGAGAGAGAGAGAGAAGAAAGAGAGAAAGAGAGAAAGAGAGAGAAGAGAGAAAGAAGAGAAAGAGAGAAAGAGAGAGAAAGAGAGAAGAGAGAGAAAGAGAGAAGAGAGAAAGAGAAGAGAAGAGAGAAGAGAGAAAGAAGAGAAGAGAAGAGAGGGGGGGAAGAGAGAAAGA
This sequence comes from Anisus vortex, assembly GCA_949126835.1. NCBI lineage: Eukaryota > Metazoa > Mollusca > Gastropoda > Planorbidae > Anisus > Anisus vortex. The sequence continues at coordinate 17,995,852 of OX421499.1, forward strand.
GAGGGAAGGAGAGGGAAGAGAGAAGAGAGAAAGAGAGAAAGAAGAAAGAGGGAGGAAAGAGAGAAAGAGAGAGAGAGAAGAGAGAAGAAGAAGAGAGAAGAGAGAAGAGGAGAGAGAGAGAGAAAGAGAGAAAGATAGAGAGAGAAAGAGAGAAAGAGAGAAGAGAGAGAGAGAGAGAGAGAGGGGGGGAGAGAGAGAGAAGCAGAAGTAAAAGAGGTAGTGAAAGAAAGGTAGAGCGATAGGCTAAAGTTATAAAGAGAGAAGAGGTAATATAAAGATTAAGATCGATAAATAAATGCAACAAATTAAAGAAATCCAAAATGAATGAACCTTGCCTTGATTAAATGAAAAAGAAAATTTTAACATCTGTAAAAAAAAAAAAAAAAAGGAATAGAAATTGTAAGATAGAGAAATTATTGTATAAATCTTTTAGCAGTAATCAGAACAAACAATTATTTCTTTGTTCTGGAAATGTAATTAATTCTGTGATTTTCATTAAGCCTGTATTCAATGCCCTTTCTCATCTTTTACAATGATTTTACATTGTAATAAATAGCACGTAAAAAGAAAAAGGGGGGGGGGGTATGGATACAGAAAAAAAAAGGAACAGAAATGTCCAATAAACAAAAAAAATTCCTAAGGTCATGTGTCCATTATCCCGTGCAAGATTCTTTGTTTTGAACTGTTCTGTGCTCTATTGAACAAATAGTGTAAAATTTAGTAAAGTTCTTATAAGAAGTGAAAGTCTGTAATTTGAATTAATGAACACCTAGTACGCTACTGAATGTGTCTTGTTTAAAAGATGAATACAATATATAGATCACGGTATATATATAAAGCTTTTATTAGGTAGAAATAAAAGTCGTTTTGCTATGTTTATTATTTGTTTTATGCAAGATAATCTATATATATAAAATAAAAGTGTTTGTCCGCATACGGATCCCCATTGGTCAATTTGAAATCACGTGAGTTTGTGTCACTGACCTATTTAAGCCTAGGCCTATATACTGTCTCATAATTTTTCACATCGTACATGTGTCCTTGCTAGTTCAGTGGTAAACGTAGGGGACTGATATGCGAGCGACCCAGGTTCGATGCTCCAGTTAGACTATACCTTTTTTTTTTAGACAATTTTTTTTCAAACTTTTAAAAACAAAAGACATCGTAAATCTACGGGCAATTTCGATTTTTGTTAAATAAAAATACTTGCCTATTTTTTTTTACTCCATTACATTATTTATTTTAAATTACTTTCCTAAAAGTCTTCAGTAAAATAATAATAATTTAAATATAAGATTTATATCTTTCTCTTAATTGTAGTTTATAATTTTTTTTTTATCTGCACCTTATACAGTCCTGTTTTTTTTTCACCCGGGCAACGCCGGGCAATGTAGCTTGTGTGATATAATATACAGTTGATAAAGATTTATTTTTAAGAGAGAACTAACGAAGGTAATGAGATATAGAAAGATATAAAGATATAGAGATATATAAAGATATAAAAATTATTAGAGTTATCCAGTCGGACCAAATTGATCCATAGGGCCGGCAAAGTTTCTGTGGCAACGTCATAGGCCTACTTGGTGATTGTGTGGATTGTGTGATTGTATGCAACTAAGATCAAGTACCCATCAGAGCTGGGACATCCTAGCCTGCACCAGGATTCGAACCCAGAACCTTCGGATCGCCAGTCGAACGCTTAGGCCACCATCCCCCATTTCAGCGTCTATCATTACAACAAAAAATGTCATAGTCATTGTGTTTGCTTGTTTATATTTCATTGACAGAAAAAATGTCATTGTGTTTGCTTGTTTATATTTCATTGACAGAAAAAATGTCATTGTGTATGCTTGTTTATATTTCATTGACAGAAAAGATGTCATTGTGTTTGCTTGTTTATATTTCATTGACAGAAAAAATGTCATTGTGTTTGCTTGTTTATATTTCATTGACAGAAAAAATGTCATTGTGTTTGCTTGTTTATATTTCATTGACAACAAAAATGTCATTGTGTTTGCTTGTTTATATTTCATTGACAGAAAAAATGTCGTGTCATTGTGTTTGCTTGTTTATATTTCATTGACAACAAAAATGTCATTGTGTTTGCTTGTTTATATTTCATTGACAGAAAAAATGTCATTGTGTTTGCTTGTTTATATTTAATTTACAGAAAAAATTTCATTGTGTTTGCTTGTTTATATTTCATTGACAGAAAAAATGGCATTGTGTTTGCTTGTTTATATTTCATTGACAGAAAAAATGTCATTGTGTTTGCTTGTTTATATTTCATTGACAGAAAAAATGTCATTGTGTTTGCTTGTTTATATTTCATTGACAGAAAAAATGGCATTGCGTTTGCTTGTTTATATTTCATTGACAGAAAAAATGTCATTGTGTTTGCTTGTTTATTTTCCATTGACAAAAAAAAATGTCATAATAATAATTTCACACAAATTATATCAAAGGTAGTTAGTTTAATGCGTCTTACTTGTTTCCCAAACATGTCTCTTTAATGTCATATTCATGTCACCTAAATATCAAAACATATGTTGATGATAATAAATGCAACTGAGCAGTATGATACTAGTACACACGTGTCAATACAAAAAGTATATTTTATAAACACACAAACTTGTTCTCCTGCTACATCTAAACATTTCTTATTTTAAACAAAATGAGAATTTAAAAAAAATAAGAAACAAGCGCTTCGGTTTTTTGAAATATAAAAAAAAATGAGATCTTGAATTTCAATTTGTGCCATGGACTGTTCAAATCTCCAGCTTCTAGGCTGCTCCATCTTTTTTTTTAATAAGGTTTCATTACGACCAGCAGACGTGACCTCTACGTGACATTGGCATGGCAGTCAGAGGAACAAAATGGTGGAAAAGAGAGAAGGAAAGAGCGACCATTTTAATTAGGAAAAAAAAACTTTTTTTTAAATTACTTTTTTTTCCTATATTTTTTTTCTCTTACTCCTCACACAAACACTCTCTCTCTCTCTCTCTCTCTCTCACTCTCTCTCTCTCTCTCTCTTTCTCTCTCTCTCTCTCTCTCTCAGTCTCTATTCCTGTCTCTCTTTCACTCGCTCAAATACTGCCTACTGTTTTCCTTCATTTCGACTCTATAGCAAGTCGTTGTGAACAGTTTATTCTGACTTGAGATGTAAATATTTCCTTCGATCTCAGCTCTTGATCATCAGAACTTCTATCGGACTCTGGGCAGATCGCCCATCTTAATGTGTTTCTTGTATCTGGTAATCAGATAGCTAAATCCAATTTATAGTGCTAATAATTATATCCACTTCTAGAAATTCGTAAATAAAATTAAACAAATTGACAAAAACAACAACATAACAATTAAATGTATGCAGACATTCTTCAGCAGTTCTATTCAAATTTACAATCTCAAAAAAAAGTAAGAAATATTTCAAATTAAAGTTGACTACTAATTAAATTTAAAACAAAGAAAGAAGAACTATAAAAAAAACTCTATCCAGGACAGACTGGCCTCATCAGACTCTTAGATTTAATAAATCTATTGTCTTTTTCATTTCCTCTTTATTGTTACGTCTTTGTGAAAATTCCAAACACAGCATAACATTCTGTATAAATAAATTTGAGACATTTTTTTTTCTTTTTCTTTTTTGTTGACGTCCAAAAAAAAGGTTCTAAGAGATCAGGAAATAACATTTTTTGTTTTACAAACAGAAAGGAAAGAATTCTAATTTGGTTTTGGCTAACTTTGTAATGTAAAACAAAAAATTTGATTGTTTTTCATCACTGTAGTGTAATTATTTTGAATGTAATTAGTTTTCGGAAGGAGAATCGTAAAGAAAACATAGGCCTACAACGTTAGCCCAACAAAGATAATTACATTAATACAGAAACCCTGAAGTTGTTTTTTTTGTTGTAAGCAATTAATGTTTCCAAGAATCGTCCAGGCACATATCGGAGAAGGGAGAGTGATGAAATGTTGCTTTACCTAAATCTTTCCTACCTACGCATTCCCCCCCCCCCCCCATCCCAAAAAAAAGGAGTTGAAAAACACATTCCGAAATGACAACAATTCTAAAGACAGTTAACTGTGGTATAGAGTTAAAGTCTAACAGGTTTTAGACTTTTTTTTTCTGAGCATCCACGTAATTAAACATTATAATAAAATTATAGTAAATTTTCTTCAATGACAATTTTATGTTTTCTGAATTGTGAAAACTTTGGCTGTCCATAGAAATGTTTTTGAATATGCTGCGTCATTGTTTTGACTAGCTGTTACCTGTGTTGTTTCTCTTTTCAAACTGAATTTTATTGAGAATAATTATACAATTTACCTCATTGTCTGTAATATAAAAGATAAGATAAGATACATATCTTTACAAAATGAGAATTTAAAAAAAATGAGATTTTAATAAATCATATTTTACAATTCAGCTATTAAGATAGTGAAATAAAATATAATACGTTTTTTAAAAGAGTTCACTTTGAGAGTCAGCGTGCTGTCCCCCCTTCAACCTTCTTTTGCCGTGTACTATTACACCAATCTTGCACTATTTGCACCGCCTACTTCCCCCTGCATTGCATCTCACCCCCCCCCCCTCCCATGCACCTTGCAAGACTGGCTATGCTACTGCTTATGATATGTCTCGAATTATCCTGGGAATGGTCACGTGACGTTGTATCTGTCCAGTGTCCCTCTTACAGAGCTTTTCCCTCCTCACAAAGTGGTCATTAGGACGTTGGGACACCGGCCATAGATCTATAAGGGATAAACGGAATGTGTGTGTGTGTGTGTGGTTGGACAGGAAGTGGGGGGGGGTAGGGTCTACTTAATGGAGGAATTATGCCATAGACAGGGTTAGAGTTCAAGGCCATGTTGTAGAGTGTTACATAATGGGATTACTGGGTCCAGTGGTGAAAGAGTTAAACATGTTTCACGAGAGACTTAGTCTATACATAGGTAATTGTAGCACTTTTGGGATCGGAGTTTACATTGGGGATAAATGGACCACGAAATAGTGGGGTCGGCGTTTACATTGGGGATAAATGGACCACGAAATAGTGGGATCGGAGTTTACATTGGGGATAAATGGACCACGAAATAGTGGGATCGGAGTTTACATTGGGGATACATGGACCACGAAATAGTGGGATCGGAGTTTACATTGGGGATAAATGGACCACGAAATAGTGGGATCGGAGTTTACATTGGGGATAAATGGACCACGAAATAGTGGGATCGGCGTTTACATTGGGGATAAATGGACCACGAAATAGTGGGATCGGCGTTTACATTGGGGATAAATGGACCACGAAATAGTGGGATCGGCGTTTACATTGGGGATAAATGGACCACGAAATAGTGGGATCGGAGTTTACATTTGGGGATAAATGGACCACGAAATAGTGGGATCGGCGTTTACATTGGGGATAAATGGACCACGAAATAGTGGGATCGGCGTTTACATTGGGGATAAATGGACCACGAAATAGTGGGATCGGCGTTTACATTGGGGATAAATGGACCACGAAATAGTGGGATCGGCGTTTACATTGGGGATAAATGGACCACGAAATAGTGGGATCGGAGTTTACATTGGCGATAAATGGACCACGAAATAGTGGGATCGGCGTTTACATTGGGGATAAATGGACCACGAAATAGTGGGATCGGAGTTTACATTGGGGATAAATGGACCACGAAATAGTGGGATCGGCGTTTACATTGGGGATAAATGGACCACGAAATAGTGGGATCGGAGTTTACATTGGGGATAAATGGACCACGAAATAGTGGGATCGGCGTTTACATTGGGGATAAATGGACCACGAAATAGTGGGATCGGAGTTTACATTGGGGATAAATGGACCACGAAATAGTGGGATCGGCGTTTACATTGGGGATAAATGGACCACGAAAAAGTGGGATCGGCGTTTACATTGGGGATAAATGGACCACGAAATGGTGGTATCGGCGTTTACATTGGGGATAAATGGACCACGAAATAGTGGGATCGGCGTTTACATTGGGGATAAATGGACCACGAAATAGTGGGATCGGCGTTTACATTGGGGATAAATGGACCACGAAATAGTGGGGGGATTTCTTTTAAGGAGAAGAATGGTGGCTGGGGGATTTAGAACAGAACATAGAGCTAGCAAGTATTGATATTTTGATAGAAGTATTTTTTTTAATCCTAAGAAGGTCTCATTCGACAGATAGGTAGATAGATAGATAGATGGATATATAGATCAATTGGATAGATAAATGGATAAATAAATGAATAGATTGATGGATAGAAAGATATATTAAATGGATAGATAAATAGATTGATGAATGGATAGATATATGGATAGATAGATGGATGGATGGATAGATTGATTGATAGATAGATAGATAGATTGGTAGATAGATAAATAGATAGACTGATTGAAAGAAGGATGGATGGATTGGAAAGATGTATGGATAGATAGATGCATAGATGTACGGATAGATAGATAGATAGATAGAAAGATAGATAGACGGATAGATAGATAGATAGATAGATAGACGGATAGATAGATAGATAGATAGACGGATAGATAGATAGATAGAAAGATAGATAGACGGATAGATAGATAGAAAGATAGATAGACGGATAGATAGATAGATAGATAGACGGATAGATAGATAGATAGATAGACGTATAGATAGATAGATAGATAGATAGATAGACGGATAGATATATAGATAGATAGATAGATAGATAGATAGATAGATAGATAGATAGATAGATAGATAGATAGATAGATAGATAGAAAGATAGATAGATAGATAGATAGACGGATAGATAGATAGATAGATAGATTAGATAGATAGATAGATAGATAGATAGATAGATAGATAGATAGATAGATAGATAGATAGATAGATAGATAGATAGATAGATAGATAGATAGATAGATAGATAGATAGATAGAGAGATAGAGAGATAGAGAGATAGATAGATAGAAAGCTAAGGAAACATAAATTATTTTAAAAAATGAGGTTTTTATACAAAAATAAATGTACTCGAAAAAAATTGGTTGTCTTTTTTTTAATACCGTTGTCATGGTTACGAGACATTTTTTAAACATAAAACGCCATCAGAAACATAAGTTTGACTTGACTGCCTCTATCAAAGGTTAACAATGCGTGATGAAAGCTAACAACATCTTTTGTTCTTTCTGTTAACAAAAGTCTACTGGACAAGATAGAAAGCAATTGGTGGATGTTTTATATTATCTAGTCTTTGCAGTCCGTACAGACCACTCTTCTAACTTCTAATAAAATTGGAATACATTTTTAAATAAGCCATAGTTAAGGTGAAAGTTTTGCAACAGATTCGAGTTTATCCAAGCGCGTTCTATACATATGCTCCCACTTAATTTTACCAGGAAAATGATGAAGTGATTTTTGAGGTTTATATTTATAGCCTACTAACGTCATAACGAAACCAACCTTTCCCCTCCCTGTTTTAAAGTTAAGTCCATGGGGGCCACAATCACCTAGTATGCCGTGGCCACAGAAACTGGTGAACGCTGCTTCACCAGCCCTATGGATCAATTTGGTCCGACGGGATACTTTTTAATTTACATGGGGCCTTGGTGGTCTAGAGGCAGTGCTTGAATCGCCATTCCCAGGGTCTTTGGTTCGAATCCAGCTTTCTTCGTCAAAGGTCTGTGGAGTGTGTATCCCTAAGTCTACCCCCAACTTTGATTGGTGCCTGATACAAGTTGGGGGGGGGGAGTTAAAGGCAGATAGAAGATAAGATTTTGTAGGACACCCCTCCCCACGCCACTGTATTCTTTTGTCACTAGTACCATGGACCGTCAGGCGTCAGGGAGCCTGAAATGGCATACAGTAGCTGTTGTAGTTTTCAATTAAAAACCCGACATGTGCATTACGTAAGCATTAGCTTTCTTAAACTTGTTGAGGGACGCCTGTATGCATGTGGCGACAGGCATAGAAGTACATTACAACATCATGGCCTCCAATAGTCAAATGCTCAAATGCAGCGCAGAGGCCTCTTATTTTCTTCATTACTAGATCTAAATAGGTCAGCTTCCAATCTATTGAAATGAACTACTCCAGTAAGGTTTGGTAAGAATTTAAATCTGTATTTCTCACTTTCTCTATTGTTTGGGTATTCTGGAGGGAGGGCTAGTGGCACTAAAAATAAATAAAAAATAAACGCATAACCCACTGACCATTGACCCACAAAGGTTAAAGTTCAATCTCTGTATAACCAATTATACACGTGTAGTGTACGTAGCCTACCTTTAGCTTTTGGTTAGATACTTAAGATATATGTAACAAAAAAATCACAATCAATACTTCATCTAATCATAGAAGATGAATAAATCAAACAACTTGTATTGTTCTATGTGTAAAAAAAAATATTCAAAATAATAAAAAAAAACGAGTTCTACGATTGTTGTGTAATCCACGAAGCACTGGCGAGGGCCATGCATTACTTTCTCGCTTCTATTATCAACCCGTCAGCCGGCCGTGAATACCAGGGAAATGAATCTATTGAAAGCTTTACGACATGCTTCCTGGCTCGTAAATTAGTGTCTGGGAGACAAGCGTAATTCTCCTCCCAGGATCATGCCACTGGGCCTGACGCTCGGTGAAGTAGACAGAAAAATGGGCAGATGGATAGGTGGAAACATGGATAAGTGGATAGTTGGGCGGATTGAAAGAAGAAAAGATGAAGATATGGGTAGATGGATAGATGGATACATGGATAAGTGGATAGTTGGGCGGATGGAAAGAAGAAGAGATGAAGATATGGGTAGATGGATAGATGGATACATGGATAAGTGGATAGTTGGGCGGATGGAAAGAAGAAGAGATGAAGATATGGGTAGATGGATAGATGGATGGCAGGATGGGAGAGTGGGTGGATAGATAGATGATTATGTGAATAGATAGACTGATAGATAGAATTGACAGAAGGGATAGATATATTACTAGGTAGGTAGAGCTTAATTTAAAAAGTTATAGAATGATATATACATAGACAGACATATAGTCAGACAGATAGAGATAGACAGATAGAGATAGACAGATAGATAGATTGGTAGATAGATAGATAGATAGATAGATAGATAGATAGATAGATATAATATATGTAGCCTACAGAGTGACAGATACAGAGACGGAAAGACAAAAATCAGACAAGACTTTTACAATTTCCGTTATATGGCATTGGCGAAGATTGTGATGACCCCATTCATACCCACCTTGTTACCTACACTACACTGTCAAACCCACACGCCAACCCATAAAAAGTTTCGTATTGCATCTCGAGCGATTAGTTTAATCCCACGCTTCTCCTTACAGGTGGTAGAACAAGGGATACAACTGCTGTCAAAATAAAACCCTATGGACGCTAAGAAGACTCCCACTTATTATCAACACCGGTTTTTAAAACCAACCGCTGTAAAGAAATGCAAACCCCACTCAATTATCCTAACAGAAGCGTTTCGAAATTCTAAACTTATCTACCAATTAGTTTTTCGTTTATAACAATTGAACTTGGTGTTAATAGAATCGTTTTTTTTATTCCGTTAGCATACGCAAACAGATTGCAAATACACCATAAAACACGACGACAAACACTATTTGATGTTTGTTTTTTTATTTATAACGCGCTAATGGTAACTTACATGTGTGTAGTGTCTATAATTTCGTATCATAAATTTCAACTGATCATCATACGATGACAAAATCTACGGATAAGTCGATGTATAGTGACGACTCAATGATTATAATTAAATGGTGTAAATAATATATTAATATGTGATGTGACTGACAATAGCTTGTAATTTTGTTTGGTTTTTATGTTATCTTACATATCACAAATGCTAATTATGTACAGACGATTTGTGCGACCATTGTAGATTGAGTCTAGTCCTCCGTTGCAATAAGTGATTTAAATTACGCTAAGTTTTTCTCGCTTTATGACTAGTTTCGATAACACATTCCATGCCCGAGTGACACTTTTATAACTCTTAAAAGCTCTACTTGTCTATTTTGTAAAAAAAGCCTTTCAATTTGCTTCATTGGAAATGTTTTTCCTATGCATGATATTATGGCGTCCTAAGCTTAACTTTCGTTTGACACATTTTTTTATACGTAAATATAGAAATATATTTATGCTATCCGTTAATTATGTTACTGTGTCTTTTATGAAATTGTCACTGTTTTCCATTTTCCTATGAAATGTTCAGCACTATTTCATGCTGGGTGTGATTTTCGTTTATAGGAATCTCCGCTTAAATGGAATGGATATTCAGTTTGACAAACCTGATCCCTATTAGCGGGAAATCTGTCGGAGACACAGCAGACAGCTACAGAGATTCACCTGCCACAAATAATGGCTGACGTCTCAATGGACAATAAGAAATGAATACTTTCGTGGTCGAGCGTGTCTAAGTCGGCAGCGAGGGGTTAATTTTTGACGTCTGCCCTTAAATCTTGTCTTGAAATAGACAACAAGCAGATGTAAAACGGATCTTATGTCATAGATTAAACCTTTTTTTAAAAAAAAAATACATTAGATACTTAGTTTTATCAGGTTTTATATTACAACCAGCTAAATTGCACGGGCGAACATAAAACTGGCATGTATAAGCTACAGATAACAAATTTATAAATTACAATGAACAAAAAGCTATAGGCCTATAATTGTAAAAATATTTCTCTTTAGTGAAGACATTTAGGAAAGTAATTTAAAATAAATATTGTAATCAGGTTAAAAATAGGCAGGTCTTTTTATTTAACAAAAAGCTAATTTGCCCTGTGTCGCCAATAAATAAAAAAAAAAATTTTTGTAAGTAAAATTGTTTTAGAAAAAAAAAAGATATATAGACTAACTGGAGATTCGAACCCGGGTCGACCGCATGGCAGTCCGTTACGTTATCCACTCAGCCATCGAGGACACATGTGCTAAGTCATATTGCTAAGGTAAAATATGACGCAAAAAGGTCCCGTGTCTTTAAATAAACCAATTTGATTGGTTAAACACACACAGAGCTTTATATATATAGAGAGAGATATATTGATTAGTTCTGTGCAATTAACAAACACAGTGAACATATATAATATAAGATATTCACAGCTGTTATGTCTTTACCCTTTCGGGGTTAACGATAGTTTAATTAACGGTAAAATGTTCAATGTACACAAATGTACTAAAAAAACTATTGTTGTCGTTTAACAGCTTTAAGAGCGACTATAGTGGAACAGTTTCAATGCCCAGGTACTATAGGAGATTGGAAGAGGGTGTAATGTGTATAAGTTTAAATAAAACTATTGACGCATGGCAGAAATTGTTATAGATCGCTTTAAGATCATTTTACCTGTCAGTGTTAATTGCAATATTTCTTCAAAGAAACGAGTTAAAAATAAATGTCCTTGGGCAGGAGCACGTCATCCACATTGCATTGCTTATCTTGGGTAGTAACAACTCATGCTCCCCATAACTGGAATTAAATAATCGAATGCCTTTTTTTTTCGTTATATTTTGACCAATAAGAAAATTGCACAGTCGGCTATAACTTAAACAGTATACCCAGTTAGCATCTGATTACTATGCACGATCATGACTAATTTCCCTTTGTAATCTATGTCGTATGTTCTTCGTGCAATTATTAAACTGAAAAGTAAAGTACAGTATATACTCGCGTATAAGTCGCACCGGTGTATAAGTCGCACCCTTACTTTTTGTCGAAATTTTCTGTACAAAAAGTGCGACTTATACGCAAGTATATACGGTACCCTTCGGACCAAACTGATCATAGGGCAGCGCTCACCAGTTTCTGTGTCCACGACATACGAGGCGATGTGTTGCCAGCACAATGCCCAGTCGCCTTTACTTTACCCCAACTAGTGACAGGTACCAATCAGACCTGGGTAGACTCAGGTGCACCCTCAATTCCCGGAAAAAAAAATTCTAGCCTGCACCAGGAATCGAACCCAGAACTTTTGGATCGCGAGTCGAACGCGCTGCCGCTCGGCCAAGGTGCCCTTTAATTATCAAACTGGTGGGGATAAATTCACTTGATTTCACATACATGTTATCGCATTTAATTATCAAACTGGTGGGGATAAATTCACTTGATTTCACATACATGTTATCGCATTTAATTATCAAATTGGCGGGGATAAATTCACTTGATTTCACATACATGTTATCGCACTTTATGATTTTTTTAAAATGTCACTTGTATGTTCACAGGTGTGAGATTCGCTCAGGCCCGGAGTACGTCATTCGCCACTTCCACTTCAGAAGCAACAGCACGTTTGAATCCGTCGTCTACCGCTACTCAGACCCAGACTGCCACCACCCTCTTTACGCCATCGAGTCGCGAGGCACTCACAAACTCACGCAGGCCTCCTGGACTGTCCGCGGCGGCACAGAGGCGGAGTATGAGGTGACATCTTCGTACATAGTACCTTACACGGTCAACGCCTCTGCAGATCTGTCCCGGCGCATGTCCGAGGGGTGCCCCGACGCTCATGTCAAAGGGAACCTGGTCCCTTACAGCCGGTACCTCATATACTCCCTGACCCCTCACCTCGACCACCTGGGTTTCCTGGGCCAGGGTTCAAATCCCGACGGCGACGTGGACTGCTTCCACGCGCTGAACTTCACGCTGCACGAGCTTCAGTTGGTCATGCTGGAGCTGCGACGTCACCATAGCAACCATCACCACCAGAAAACCGGCCTGGACAACGATATGACCGGAAGTGAAGAGATTTCACTGGACGCTTCGGACAATGAATTTTCTCGCGAGTTATTGCTCGGTGCTGTCCATTCCAAACCAGAAGAAAGACAAAGTCATCGACCCAGCAGTTTTCAGACTGCCTTGAAGGAAGGACACGTAAGTTGAGATATTTATATTGCCTCCCTTGCTCACAATGGTCCAATATTAGGGCCAAGATTTTAAATATCGGCCTAACATTGGACCTATATATATGGATTATGCCCTTTTTTCTAATTGTTTCATTTATCCTTTGATCCCAATAACTAAATAGCCAGCATTTACCTCCCATGCATGTTTTAGCGATTCATATTGCAATGTTCGCCATTCTTCAAATTTCCTCTCTAGTCTGTATCTCTATTTTAAATACTTCAATCTATTCATTGGACAACTTAACTCATGTTTCTATCTATATTGGACGTTCATATAAATCGACCACTAAATCACCAAGCTACAAAAATGTTCATTAATATTGTGTGTGTGTTGTGGTTGTTGTTTTTGGAAAACTTTTCTGTGATTAAGGTCAACCCCGAGCAACCATTCAACTGTAATTGAACAACTTTTTAACAAATAGATTGTGTTATTGGTCAATACCGAATGTTAAATATCCAGATGCTGACATCATGCCCTGTTTTGATGCGCACAATATCGAATCATTAGAGAAAAAACTGTTTAGCTTTTACCTTTTTTTTAAATCTGTTATAGCGGCATATACAAACAAACAAACACCCACACCAATAAAACATATCAAACACTAAACATTTATTAAATCATTAAAATTCCAGAATATGTAAAAAAAAATATCTGTCTTTAAATTTCTCCAGTTTCAAAAATTAAATTCAGCGAGCAACACTCCTTAAGTTTTGTATTGTCCAACCTTAACGCTAATAATAATAAAAAAAAACTCCATAAGAACACCTCCCTTTTTTTTCTTTCATTTAAATAGAAATTATCAATGCTAGAAGAAAAAGAAAACTTATTCTTCAAGATTGAAAGATTAATGCGGAAATGATGAGACGGTAAAAAGAAAAAAAAAATTTTGGTGTTTCTTTGAGTGTTGATTCATGTGTGTAGTTCTGTAGTCCGTGTTCACGATTCAGTAGAACAAGTCAAGGGGTTGCATAGACCTCGTTGCTGATAGTTTTCTTATACGTCTTGTTGAAAGGAAACAGCAGTTCTTTTCAGATAGAAAGAGAAAACGATAGAAAAAGAGAGCGAGAGAGAATGAAATTGGGGAAGAAATAAAACTGCGGATTAATGAAGATAAAATAGAAACTTATTCGATTTCACACATGAATTGAATTGAATTTCGCCTTCTTTTTTTTTTAAATCTTTAAGCCATAACTTCCTAAAGGGAATCAACTCTTTAAGGCCGCAACATATTATATTTCAGGGTATACAACTGTGTGTTACGATTATATCCCTTTGTGGCGTTGGCTTGTTACTTTCGCGTCTACGGAGGCGTCAATCGTGCGTGCGTGCGCGGCGCGCTGGGATATGCTAATGTGAAAGAAGTGATAGTTTCGTTGTTGTTTTGTTTTGATATTTTGACGTTTATGGGGTTCCCCGTGGGGGCGGCGGGAGCGACTTTAGTGAGTTTGTATGGGTGTAGTTTGTTTGTATTTATGAAGTTTGTATGGATGTAGTTTGTATGGCTGAAGTCTGTATGTAGGTTGTTTGTATGTATGTAGTGTTTGTCTGTAGATTGTTTGTCTGGATACAGTTTGTTTGTACGGATGTAGTATGTATGTAGATTGTTTGTATGGCTGAAGTTTGTATGGATGTAGTTTGTATATATGTAGTGTGTTTGTCTGTAGATTGTTTGTCTGGATACAGTTTGTTTGTATGGATGTAGTATGTATGTAGACTGTTTGTATGGCTGAAGTTTGTATGGATGTAGTTTGTATGTATTTAGTGCGTTTGACTGTAGATTGTTTGTATGGATACCGTTTGTTTGTATGGATGTAGTAGGATTGATTCATAAAACTAGTCTAAGAATTGAATTTATTAATTTGATAATTTTTTTCAGAATCAAAATGTGCATTAGGTTACTTTTCCAAAAAAAAAGCAATGTATTGAATCAAATTTCTAAAATCAAGATTTGTAGGCTTTAAGACAAATACTCCTCCTATTCAACAACATGGTTATTATTTTATTTGATTTGATTTGCAAGCGGCTAATTGTTTAGCAGATACTATTCGAACCTATGTCTCTTTTTTTTAATCATTGTCTTGAAAATAAACTGAATTTTGAACAAAAAATTCCTAATTTTTATTATCTATGTACCAATCTCTCTTATTGTTTACTTGGACTGACAAGGAACATACACTGTTTGCAGCAACCCATTCCGCTTCTTGTCGCCGAGGAACAAAGTTCAAAACGGCATAATTTGTCTATTTATTGACACACTCTGCCGTCGTAAGGACAAGTCCATCAAAAGAATAAGCCAAGGGAGATAATCAAACTTCTTAACAGCCATAAAGTGCCTCAGCCGGGCTGGCAAGAGTTATCTTGTTGATTCTCTCAGTGTGAAAGTAGAAAAGGATCCACTTCCTTTTCCATAGTCTAACGCATAGGTTCTCAACCTTTTTCGGCTCACCGCCCCCTTTTACAATTTTGTTCCGCTCGCCGCCCACCAACTTAATTTTAATTAAACATAAATATAATTAATTCTAAAACAAATTTATTTGTATTATTATTTAGAAATATAAGAGACTAATTTAATAGCACCTTATCGTGTAATTTCTGTAATTATTAATGTTTAACATATTAACTCCTTAAATGGACAAAACAATTAATGCAGGAAATGTTTATTTACAACTGTTTAACGAAAATTATTTAATCCTCTCATAATTAAATCTTGTTATGAATACCATAATATTGAATGTATATATAGAAATAATAATAATCAGTAATATTTGGTATATTACAAAACAGAACTTGTTCGGCATCACTATTGAATCAAATGTGGAAACATTTGTTAATTAAAGGGAGATAATTAACCCGTTTCATTGGAGCTAATATTTCTGTATTTTTTTTCTTTTGTGAAATAAAAAATGGCTTATATTTATAACTTTGAAATGATACTGTAAAAAGTATATGAAAATTAAACAAATATTATATGACTAAATAATTTTTATGTATATTTTCAAGCATTACAATAACTACCCAGTTATTATGATTACTACGTATCTATACCGCTTAACGGTACTACGGATTCCATGAATTAGAACTCTAATAACGGATTTTGGGACATCTCGATAAAACTGAGATCAAAATATCATTAATATTAGCAATTGTTAGGGCGACAGTCCTGTGAACCAACAATAGGACCAGCCGGCCGCACACCATATTTGCCAAATACTGACCTCTACTTCATCGAAAAGTCACTGCGATTCCTACTTCTTATTAGTTTTATAATATGTATTGTTGGGGGATATCAGATATTTAGCAGCACTTGCGTTTACATCACATTTCATCCAAAAACTAATCGATTCAAATAGCTAAGGTGTTCAAATTATATCAGGTACGTTTGTACCGCCCACTTCCCCTTCACCGCCCCCAAATCGCCCCCCGGGAATGTCAGCGCCCCCCTAAAGCTTCTCAACGTCCCCCGAGGGGCGAGAATGCCCCCATTGAGAACCTATGGTCTAACCGTGGAACGTAATCGCTACTGGAAATTTCAATGGGAGATAATCTTTTATTTTGCCCAAGGGAAAACGTTCCTATATTAATTACTTCCCCTCCCTCCTCCGAAACCTCTTTTTCTGAGATAATGTGTCAAGAAAACGCAAAACAAATTATTTACTTTGTGATTATTATTTTTTATAATAGAAAGTGCTGGCATGTTTGCTTGTGTGTAAGCGAGTCTGTGAGTGTGTGAGGTTATATATGCACGCGAGAGTGTGTTTTTGAGCATGTCTATGAGTGAGTGATTGTGCTTTTCTCTCTCTCTCTCTCTTTTTCTCTGTGTGTATTTATGTTGGTGCTTATACTTGTGTGTAAACATATTTTGATACAGTTTTGTTTTATTGGATAATAATGAGATTGACGCAATAGCTGTTTAATATTATTATTAATATAGCGCAATATTCCTTTTCCTAATATAGCTCAGTGGTATATAGACATAATAAAAAATGCCGGCAAACAGATGGATGGATATATATATATATATATATAGAAAGATAGATAATAGATAGATAGATATAGATAGATAGATAGATATAGATAGATAGATAGATCGATCGATAGATAGATAGATAGATAGATAGATCGATATAGATAGATAGATAGATATAGATAGATAGATAGATCAATAGATAGATAGATAGATAGATAGATAGATAGAGATAGAATGATAGAGATAGATAGATAGATAGATAGATAGATATAGATAGATAGATAGATATAGATAGATAGATCGATAGATAGATAGATAGATATAGATTAGATAGATAGATAGAGATAGATAGATAGATAGATATAGATAGATCGATAGATAGATATAGATAGATCGATAGATCGATAGATCGATAGATCGATAGATCGATAGATCGATAGATCGATAGATCGATAGATCGATAGATAGATAGATAGATAGATATAGATAGATAGATAGATAGATATAGATAGATAGACAGATAGATATAGATAGATAGATCGATAGATAGATAGATAAATAGATAGATATAGATAGATAGATAGATAGATAGATAGATAGGAAGATAGATAGAAAGATAGATAGATAGATAGATAGATCGATATATAGATAGATAGATAGATAGATAGATAGATAGAAAGATAGATAGATAGATAGAGATAGATAGATCGATAGGTAGGTAGATAGATAGATAGATAGAGATAGATAGATCGATAGATAGGTAGATAGATAGATAGATAGATAGATAGATAGATAAATAGATAGATAGATAGATAGATAGATAGATAGAAAGATAGATAGATAGATAGATAGATAGATAGATAGATAGATAGATAAATAGATAGATAGATAGATAGATAGATAGATAGATAGATAGATAGATAGATAGATAGATAGATAGATAGGTGTGTGTGTGTGGGTGAGGCCCTATGTTCCACGAGGCACCAAAAGAACTGCGCTAGTGTGTGTGTGTGGAATTATGGATGGATGAATGGGTGGGTGGATGGATGGATGGATGAATGGGTGGGTGGATGGATGGATGGATGAATGGGTGGGTGGATGGATGGATGAATGGGTGGGTGGATGGATGGATGAATGGGTAGGTGGATGGGTGGATGAATGGGTGGGTGGATGGATGGATGAATGGGTAGGTGGATGGATGGATGAATGGTTGGGTGGATGGATGGATGAATGGGTGGGTGGATGGATGGATGAATGGGTAGGTGGATGGATGGATGGATGAATAGGGGGATAGATCGACAGAATTTTGGATAGATATTGGAAAAGTAATACTAAATCTCAATAATGTTTACATGCCGTAGTGTAAATACAATTAACATTTGTTTCCATCACTTTTAATGGACATTATATTACAGCAAGAATATTTGTTTTACCCAATATTTATAATACTATAAACATGCCTTATGCATTAGTTAAAAATCAATTAATTAGAAATTTGGATTTATGTTCATTTTCTAAGAGCTAAATCGTTGCATTATTAAATAATCATTGAATTCTCAACTACATCGATTTTGTCTTACATAGATAAGCTAAGCCTTTGACACACTGCCTAATCGCTATCTTCTTGCATTTAGATAAGGTTTTATATTAATTAGCGTCCGACCGAGAAAAAGATTGACCTAGAAGGACTTTCAGTCCAAGTCTTGACCAAATTTTCAATATAATAAATTTCGCGGGAAAAGATATGTCATAGAAAAAATTAAAACATTTCAGAAAAGAAATTGTACTTTTACGATAAAATTACGCACGAAAAGATATGGCTTTTGTCTTTGAAGAAGAAACAACAAGACGGCTCAATGGCTTAGAGAAAAAAAACATATCTCCTAATCTTTGATAATACTATATCTGTTATTTCCATCTGAAGTTGAACGCTCGGTCGGTGGCTGTCAAATATGGAACCGTTCAACTTTTAAATTAACTTTCACATCTACACACATACACACACGCTCACACATACACATACAATTTCCTTATGCGACGGAAAATGGAAGAAGGGGTGGGTTCAATCGACTTTAAATAAACTGATGTGATATTATTCCACTCGTTGAATTCCACCGATACGATACGCTTCTGTCGGGTTGAATTCACTTCACCGAGGGGCGGATAATTGAGACGTGACCAAAATTACTTCCCTTAAATTTGAGGGATTCGAGAGTTATCTTTCCCTGGTGAATTTTTATTTTATTTATTGGGTGCTGCTGAGAGTGATGGTTGATGGGTGGTGGGGATGCTGACATCAAGGCCCACAACATTCAAAAGTCACACTGCCTGGAGGGTGATAGTAAATATGTGGAACTAGATGAAAGATGAAGAAAAACTCTTTGGGGTTAATATTACGGTATTCCGTCGGACCAAATTGATCCATAGGCCCGGTGAAGCAATGCTCATACGAGATGATTGTGTGGCCAGCACTATGCACAGCCGCCTTTACTTTACCCCCCAAATAAGGTCAGGTACCCATCAGTGCTGGGTAGACTCAGGGACACCCTCCATACCCTGCATCTCCAATAACATATTAAATATTTGGGACTAGCCGTATATTCGCCTGGGCCCTAGGCCGAATATCCCGTTGTTTCTTTTAGTTGTTGTTTTTTTAGTGTTTATTTTTTTTTCTGCTGTTGTTAAAGTATTTTTTTAGGTAAATAATACCCACAACAAAAACTGTTCGAATTAGAAAAAAAAACATTTAAAAAAAAAACAATATTCATCTTATATATAATATAATCTTGACTTGTCTTGACTTGGTCAGTTTCGGTAAAGACCTAAAAATTGCTATGGTTGTAAGTAAGCGTGTAAGGGGAACTGGTAGGGTGGTTGTAATCAAGAGAGCAAACTTTGCATTTGATGGCGAAATTCCGGAGTTGTCGTTACTACTCGGTACGTACCCGAATTCTGCCATATAGTACGTCACAAAACTCTGATTTTGTACTCCGTGGAAATATTCTACTCGTTAAGACACTATTCATTAGGCTATATAAAGATATACTTTTCACATTAACCATGCAAGCTTCTACAAGAAAGATATCACAGCATTCAATTGCAATAAATCACACCCTAAATCATGAAAACATAAAAAAATTCATTTCAAAGAAATCAAGCCATAATAATCAAGACGGCTCATCATACAACTCCAAGATATCACATCCTAAATCGTCAAGACATTGCATCTAAATCATCGCCATCAAATAATACATCTCAAAGATATCACATCCTTTATCATTGAGATATCATACAATTCATCTCCAAAAAATCATATTTTAAATAATTAAGAAACCACATCATACAGCTCCATGACATCACATCATACATATCAAAGACATAATATCATACATCTTGTTACAGGCGGCCTTTTCAATATCCTTTCCTCGAGTCAGGCATCAAACGTCACGCCAATGATCCCACCAAGATATTATTCGATAAATCCTCGTCCTTTCTGATTAATTCCCATCTTCTTGAAATTAAGAGATTACATCTGAAATCTGACATTTCTGTTTTTAATTTTACTTTTTTTTTCTTTGTCTCTCTCCCCCCCCCCCCCCCTCAAACCTCTTTCACTCTCTTTCTTTCATTCTGTTCTGTTTGGATAGACTGTATGGAGACAAATAGCGAGTCCGTGTAACGGTTTCATAAAAACTTGACCGGAAACATCCGATCGCGGTCAATCCGTTCAGAGATCATTTGTCGTGCGGGGCGCGACATTTTTATGACGTCAAAAGAGCTTGTTATGAATACAAGTTGCTCTAAGATGGCGTATGTATTTGGAAAATTATCTCTTTGCCTACTTGGCAGCCATATATATCTGTGTTGTCCCCAACGGTGACAGCAAGTGGTAATGAAGATTTAGTTGGAGTCATGACTGGACTGTAAGAATACGGCTGGTATTAAAAGTTAATGATTCTTTGGCTTTTTGTTTTAGAATTTGGGACGTCATTTGCACAGTATGGTGTGTCAGTTTACATGTAGCCTATATTGGGTCAAATTAAGTGTATTGTGTGTCACACTAGGTGTATAGTATTTCAAATTAGGTGTTTTGTGTGTCGGATTACTAATATAGTTCGTTATCGTTATATTACTGGCATCGTGAGTCACATTAAGTGTATAATGTGTCAAATGAAGAGCTTAGTAATTTCGATTGCTGGTTTAATGTGTCAGATTACGTGTATTGTGTGTCAGATTACTTGTACGGTGTGTCAGATGACTTGTATGGTTTGCGAGATTACTTGTATGGTGTGTCAGATTACTTGTACGGTGTGTCAGATGACTTGTATGGTTTGCGAGATTACTTGTATGGTGTGTCAGATTACTTGTACGGTGTGTCAGATGACTTGTATGGTTTGCGAGATTACTTGTATGGTGTGTCAGATTACTTGTACGGTGTGTCAGATGACTTGTATGGTTTGCGAGATTACTTGTATGGTGTGTCAGATTACTTGTACGGTGTGTCAGATGACTTGTATGGTTTGCGAGATTACTTGTATGGTGTGTAGGATTACTTGTATGGTGTGTCAGATTACTTGTATGGTGTGTCAGAATACTTTATATTTTTCTGAAGGCGATCGAAGAAAAAAATATTGAAAGTTGTAGAATAATATTATTGTTATTCAAATTGGTTATGATTTACTTCCCAACATCTTAAACTTATCCTACAAGTCAATGCCCGGTATCTGGTGATTGTTTAGAATTACATCTTGACAATAATTTTCTTTTTTAAGTAGCGAATGGTGAAAAGATGGCCAATTGTAATTCTGGATTATAATTTGTTAGACAAATTGACGGCATTCTGGAAATCTGTATAAAAAAATTCTTCACATTTTACAATACTAGAAAACACTTGAACCAAATTTCTCCCGCTAGACAAAAAAAAAAAACAAAAAAAAATTGAAAGAGGAAATTGCCCAATATGGACAACAGTGTTGTGTGTCCCTCTTCCGTTTTGCTTTGGTTAATTTTTTATTCCCTGATTTCAAGGACAATGACATAATATTATCTCACTCCGATGTCCTAGTCCCGTAGGACCAATCGGGACATGACAAATCAACCCAGAGAAGCAATTTGTCCTGATTGCTTTAATTCTCGTGGGCGCGAGAGTTAGCGTGTTTCCAAGAGATTATTTTTATTGTTTCTTTTTTTTTGTTTAAATGTATTTTGACTTGGGTGCGTGAGAGAATACAAAGCTTAGAAAACTTAGAGATTGTTAACATAAGTTTAACTTAATATTCAACGGCGTAACCTACAGGTTATCCCATTTTTTTGTAAAGTGTGATGTATTGCGGACAGTTGAAAAAAAGAATTTATGATCAGTTTTATAAAAGTATATTTTATTGTTAAAATATACATATTGTGGCATAATTGAATTATTAACACATAAGAAATTATTGGGATCGGGTATAAAAAACACTTTTTAAAATTAATGTATATTGGTAAAAGATCCCTATAAAATGAGCAAAACTTTTAAAATGTAACTGTAGAAAGAGTTAAATTTTACCACAATCAGTATATATTTTGTATTCAGTAGTCTTTTTTTTTTAAACAAAACACCAAGTGGGATCTAATGCTGTAACATTACAAGAACTCTCTTCAGAAAGGTTGTAGAACTTTCTCAGGTGCAGGTGACAATGGACAAATTATGTAATAGAAACTTCATCCTGGAAAAAAAACATTTAGAGAAAGAATTCAGTCCTCAAGAACTTAGATGGGATGATATTCCATGGGATAACTGATGGATATTTGTAGATTGGTATATGAATCTAATATCCATTCGGAAATTACATAATCACATTGAAGAATTAATTCAATAAAACGCAGACCATTGATAGATATGATATTTATATTTTAAAAAAACTACTATAACTATAACTATAACTATAACAATTTTCTGTAAATTGGTTTTACTTCTTTGTCCTAAAACTGATTTAAAATCATGTCGACTTAATACGGTTACATATTGGTTGGAGAAAACTAAAGCGATACAAGTATAGCCAATTATTTAATTCACTAAATGGTGGTAGTGGTGGTTCTTTTAAACATTAATTTCAAGATTGTTTTCTTTTCTGCTTCTGTGAACTTGTCTCAAGCTTGAAATAACACTATAAAGAAACATTCCTAACAGTGGAAGCCTTTTTTTTTTGTTTGAGTGTTACAGAGACTTCTTGGTTGGAAGATTTATAAGATGGCAAGGGATAGGACGGGGTGAGATAGGTTAGGATCTGGCAGAAATTAATTGCTGCTATACAAACATCTTGACAGCATCTCCCTGATCTATCAATCTATGCATAGCCAAACACATGTAGAAAATCAAAGTTTTCATTCAGCCATCCATCTGTCCATTCATGTATTCATTTAGCCTTCCATCTGTCCATCCATCGAGAGGCTTATACAATCACACACTCACACAATATTACACACTTCAAATGCGGGCACAATAGCACAATCATTCACTGAATGCCTCTCGCATTCACACAATAAACCAATTACAGAATCACAAACTCAAAACGCAAACTACCATACCCTTTAACAATCGAACAAGCACACACTCACATATTATATAGGCTATACAATCACACACGTACACAATCAACATTCATACACTCACACGGTCAAACAATTACACTTTCATACAATCAGAAACACATTTACACAATCAAACCATGACACATTTACACAATCAAACAGTCAAACAATCAAACAATCACACAAACAATCACACAGTCAATCACACAATCCAACAATCACACAATCAATCAATTACACAAACCATCAAACGATCACACAATCAAAAATCAAACAATCACTCAGATCTAAGTGCAAAAACCATACGCACAAACTCACTCACATATATCATGTTAGATATTTACCTACCAACACACACACACACACACACACACACACACAATGCTACATAAACATAAAAACGCACACAAAATTACACACACACAACAGGCTAAAGAGTGAAATTAAGACCATTTGAGAGTTTTTAAAGTTTAATTGCAGCAAATTATAATTTTTTTTTCTTTTTCTTTTACCAAATACCATAAGCTATACATTACTAAATTTTAAAAATACAAAAAGAAAATGACTATTTTTTTTCATAGTTCTTTAAGGGTAACACTATTCTGTATCTTGTATTCCTAGCTCTTTAAGATATTCTTTATAAGCCTTTATACTAAATAATGTATCATGCATATTTGTTGGAATGAATGATGTTTGACGCAAACGCGTTTTTATTAAATAAATATAAGTATGCTAGCAAAACAACAAAGTTTATGTAATCCGCTTCTAAGCAGGTAGGAAACGAACTCTTTAAAGTAGTGTTCATTTCTGAAAGGGTTTGTAATTTAAGTTATAGTTGGATCGGAAAATGGATGAATAGATAAATAGATAGATACTTAATAGATAGATAGTTGATTGATTCATTGGTGAATAGATTCATAAAGTAATAGATTAATAGAATGATATACTGATTGATAGATAGTTGGATAGATAGATACTTAAATAGATAGATAGTTTGATTGATTAATTGATAGATAGATTACTAGATCAAAGAGTAATATATTAATAGAACGATATACTGATAGATACATAGATAGATAGATAGATAGATAGATAGATAGATAGATAGATGATTAGATATAGATATATATATATATATATATATATAGATAGAGAGAGAGAGAGACAGAGAGCGAGAGAGAGAGAGGGGGGAGATTAAAGATAGATAGATGGATAAATAGATAGAAAAATAGATAGATAAACACATAAATACATAAAAGATAGATTGAAATACTTCCAAAAACTAATCTCTTCCAAGTAATTTCCCATTACCCTAACGACTTCATTTCGATAAAGGCCCAGAGAGACGAGCTGAAAAATGTTGGTTAGCCAGACAGAATATCCATTTAATCTCTTCTTCTAGCCGTGACCAAACTGGCCTTTGCCCACAACTATTTCTGTCAAGGGACAAGCTCATTACCCACTGTTCAGCTGTTAACAGCAAAATTAAGCACCCCTTACCGTCATATACACTGACTGGAACAAAAAAAAGTACCTAAATTGTAGTTAAACATAGGTGGACTGTAGGAATAGTGTTACACCTTGATGAAAACAAAATGACGATAAATAAATGACTTTCACCATGGTATACTTATAGCCTAATAACACTTAAAAATAGGCCGTTGACTTTAGTGGACTTTTATGTGAATTACGATCAAAATAAGCTTCTGACGGTAGTACGCATATGTCACACATGTATAGATAAAGTGGTAGAAAAATAGATAGCTGGGTGGATTGATTGATGGGTAGATAATCATGCATAAAGATCGATAGATCGATAGATATATAGATAGATAAATAGATTGATAAATAGATAGGTTGATAGATTAATAGATTTATAGATGAATAGTTTGATAGATAGATAAATAAATAGATATATTGATAAATAGATTGATTAAGTGATGGATGGATAGATTGAGACATAGATAGGCAGAAAGAAAGACGGATAGATAGATAGATAGATAGATAGATAGATAGATAGATAGATAGATTGATAGACAGATAGATAGATAGATAATCACAGATGAATTTTAAGTTTGCCAGTGACATGTTCAAAATAAGCATACAAAACACATGAATAGGTAAGATCAGAGAAAAACCCCAAAAAGAGTTTTAGATTTGTTGTGACCTCTGTAGTTACACAGCACGACACTTGAACAGTTACATCAACATGCAGCTGTTAATTACAACATGTGCAAATGAAACATAGGAACGTATACTAATCCTGCACAAGTAAAGTTAGTTGGCCGATGTAGTATCGATTATCGGTTTACGCGACCACGGTATACAGGGAATTTGTGTGGCCAGCACAATGCTTCCCCGCCTATATTTTGAAATCAGAACAAACGTTATTGTACACAGCAGACATATTTCATGCTTGAAAAACAAAAAAGTCAGATTTGAACAAAAGACATTAGGATCGACGACCAGACTTGACAATCTAAACAAGGAGTCGGCAACCTACGGCACATGTGTCAGACTTGTAACGCAGAGCCGTTTTCAAAGGCACGCGGAAGCCCCCACCCCCTCCCTAAAAATGCAGGTTGTTGGTACGCTGAATAAATTATAAATTCTACTTTAGCCCACTGTTATCAAAAGTTTGCCGACCCCTGGCCTAAGACATAGTGCCCCATTTCGCAAACCTGTGTTTTCTGTATATATGTTTTCATCTCGAACTTACCCCCCCCCCCCTGTTTTCCAACATCGCAAGCCTTCAGTATTGATCTGTCAGCTACAGCCAATGTATATTATGTCTATCTATAATCACGTGGCCCCGGGGCCTCTACGGGGGTGGGGGGTGGAAGAGAGAAAAAAAGAAAAAAAAGATGGCGATCATCTCCTGCAAAGTAAATATCGACCTTCCATCTTGGGATGACTTGATGGAGGCTTATTGGACATAAGCGGCCATTAGTGTACACCCCTGAAGCCAAAAGGAGGGGAAGATAAGCACGTCTCATATCCTCCCGATGGCCGTCGCTTTTGTTTACCAGACCCGAAAATAAACTGGGCAATAGATAGGGTGGCGCATTCGTTGGGTGGATATGTTAGAAGGTGGGGGGGGGTGTCTGGGGTGGGGGAGGAGTGGGGATGAAAGAAGTGGGAGGGGGAAGTAGACTAATAGAGTAATAGAGGTGAATTGTGGGGGGGGGGGGAATATATTTTAATGAATACATTTGTGGGGGGGGGGGGGGGGCTTTGGTCGTTTTATTTTTAATTTATCAGCTACCACACTCTTTAACAATCAAACAAGCACACACTCACAGCACAGTCAACATCACGCACTCACACTATCAATCCATCCCACTTTCACACAATCAGCCACTCACACAATCGCACAATCACACAACCAGACAATCCCTATAGTTGATACACTATAAGAATACAGGTAGGCACTTTGGGTTGCGCACATTTCTAAATACTTCTACCTTCAACTAATTCACAGTTGAAATATTCTTTTCTTATATTTATACTTAAACATGCCTTTGTTTAGAACGTGTGAGATTTACATTATTTTAATACCAGACGTCCTAGATCGACACTAACACTGTTTTACTGTCTTAGTCTAATATTATGGAAATTTCTATACTGATGACGTCAAAACACAAGGAATACAACTATTTTCTTAATTTAATGTTTTTCTCGTGAAGCCTGTAAATAGCAGAAGTTAAGAAAACAAATATCATTCTAGATATTTACATTATTCTTTCACTATAAAAGAAAAAAAAAGCATTATGGAAGAATTTGTGTTTCTTCATTTCATCTTATACCCATCATTATATAATACAAACAGAAAAACATTGAGACCAAATGACGCATTCCAAACTTTTTTTTTCTCATTTTCTCTCATATCATTTTTTATTTTATTTTCTACTTGTCATCTTCAACTGTTCTATTAATTTCTGAGATTCTCATATTCTGTGTGGGTGTGACATTTCCCGAATCTTCATATTCCTGGGGATTTTGCCTTTTTTTTTCCTTTTTTTTTTTTTACATCAGAAATTAATACCTCATTTTACTCCATGCCTCTCGTAACATTCTTCCCCCCCCCCCAACCCCACCCTAACTGCCTCGGCCACCAGTCTGACCAAAACATAGAAGGAGGGTAAAAAAAAAAATAATTGACAAAATAACTAGAAAATTGAGAGCAAGAATGTGAAACAAATAAGGAATAAATGGGAACACTGGAGAAAGGGAGACAAATTCAAATAACAAATGAATAATTGGGTGAAATAAAAATAACATGAAAGAGATAGATAGGTAGGTAGATAGTAGATAGAAAGATAGATAGATAGATACATAGGTAGATAGATAAATAGATAAATAGGTAGATATATAGATAAATAGGTATTTAGATAGATAGGTAGATAGATAGATAGATAGATAGATAGATAGATAGATAGATAAAAAGATAGATAGATAGATAGATAGATAGATAGATAGATAGATAGATAGATAGATAGATAGATAGATAGATAGATAGATAGATAGATAGCTGATAGACAGATAAAGATACATACTCGCGAACACCACGACGACCATTGAGATTTAGCTCAGCAAGATTTGTCGCCAGGAATCTGTCAAAGGTGCTAAAAATGGAGTAGGACGCAGATGTTTGGGTGCAGTATAAAATATTATTATGTGATGGCTGGTGGCATGCACAGTGCTCTACGATTTGGCTTCTTTTTGAAACAAGACACTTTTGTATGCACTGTGCTGCCCTGACCAGTGACATCATATCTTCAGACATAGGGTACATTATTTCATACTGCCTTATTAAATTTCTAAGATCTTCTATTTTTCAGTGCAAATTCGTGTTTGGCTTTGTATTTTCGCTAGCCTTTTAAATCTCTTATTTCTTTCTGTATTTTGTCTAAAATTCAGATGAAAAATAGTCTCGTGACAGGCGTCGGTAACCTTTTGCGAATAGTGTGCCAAACTAGCATTCCTAAATTATTCAGCGTGCCAACATCCTGAGAGTCAACCTGCTCTAAAATATTTTGTTATTCATTTTAAAGACAATTTATTTTGCGCCATAGAAAGGTCAAGGCCAAAAGCAAAAAAGCTTTATATAGAAAATCGTTCAACGTTTTATACTTATTTTGAATTAAATTAATATGGTTGTGATTATTATCTTATTTTTGGGGGCTTTAATTTTTTTTAATTCTAAATACAAAATGTCATTACTGAATTTTCACATCAATGGTTAATTTCTGAAAATTGTATGTAGTGTTCAAGATTTAATTCCTGTTCGTGCTTGAAATTCATTGTATATATTTACTCAGCCTGAGATTTATATTAACATTTTGTATTGTGATTGTTCTGCAAATTACTACACCACTGCACTTAAGCTGGATTGATACGTAGTAATCATACAAAATGGGTAGTTAATATAATGTTTAAAAATGTACACATACATTCTTAAGTCATATAATATTTTCAACTATTATAGTTTTATCATTTTAAAGTGTTAAATGTAAGCTACTTTTTGTGTTTTAAAAAGGAAAAATTAAAAGCATTAATAA
Organism: Anisus vortex; assembly: GCA_949126835.1. Classification (NCBI taxonomy): domain Eukaryota; kingdom Metazoa; phylum Mollusca; class Gastropoda; family Planorbidae; genus Anisus; species Anisus vortex. The sequence continues at coordinate 18,024,888 of OX421499.1, forward strand.
ATATTAACGCAAATAAAAACGGGTTAATTATCTCCCTTTAATAAAAAAAATTAAACATTTCATTCTAGAGTGGTGCCAAAAAAGTTATGTTTTGTAACATAACTAATATTACTAGTTAATTATTATTTCTTCATAAAAATTTAACATCATGGTATTTTTTTCAACTAGTAATTAGAGTTATAAAATTAATTTACGCCAATTTAAATTTAAGGACTATGGATATGGATTCTTTTCGCCATAGTCTTTCCAAGTCCGATTTGGTAAAATCACCGCCTGATAATGTCGAGCAACAAGTTCTCCTGTACAACCAGACACTCTCTGCTGGATTAGTGTGTTAGTGACAGACCTGATATCTCCTGGTTCACTCCTTCGGTTCGGAAAGCTAAATTGGCCCGACGTTTAGCGGAAAAGCGCCGGTGAAGAAGTGGCCTGGAAGTGAACAAACAGGTGTCTGAAAGAGCAAGAAACAATTTTGATCAAGGAATCAAGCACGCTAAATAACAGCATGTTCAGTCTGGACGTATTACTTCCTGTACTGTTAAATATTGTAAAAAAGTAGCCTCCTGTCTGCCACGGTCCCACGCCTCTTCAAGGCTGCGGTGATTAAGCCTCTTTTAAGACAAATGGCCTGGACCCAAATAAGTGTACGAATTTTCGCCCTGTGTCCAACCTCCCTTCCAATCAAAACTTCTGGAGAAAGCTGTGTCAAATCAGCTTAACCGACATCTTAAAATAATGGCGTATCGACATGTGCACATCTGTGAGACAGCTCTACTTCGTTTCATGAATGATGTTCTTTGTAGCACGGACCGTGATGATATGACACTCAGTCTCATAGTCCTACTGGATCTTAGCGCTGCTTTTAATGTCATTGACCATGAAATACTCCCGTCAAGACGTGAGGTTGGCATCACTGGGGCTGCTTTTCACTGGCCGACAGAACTCAGCGAGTAATTGTCAATCTGGCCTCTTCGCAAGAAACTCCCCTTATATGTGGCGTATAGCAGGGTTCAGTTTTAGGGCCTGTCATATTCTCCGTTTACACAAACAAACTTGGCACAGTTGGGGCTTTGGACTTTTTATTCATAATAAACTGATATGGCTCCACATTTCAGTGATGTGGCTAAGGCATGTTTGTCTCATCGACGGACCCTGGGTCAGATGCGACCTCAACTCAATAGAAGGACGGCCAATACCGTAGCAGCCTCTCTTTTTCAGTCAAGGTTGGATTACTACAACAGTTGTCTGAAGGGTTTGCCCCAGAACCAGATGCAGAGACCAAAGAGAGTGCAGAACGCCGCGGCGCGCTTTGTTTCGAGGGTGAAGAGACAGGATCATATATCCGCCAATTCTAAGGGATCTCCACTGGCTCTTGGTGGTAAAGCGAATAAATCACAAAATTGTGTCCCTTACGTACAGCTGTATAAAAAGCACTGCTCCTTCCTGGCTGAACAAAAAAAAAGTACATTTGAGCTCGCTCATTTGAATCTGTGGCGCCTTCTTTATGGAACAGCTTACCACAGACAGAGAGAATTTGAAATTAAAGATTCTTTTAAAAAGAGCTTAAAGACCTTTCTCTTTGGATAGTGCCTGTGTGCCTTACATACTAATACATATGCCACTACGATTCACACCGAGAGCGCACTGAGCATGCTCAATTTAATAGCAAAAATAGAAACGCTTTAAAAATGACCATTATTATTATTATTATTATTATTATTATTATTATTATTATTATTATTATATAATTAGTTGTAAATAAACATTCCATGCTTTAATTGTTTAAATCTATTTAATGAGGCTTTTTAAACATAATAATAATTGAAACAATTACATAATATAATTCTAGTAGATAAGGTTCTTATAATTATTAAAATAATAATAAAAAAAAAATATGGTTTTGAATTAATTATATGTATGCTTAATTAAAGAAGATTAACATCAAAACTATTTCGAATGTTATTAGTCTGGATCAGTTAATGAGTTATTAGTCTGGATCAGTTAATGAGTTATTAGTCTGGATCAGTTAATGAGTTATTAGTCTGGATCAGTTAATGAGTTATTAGTCTGGATCAGTTAATGAGTTATTAGTCTGGATCAGTTAATGAGTTATTAGTCTGGATCAGTTAATGAGTTATTAGTCTGGATCAGTTAATGAGTTATTAGTCTGGATCAGTTAATGAGTTATTAGTCTGGATCAGTTAATGAGTTATTAGTCTGGATCAGTTAATGAGTTATTAGTCTGGATCAGTTAATGAGTTATTAGTCTGGATCAGTTAATGAGTTATTAGTCTGGATCAGTTAATGAGTTATTAGTCTGGATCAGTTAATGAGTGCCTCTACTTGATTGCTCTTTGTTAGTTGTTCAATAGCAGAAACATAATTAGTCAATTCTAAGTGGTCAAGTGTAAGTGACCTCTCTGTGTGCTTAAAATAGCTTTCTTATGCGCTAAAATATCTTGGCAAGTGAAAGTTGAACTAAAAACTGAAATTAGAATGAAGTTGAGAATAAAATATGACTTTCTTAAGCATCTTCTTTCCAGATTTTTTCGCGAAAGTGCAAATTTTGAACCCTTTGTTTTAATTGTTTAAAATTCACTTTGGGGCCGTTTTTTAATTGCCAATATACCGCTAAAAGATCCAAAATAAAGAAGAAGTAAAATCAAGCCAGTCAGTCTTTGATGTGGTATGAGTCCATGAATTTGAAAGTCTTGCCTTTAATTAGGTAGTCCAAACCAAAATTTTATTTAACATTTAGACTATTTTAATGACAATCACTTGATAGAACTTTTTAATACAAGAAGTTTGATACCTTGTTTATAACAATAGCTAAATAAATAAAAAAGTTATGAATTTTCAAAATTTGTTAAAAATGGATACAAAATTGGCTATTTTTCACCCCGTGAAATTGTCCATTTTTGGGGACCTGTAACTACTAAACTAACAATCTTAGAAGTCCCAAACTTGGTGTACTGGTTCAGAAGTTTACATACTTAAAGCCCATTTTTTTTCAGTCAGATAAAGCCATTCATTCAAAAGTTACAAAGCTTAAAAAAGACAAAAATTAAGTTTTTCCGAATTTTTTTAATTTTTCACAATATTGAAAGTAAATTCAACTTTGAATTATTCATTAAATATCTTCTAATTAACTTACAGAAACATTTTATATATCAAATTAAAGAGTATTTAAAGCAGCACATTATGATAATACAATAAACAGAATCAAAATAAAAATAAATATTAAAATGCTATCATAAATTGGGTAACGATACTATGTAACGGGTATATTGTAATATAATTTATGACTAAACTATCATTTTTAACAAACGTTAGTGCAATCATAATCAAATAGAGTTACCGTAATCATATTGACACCAATTTTTTTTAAAGCTATGGAAACTAAAAAGAAGTTGATGCATAGTTATTTAGAGAATATGTACCAACTAGTTTGCAGCAATAGATATCACACAGTCCATTTTTCTCAAAAGATGAACTTAAAGTTTAATTAGAATCTACGCTTTTAGTGCACCAATGTAGTTCTAACAAAGTATGTCTGGTGATGCTACCACACAAATTGTACGAAAGTCGGCAATACTGATTTTTTCAATAAATGCAAAATATTGTGGAAATAGGGTGCTATATCATTTTGGATATAATAATTGATTATTAATGTTAGCTTATAGCTGTGAAATTTTACAACTAAAACTATTTTTAGAAATTACTTAAAATGTGTTTTCATGCAGCTTTGTAAAACGAAACAAAAATCTATGGACTCAGTTCCTTTAGTGAAGCTAACCATCAGACTTGAACAATACCTTTGTTTTGAAGATTACTTAATCTTTACAACCCTACGTATGTGTAAACTGTGGTTGCATGAAGTACGTTAAAATCCGAGAAGAAATCTCGCGCTTTAAATCTTTTTATAGATATAAAAACGGCAATCACGAATTTGTAGTGAAAAGAAACACATTTTTTTTTATTTGTGCATTATTACGTATGTTTGTATATATGTGTGTGTGTATTTCATTGGTAGACAAATATATTGCTTTGTTGAGGTTTGACCATTATTACCTTATGGTAAGCAAGTAATGCTGAAGGGCTCTACAGTTGACCATTTATAAATAATGTGCGTATTTGCAGAACTTCTCAGCTGGTGTTGTTGTTGTTTTTTTTCTTTTTGTGTTATTGTTATTTAGTGATGTGACCTTTTTCATGATGTTGTTATTATAAACAGACACATATTATATCGTTCACCTCCACAGGCTCCTGGATGCGGCGTGTGCTCTCGGGTCTACAGCTCAACCCCCTTGTCTCCGCCTCGGCTAACCACCCACACGGGGACGCTGCTGAGCATGGAGGGTGAGTGGGTGAGCACGAGGTGTGAGTCACGGCAGTACGGAATGTTTCTCACCAGGTAATCTCCTTGTCTCTCTTGGTGTCTCTTTTGGTCTCCACTGACCCTGGTTAACGCTCGACAATCTTGTAGGCTAGTGTCGAGTTTCGTGGACAGTATTAGGACATAGAACCTTGTGGTAAGCCATTCAATTGCTTTACTAAATATGGTGAGCTTACATCCTGGTGCACGTCAGTCAAGAGGCAGTGCGTTCGACTGGCGATCCGACGGTCCTGGGTTTGACTCCTGGTAGAGTCTACGATTTTTTTTACCAGGACTTAAAGGTGTCCCTGAGTCTACCCAGCTCTGATGGGTACCTGACATTAGTTGGGGTAAAGTAAAGGCGGCTGGGAATTGTGCTGGCCAAACATCCCCTAGTATGCCGTGGCCACGGGAACTGGTGAACGCCGCTTCAACAGCCCAATGATCAGTTTGGTCTGAAGGGTACTTTACTTACATCCTGGTGAACGCTAGCATGGGCTAGCTTCGGACAGAGGTCGGAGCTCAAATTACTTCCTCAACTCTTGGTTGCCTAGCATGCAAGATCTCGCTACAACTTATCTTTAAAACCAGGCTCTATTGAAAGAAATCTCAGTCGGTGGCGAGAATTGCAGTAAGTCTGGAAAGTTGTCTCACAGGCATCGTCCTTGAGTCCCTTTCAAGTCTTCATAAAGAAAGAGAGGTAGTTTCTATCGATCATGTAGTCACGGACACTACCAAATACTGATAGCGCCAATGTAGGTTTGAAAATCGCGAGCATCTCAATTCAGAACTCACCTTTTTTTCCTACTGGAATTTGCTTTGCCAGACTCTGTTCTAATTTTAATTTAAAGATGCCGCCACGGTTGGGAGTAAGAGGCGGCAGAGAAAAATCCATTGCATATTTTCAGTGTTGCACCCTGCTCGCCAGTTTTGGGCGGTACGAGTCGGACAACCCACTTTACATTGATCTCTTTGGAGATTTTGAATCATTACGTAGAGTTAATATCCAAGGCTCTAAGGGATAAATAGTCAAACAACATTCACCCACCTATCACTAAACCTATGTATCAACTGTAACACTACTTGAAATATTTCAATTCCAGGACTGTGATGACTTTCCCATTTATTTTATTGAAGTTTATATGGTGTTTTGTTATATTTATTTGTCTCTTGCTCAGCTTTTTGTCGTTAATTTCCATTTAATTTTTTTACTTAATATTATTAAGTGAATATCTTTGTGTCTGACTTACTGTTTTATATATCTTTATTCACTCTCTTCTCTCTGTCTCTCTTCTCTCTATCTCTCCCAATTTCTTTTACTTTCACTATTATTCACCAGGTCTTTATCTCTGTCTACATGTATTGATCTCTTCCAATTTTCCAACAATATCAACAAACTGTAGCAAATTGTTGATCAAAATATTCCCATTCCCACACATTAGGCTACATATTATGCTCATAGAATTCATATTCCCATTCCCACACATTAGGCTACATATTATGCTCATAGAATTCATATTCCCATTCCCACACATTAGGCTACATATTATGCTCATAGAATTCTTCTAACGACCAAAAGAAAACAAAAACGAGTGTAATTTGTAGGAATATTTTTTCTATTAATTAAAATAAATAATTAATTAAAATAAATACTTCATTTCATGCCCAAATTTGATTTAAACCTAATGGAGTTTAATGTATTAAACCAGCATGCCTTTTTGTTTTGAAATTATTTTGTAAAGATATTTTTTCTCCGTTCTCTGCACGCAATAAAGAGACAGTGAATGGCTAGATTTAAATTCTGAATTAACTAAAGGCCCATCGCCTCATAATCTCTTGCATTAGGACGTCAGATAGTGGGAACTCCAGTTCTAAGTGTTCATCTTACGGCCGGCGCGAGGCTCCACGTTTGAATCACGGCTACTGGGAATTTCCTAGACCTTCAACAGCTCTGATGTTCTCGTCTTATGTTCTCGTGACAGGGGCGGCTTTCGTGACCTGTTCCTGCCACCCACCTCTATTCCCCCCAGCGCTGTGAATAGAAACGTACTTCTAAAAGTGTAACCTCCTTGTTCTAAGAGCTGAAACATAAGCTCCAAAAATGGGAGTGTAATCCCCCTGCGTTAAGCCCTCTGGATTAACTTCGTACCCGCTTTGCAAGGAATATTGGCCGTGTTACTGCCTACAGTGTAACGGCAAGGCTGGCAGGTTAATCCTACCCATACAATCCTCTCATCCCCAGATAACATGCAAACTGATAGCCAGTTTTTTTTTTGTTCTATTAAAAGATGTGTTTCCTTATCTGGCCTAAAAACCAATTTCTCCGCCAATATATAATCAAGCTGGCTAATACATTTTATCAGGGGGAAAACCTTTCAAAGCAAAAACCCATTTGGTGGGTCTTACCTCACCAAAGCCGCATTCTTTTGTTTTCAAATGTGTACCCGCCCTTGACCAAACCTAAACACAACATAAAAATAAACTAACGTAAGCGTAACCGAAATATAACTTAACTTTACCTATAAATAAACTTAATCTAAACAAATTCTAAACGTACCTGGTTAAAACTTAATATAAACCTAGCCTAATTATAGCCTAAACTTTACCTAAACTAAGGTAAATCTTACCTAACCCAGACTTTATCTAACTGAAACCTAGAGTAACCTAAAGCTAAACTAGCTTTAACGTAAATGACGTAACATAATATAAAGTTTATATTTATTACAGCCAAACTGTACTTCTCATTTAGTTTAGCTTCAACTCTTTTAGTTTCTTAAGCCTTTTTTTAATTCAACAAATCAATATATTTCTGACATCTCATGTACCTTATATCTACCTGTACAGGTGGCTACATTTTCTCCCTGATGGCACCTCGTGGAACGGTCAGTATGATTACTACCATGACGCCCTGTGCCACCACTCATCTTTCTCCCTCATCGCCCAAGGCACCTACACTGGTGGCACAGATTCGGCCCTGGTGCAAGGAGCCAAAGATTACAGTTTCCAGGTTAGTGGGACGTTTTAACTATTTGTTTATGGCAAACGCTGTTTTTACCATACACTTGTTACTAGTTGGTACCTCTGGTTACAATCTCAATTATTATTTGCTCCAGAACTCGGTTTGTAGCCTGCAACGTTCGAACATGAAACGTTGAAATCAATGATATAATACCAATCCGTTTCAATATGAACGAATCGTTGTTGTTTTTTTTCAAATTAAAATGACAAAACGCAAAGAATACGTGTAGCCTACTTCATGTATTTAATAAAGAGAATAAAAACCAACGAATACATTAAATGTAAAATTAAAAAAATAGATTTAGTCAAGCTTTCTAACCAAGAAAACGATCATGGAAAATGTATCACTGATCTATTCGTTTCAGGAGTTTTGGTCGCTGTTTTTGTTTTTTTCTGGCAGCCGACTAGGAATCATTCTGCACCAAAAAAAATATCAACGGAAATGTGTCGTTTCCTTTGCTAAGAAATCTTTCTGAAGCGGAATATTGTGTTATTATTTATCAGGTTAACTGTCCTGTTAGCAACAAGTTTGTTTGGATGATTGTTCAGAATGAAGTCTTTGACATCGGTCTATTTATTGATCCAGGCAGTTAAAAGAGTTACTGTCTTCTCATCATCGGTCGACTGCTCCTCATTCAATAACTACCGCTAACCAATGTTAATACAGTGTGGTCTTCGTTTGTACTGTACGCGAGCGTTGGTCTTCAACGTTAAACATTGCTCTTTCTCTCTCTCTCTCCTTCGTTCGTAACCCGTTCGTTACCAGATAAAAAAATATTTAAAAGTTGTTGTTTGTAACTTGAATGGTTCGTGATCTAAGGCGTTCGTAACCCAATGTACCGCTGTACTTATCAAGTAAGTTCGCTATGAGAACTTAAAAACGCATTTTTTAGATAACATTTCACATGCTATAGACACTTACTGTCTTACTTATGAGTTGGGTCGGTTAATGCTACATTTATTTGATTTGTCTCTTTTTAATCATCAATTTAGCTCTGTCACCTGACCTAGAGTAACATCCATGTTCTTAGTTGTACGTTAAACGCGCGCTGAGCTTACATTATGTTTATTGGCAGTGCTATAAAAATATGATTATTAATATTATTTAAGTATACTAGAATTTTTTCTACAGTTGCAAGTAAAGACCATTGCTTACGTCATTCTCTTGGTCTCTATTGCATACACTTTGATTTCTCGCCAAAGCAACCTGCCATATCTTTACCGAAATATTTAATAACGATCTTTCTGGCATCTGTCTTCCTGATATTTGAGGTCTATAGAGCGTTCGCAATGGGCGTGGCTTATGTTTTTTAGTGACGTATTTGTGTAAATAGACGCCAATTGGTGTGCAAAATTGGTGAAGTACTTCTTTATCATGTCAAATTCACATCTGAATATTGGCTATCCTACGCACAAATCATTAGATAAATCGTCGTAGATCATCTTACTAGTACAATAGAAAGACTGACATGGTATTTTTTCTACGAATTTCAACATTTTAAGCTCAATTCATCATCTTAATATCTGGCCGGTAAGTGTTGCATTTGAATGGATTTATTGAAGTGAATTATTGGAGTCATTCGTTATTTTCATTGTAGGCCTAATCGTTCAATAGTAATGTAACATTTTTAATGTAAGAATCTTCTTGAGTCTATTAATCTAATATAGAATTAATAAAATCCATATTAATACATTAATCATCATTTTAAACACAAAATATCAATTAAAATAAGCTCGAGGCTATATGAAACTATACTAATACAGCGGTCATTGTACACCATTACTCAAAGTAAACAAAAAACACGTGATTTTTGTCACGTGATTGCAAAGGCCCTATTGATCTACTCACTTCACGTCTGTTTATCAAGAAACATAGACCAGAGTCTGATTCAAACACTTCTACACCCTGAACAGACACACCGACATAATGTTGGAAGTTCTAGGATGGAAGCGGTTCTATTCTACTATGAATCCATGTATTAAGGTCAAGGGCGTCTCTGAGACTTCTCGTTGCTTGCTTAAAGCGAGTCAACCTACTGGGAACTGAAGTTGGAACTGAGCTACTTATCAAGTGTTTAAATTCGGATACTTTCTTTTATGTTTATCTTTAATTAAGCGATGCCTCATCTCTCTTTCCCTTATGTCCCGCTGGAAAAAAAAACAAAAACAAATAGATCTATAGACCGCGGGAATTTCCGATGAGCAAAAGCCAATTTCCGATCGGATGCGAACAAACAAATGACGTGTCTGAGGCCGCTCGAGATAGTCGAAGAAATTAACGAGATTGTAGCCATTTCTTCGTTTTGTAAATAGAACACTTGTTTTATATATGGATTAACTAGACAGGACTTCTTGACTATCGAATGTGTCACTAGGTCTGTAAAGAATGCAATTCTGTTCTCGGTGCTGAATACAACTTACTTCAGAAGGTGAAAACAGAAGTGGGTCTCAAATAGCTAGACTAGTACAACAATCAAGCAGTATACATCTAAAACAGGGGTCGGCAACCTTTTGATAGTAGTGTGCCAAAATAGGATTTCTAATTCATTCTGCGTGCCAACAGCCTAAAGGTCATCCTGCTCTACCACTCCATTTATTGATTTGCCTTTTAGGGTTCTTCTGCGTGCCTTTGGAAATTGCTCTGCGTGCCAAGTCTTGCACGCATGTCATAGGTTGCCGACGCCTAATCTGGAGTATGTATTTGTTTGAACTATGTTTATAAAACGAATGCGCGAAAGTCATAATATAAATTAGAAAAATGTTTACTTAATATAACTATTGTTTTATTATTTGAAATAATATCACAATACTATGGGATAAACAAAATCTTGGGAAGGTGCAGGTCATTGTATTAATTAGTTGTTTTTTTATTATAAGCTTTTGGTGGTTTAAATATGTTTACAATATTAAATTTTGTATTCCATAATTCCTACGGATGAAAAGTATGTCCAATAAATGAAACTTAGGATAAATCAAGTTCTGCTTTATATATCAGATATAATTCTTCTTTCAAAACACACTATATATACCGGTATATTAATTGTATTCAAACTCTTGATTTCAGGTAACGAAACTAAAGGTCTTACCTCACGACCAAGCAACGGTGGACAGCATGAATCATTACAGCGGAAACGGCTGCGGCAAGGCGCATGCGTGGTCCGTGGGCCAGGAGCAGGATGTGACGTGGACCGGCGGGTGCGTCACCCTGGGGATCCGCCTCCCCAACATGGAGCGGGACATCATGAAGATGGAGATCGTCCACCGGAAGCTGCACCTGTTTGTGGGCCAGCGGCTCATCGACAAGAAACCGGGCATCGCCTACCAGAGGGAGAGGCCGACGGCCTTCCAGGAGCCGCTGGTCAAGTGCGATCAGGTGGAGCTGGACATGAGTATAAATACTGCGCCGGGTGGACACAGCTGGGCCGGTGCCATGGCGCTGCCTCTGTCCTCCGAGACGGATGATTTTGACAATCGTAGCTCTAGTAGTCGTGAAAGAATCGGTCTAGTCTGTCTACTCGTGTCTGTCTTGTGTTCAGTCTGTCCCTGGTGGACCAGGCAGTGAATACATTTCATGAAATACACGCTGATCTGTGTTTTATCTAAGTTTTTCTTTCATTCTCACTTAAACCCAGACCCCTCATACCATTTGTCCATTGTACTATAGAACGTATCACATTATATTTTACTATGTTATTGTTTTGAAAACTCCCTGGGTATTTTGAAATAGTTTTAAAATTTAATAAAAAGGCTTTTCATAAAAAATGTTTACGTCTTTTAAAAATCATACGTGAGAAAAAGCGCTTACTACTTATATTTACTATAATGGGCAAATTTCTAACTGAACCACTACATCTTTGTTTATTAAATTGTTATAAGCCAATGCTTTCATAAAATCCGTATTTCCACTGACTATGTCCATTATAAGTACATGCTTACCAATCATTATAACTCATAGATTTGATAGTTTAGTTTGCTACTGTAGAATGGACCGCAAAAAAAAAAAAAAAGAAAATTTGATGTGGCTCACCGCATCGACCTACTTAACATAGAAGGCAAAAGAACTTAATTGGAATATGCCAGCCAGAACGTCATATCCGTAGCCCTCACATTCTCTGTTTTAAGCTGGTAAAGTTAACATCAAATCTTTTATTAATTATTTAAACCAGTAAAGAATAATTAGTCATAAGGTTTATGTTTCGATAAATTGCATTAAGGTATGTAAAATAATTGTAAAATGCGTCTTTATATTTCAAACTTAATGAAAACACACCAACACAAGATGTTAGCCTACACAAAGAGAAATCCCTATTTAGTAGTGAGGCCTTGTACTTAATTAGGTCTTGTTTCTTTTCATTGTTTTTATGTTTGTTGTTGTTATTTGGTTCTATTTATTTGTATTTGATGATACTATAGAAACATATACGGGTCACACGGATTTCAATGAAATTTATAAATATTAAGTATACTTTTATTTTGTATAGTAGTAAATCATGGCAACCTCATAGAACTAAATCCTTGAATTAGAAAGGATATCTTGAGCGAATAGGAGGAAACACTATTCGCCAGATAATTACTAAAGGCAACACCTCCACAAACATGGGCAGACCACTATATACAGACTCCGAAAAGGACACACCAGACTGGCGAGAGTTCTACCAGTAACAAATTGACTAAGCCACACCCCCGAGTGCCCATGTGGAACTGGACTCCAAACATCCAGAGAACATCGTGCAACAGTGGCTGCTTCCTAGAGAGGCCCGAAACCTAGTCTGGCTTCAAGTTGCCACCAGGAAGAAAAGCTATGTGGCCTGAAACCAAGTTTCACAAAATCAGAAGTGTTCATCGGAGAGACATTACTGGTGGTCTGATTCTGCTAGAGGGAAATTAAAATAATTAACGGTATGTAGAAGAAGAATTAGCGAATTGGGATTCTATGTGCGAGAAAAATTATATTTCGACACCAAACGCTGACATAAACTATATATACTTTCTATACCACACTCTACACATCTAGTTTTGTTTGTTTTTTACTTCTAGTAGTATTTTTGTGAGTTTGATTGTTTTCTTGTTATTTCTTTAGTTTAATAGTAATATACTACAGAGTCGGCAACAAAAATGCCATTCTAGTTTCTGCTACAAAAACTGAGTGCTAGAGCAGGATGATATTTAGGCTGTTGGCACGCTGAATGAATTAGAAATAGATCTACTACTTTGGCACACTATAATCCAAAAGTTGCCTTCAGCTGATCTACGAGATGTCAAAGAAATGGTGGGTGCTACTGTTGCGTGTATTTTTTTTTTAATCTGTGATTTTTACCTATGATTGCGCAGATATTGTTGAGTGTATTTGTAATATAACTTTCAATACTTTTTATTATAACGACGTGTAGTATTTTTGTTTAACCTAAAATACCATGATATCTTAAAAACAAAACATGGACGTGAGATTTTCGCAAGTGGTCTAAGTCAGCTCTTTACTTTCATAGATTTAAGCCAGTCATTGAAAACTTAGGGCCCAATGAATTCTTTCCAGCTTGAAATAGTTAGATTCCCGGTCATAATTAAAACGGGTAGAAAGTGAAAAGTGGTATATATATTCTACCACAAGAGCGTTGACATACAATTGAAAGATTAGTGTTCATATCTTCAGTTCTTTCTTTCATATTGTTGTGTCATTTATTTATTAATTGTTTTTAAACATTAAAAAAAATATCAATATTACTATTCTACACATACATCAAAGTCACATGTTTGTGGTTACAGCTTTAGGCGGTATAAAATAACGTCATTCTTTCACATATGATTCCTTTAATACAACCCTGTGCAGAGTGGACCAAAAAATGCTTTTAGCTGGGAACCCCTAGGGAATAAAAATCCCTTTCTATAAAAAAACATACATGGATAAAATTTAAAAAAAGGGCGCGGAAGGTTATCAAAAAATGTTCAGATATAATCACATATAAATTCTTCTACGGCACCACGGCATTTACAACATAGTGTGAGTGTCATCGTAATAGGATATGTCTCAGGGTCGTGGTGTTGATGACTCAACCTCAAACTTAGTCACAAAAGGCTTTAATGCTGTCTTTATGTCTGAATTTAGTCACAAGTTGCTTTCAAAAATGTGATCTTAATGTCAACATTTTGAAATAAAAGTTTGATGTCACAGTAATGTCCAACCTTGGCTACAAAAAGCTTGATGTAATTTTAAGTGTTAAGACTTTGTTTAAAAAAAGCTTGATGTCATGTTAATTTCAAAAGTTTAAAGACAAATGTCGATGTTATCTTCATGTCAACGTTTAGTAACAAACTCTTGGTGTCATCTTAATGTCATCCTAATGTCAAAATGTAGTTCTCAAAAATATTGATGTCGGCTTAATGTCAAAGTTAAGTAATCTTCGCATAAGTTTACTTTTGCGTGTGTCTATTCAATAAGTTATTGATGGGGACATTTCATTACATATGTACTACGGTTGTGCTTCATATTTCACTTTATATATTTGTTGAGAATAATATTTCAATGATATAATTTATTTTTTTTCCTATAGAATTCAACACGTATATTTGTCATTAAACGTTTTTCTCGTAACGTTTTATAAACAGATTTTGTTTCTATAATGTGACAAATTATCAAAACAGAAAAGATTTCACAAAGGACATAAAAGAAAATCAATACATCCTATGTTTTTCCTTGGTAGTTTTCCAACACCAGTTTTAAGTAGTTAATTATATTGATACAACTCAAAGAATGTATTTAGTATTTTTAATATTTTGTTTTAACAATTGGCATTTTTGTTTCATTCTGATGTAATACATTTTTTTGAAAGTGTTGATTATGTGACTTTGTGGATATTCAATTAAACACAATTTTTATTTTTCCCTCCTCAAAATTTACCAAATAAACTTGTTTACATGAATAAATAAATATTTGATTCTGTCTTTTTTTTTAAATATATAATTCTAAATTGAAACTTGCAGGCCCGTGGACAAATTGAGTGTGTACAAAATGGAAAAAAACGGAGAAAAAAAAATACACAGAAACCTACAACAGAATATCTTCAAATATATTTCTGTTTTCATGACCTGGTTCTTTTTATGCTTGCACTTCGTCGCCCACAAAAACATTTTATGCCTGTACTAGCTAAAAAGGCCTAAGTTTATATATAAATATATAACCAATATATTATTGTTGCACATGATTTTTTTATTTCATATTTTCACGAACCGGTAATTTTCTTTTCGTGGCGTGGTACCGGATCGTGAGGAAGATGGAGCCACCTTGGCCTTTCCACACTGCACCTTGGTGCTTGTGATAAAGTGGAATAATAACCAAATGCTACGAAGAGTACAAAGTAAAAGTCTATTAGTAAACTGATTAATCTAATTGTTTATACTATTATGTTTATACTATATACTAATACTATCATTATTGTTGTCAAATCTCTGAATGAATTGAGACTCTATTAATAACAAATCACTACTACTTCTCCGTGAATAGACCTTTGTGGGTAAGTTTACAGTTTTAGTGAAGAAAAGAAAGGCAGCTAGGCATTACGCTGAACACACAATCCCCGTGTGTGTCGTGGACAGAAAAACGTGTGAACTAATGTGGACCCTGCTTCAGTAGCCCCGTGGACCAACAAACTAATGTGGACCTTGCTTCAGTAGCCCTGTGGACCAACAAACTAATGTGAACCTTGCTTCAGTAGCCCTGTGAACCAACAAACTAATGTGAACCTTGCTTCAGTAGCCCTGTGGACCAACAAACTAATGTGAACCTTGCTTCAGTAGCCCTGTGGACCAACAAACTAATGTGGACCTTGCTTCAGTAGCCCTGTGGACCAACAAACTAATGTGGACCCTACTTCAGTAGCCCTGTGGACCAACAAACTAATGTGGACCTTGCTTCAGTAGCCCTGTGGACCAACAAACTAATGTGAACCTTGCTTCAGTAGCCCTGTGGACCAACAAACTAATGTGAACCTTGCTTCAGTAGCCCTGTGGACCAACAAACTAATGTGAACCTTGCTTCAGTAGCCCTGTGGACCATCAAACTAATGTGAACCTTGCTTCAGTAGCCCTGTGGACCAACAAACTAATGTGGACCCTACTTCAGTAGCCCTGTGGACAAACAAACTAATGTGGACCCTACTTCAGTAGCCCTGTGGACCAATAAACTAATGTGGACCCTACTTCAGTAACCCTGTGGACAAACATACTAATGTTGACCCTACTTCAGTAGTTCTGTGGACAAACAAACTAATGTGGACCCTACTTCAGTAGCCCTGTGGACAAACAAACTAATGTGGACCCTACTTCAGTAGCCCTGTGGACCAATAAACTAATGTGGACCCTACTTCAGTAACCCTGTGGACAAACATACTAATGTTGACCCTACTTCAGTAGTTCTGTGGACAAACAAACTAATGTGGACCCTACTTCAGTAGCCCTGTGGACAAACAAACTAATGTGAACCCTACTTCAGTAGCCCTGTGGACAAACAAACTAATGTGAACCTTGCTTCAATAGCCCTGTGGACCAACAAACTAATGTGAACCTTGCTTCAGTAGCCCGGTGGACCAACAAACTAATGTGAACCTTGCTTCAGTAGCCCTGTGGACCAACAAACTAATGTGGACCTTGCTTCAGTAGCCCTGTGGACCAACAAAACTAATGTGAACCTTGCTTCAGTAGCCCTGTGGACCAACAAACTAATGTGAACCTTGCTTCAGTAGCCGTGTGGACCAACAAACTAATGTGAACCTTGCTTCAGTAGCCATGTGGACCAACAAACTAATGTGGACCCTACTTCAGTAGCCCTGTGGACCAAGAAACTAATGTGGACCTTGCTTCAGTAGCCCTGTGGACCAACAAACTAATGTGAACCTTGCTTCAGTAGCCCTGTGGACCAATAAACTAATGTGAACCTTGCTTCAGTAGCCCTGTGGACAAACAAACTAATGTGGACCCTACTTCAGTAGTCCTGTGGACCAATAAACTAATGTGGACCCTACTTCAGTAGCCCTGTGGACAAACATACTAATGTTGACCCTACTTCAGTAGTTCTGTGGACAAACAAACTAATGTGGACCCTACTTCAGTAGCCCTGTGGACAAACAAACTTATGTGGACCCTACTTCAGTAGCCCTGTGGACAAACAAACTACTGTGAACCCTACTTCAGTAGCCCTGTGGACAAACAAACTAATGTGGACCCTTCTTCAGTAGCCCTGTGGACAAACATACTAATGTTGACCCTACTTCAGTAGTTCTGTGGACAAACAAACTAATGTGGAACCTACTTCAGTAGCCCTGTGGACCAACAAACAAATGTGGACCCTACTTCAGTAGCCCAGTTGACCAACAAAATCTGAAATGGGTTCTTTTCGTCTTTATATTCGTTTTCCATGAATGTGTGGGTCCATTGTTTTATGCGGCGCACGAATTTACCAGCGCGTGCAGGAATATTTTATGTCTGGAGATATGTAAATGTGGTGTTAATGTGATTTTTTGTTGTTGTATGGTGCATAAATATGTACTTAGATTTGAATTTTGATAAAAGCTAACTGGTTATGTATACAAGAAAACAAATATGTGTGAATATCTTGATTTAGTTTTTGAGCTTATAGACTAGCATACGATGGCTTATAAGAAAATAGAGAAGAGAAATACACAACAAAAAAGAAGCAAATACAATGCTTAGTCAGCAATAAGACTTTGGACTAGAATAGCAGAAATAGAAATGTTTATACGCAAGATATAGTCGAGTCAGTTGTCTAGTTTTAGTGGTCTAGTTCTAGCTCAAAACTTAAATAAAAACAATAAAATCTTTTTTTAGTAGTTTTGTTGATATTAATTACAGTCCATCACCAAAAGTACGTAGAAGTTGTTGGTGTCTTTAAAATAAACACACGTCATTATTGTACTTTAATATTCTTGTCGTTTTTTAGGAAACTGCTAATAGAGTTTAAAGACTCTAGCAAATACTGCATAAATTCTGGCAAAAATGCAAAGAAATTACAGACCTTAGCAAAGATGCAAAAAGACAATAGTTCTTAGAAAAGATGCAAAGATATTCCCACCAATGATGCAAAGAGTTTATAAACTCAAGAAAGATGCAAACAGATTTTGTTCCTAGCAAAGATGTAAAGAGAATATAGACTTTAGCAAAAATTCCATGCTTTTAGAAACCATATTTCAGATACAAAGAGTTACGAAAAAAACAAAAACAATATGAATTTTAATATTCAAGTCATAATCCTTATCATGTGGTTTTTTTCTAATCACAACAAATATCTGGTTCAATAAAGTTCAATCTCCATAGCAAATATGAATGATCAATGCTGACTAGAGAACTGATGGTATTTGTTTTAATTCTGACATCATGAATCTTTAACATATTGAGATATTTGTTAAATTAATTTTTCATTTGCTCGTTGTTGTTATTTTAAGTTTTTCGATTTTTTTTTTCATGTTGCTGTTTGTTTTTTTCTGAAATATTAACACACAAGCGATTAATAGATAGAAAAATAGATGAATGGATTGATAGCCAGATAGATAAATAGATACATAGATATATAGATAAATGGATGATAGATATATAAATGATAGATAAATAGATGATAGATAAATAGATAGACGATAGATAGTAGATGATAGATAGATGATAGATAGATAGATTAATAGATAGATAGATAGATAGTCTAGATAGATAGATAGATAGATAGATAGATAGATAGATAGATCGATAGATAGATAGATGGATAGATAGATAGATAGATAGATAGATAGATAGATAGATAGATAGATAGATAGATAGATAGATAGATAGATAGATAGATAGATAGATAGATAGATCGATAGATAGATAGATGGATAGATAGATAGATAGATAGATAGATAGATAGATAGATAGATAGATAGATAGATAGATAGATAGATAGATAGATAGATAGATAGATAGATAGATAGATAGATAGATAGATAGATAGATAGATAGATAGATAGATAGATAGATAGATAGATAGATAGATAGATAGATAGATAGATAGATAGATAGATAGATAGATAGATAGATAGATAGATAGATAGATAGATAGATAGATAGATAGATAGATAGATAGATAGATAGATAGATAGACAGACAGACAGACACAGTTTAAAGGTCCGTCCGGTCTTCTCGATGCAGTTTTATAATCTCCACGTGTCCGGGAAAATCCGTTTTCTAAGGAGAGTGCTGTTCACTCTGGATTAATACTCTGAGCTTAGAAGTCTGGGAGAGAGGGAGAGGGCGAGAGAAAGAGGAATAGAGTGAGTAGAGAAATACAAGGGCACAGCACCCGTGTCACCGAATGAAACTTTGTTTATAACCTCAAAGCTAATCAAATAGAATTATATTTTATTTTAACAAGGATTTCGTAGAAATACGGCCGATTCAAATCTTATTTTTTTTTACCTGTTTTATTATTAATAGGCTATTTTATATAGAATTATATCAGATATTATAATTAATTTTTATAACTTAACAGTGTGTATTGCTTATAAAATAAAGAAATTTAAACAGATATATTACACTGGGAAAAAGGGGAGGGGGGAATAATATTTCATTAGCTCAGGGGATGTTCAATATTCTTCGTCAATTAGGCACATATGGACCTTGATAAAACTAGATGGATCACACATTACATTATTAATACAGCGAATTTTTTTAATGCAGTGAGAAGCTAATCTGTTTCTGAGAGAAGGAGAGGGTGATACAATTTTTAATATTTTTATAAACTTTAAATATAAATCGTTGAGCAGTTTTATGAAATTTAGATTTATGAAAATGAGCCTCAAATTCTAATAATTTTATTTTACAAAGTTTTCTTTAGAATAAAAAAATAGTTTCATTACTGCTGCCTCTCTCAATATTTTTATTTTTTTC
This sequence comes from Anisus vortex, assembly GCA_949126835.1. NCBI lineage: Eukaryota > Metazoa > Mollusca > Gastropoda > Planorbidae > Anisus > Anisus vortex. The sequence continues at coordinate 18,044,206 of OX421499.1, forward strand.
ATATCAATGTACCCAAAAAAAGGAAAACTTTACATTCAGAAGCATGTTGCAAACAACTGCACATTAAAAAAAAATTGTAGCGTGAATAGGAGGTGATATTACCAGAGTGTCTGTTTCTAGGCTTTAAAACGTAGCCGGGGGGCACACGAAGAATTGTTCAATGGATCGTTCATATGTCACGCACTGCATAATTTTGTGTGAGCAGCAGTGACATAGGCAACGTCAGGTGATCAATATTGTAATAAAAGTTTAATTTGTTTGTTGGTGCTGTTTTTGTTGTTGTCGTGTTGTTGTTTGGATGATAGATCCTGTAAGAACTAAATAAATACATTGTTCTGTATCAAACACGTTTAAGCAACAATTAATTCATTTGACCTCATATCATATTTTAATATGCTCATGTAGCTAAATAGTATTGTGTGGAGGGTTGTGAATTGTTATGAAATAATTTTTACACACACGCCTATGTAGCGACCCAGGGCAAAAGTTTCTGCAACTTCCCTTTGCATACTGTAACTGCTTTGTTTAGTGCTTAATTTAGACAGTATTTGCCGCCCCTAGAAGTGTCGCCCCCGGGCATATACCCCTTCTGCTCCCCCCTCCATGTGAGGACACTGTCATCCAGGGAGGGGTTAAAAAAATAATAAAGGACGTCACATGAGGTTGACCCCTTAAATCGTTTTCTTTGGATACGTGAGATGGGGCCTGAGGAGGCGCATGAGAATATCGTTTAATCATCCATGCAATGCTCAGACAGGAATAACAGTTGAGTGTAAAGTGTGAGAAGTTTCTCGTCGTTAGTCAAGCTTAGGGGTGTCTGAAAAATATGTGTGGAGACGCTTAACGATTGAATGTGTCTCTAGCTCGTGTTGTGTTGACACTTGAATGTGTCTCTAGCCCGTGTTGTGTTGACACTCGAATGTGTCTCTAGCCCGTATTGTGTTGACACTCGAATGTGTCTCTAGCCCGTGTTGTGTTGACACTCGAATGTGTCTATAGCCCGTGTTGTGTTGACACTCGAATGTGTCTCTAGCCCGTGTTGTGTTGACACTCGAATGTGTCTCTAGCCCGTGTTGTGTTGACACTCGAATGTGTATCTAGCCCGTATTGTGTTGACACTCGAATGTGTCTATAGCCCGTGTTGTGTTGACACTAGAATGTGTCTATAGCCCATGTTGTGTTGAAACTGATACTGAGTAGGTCTGTTTCTAAACTTCTTCTGCGGCTACTGATAAGTTTTTGTGTTTCTTAATGTTAACTATGGCGCCCAAGTTTCTCTAAACATATATGTCTCGACACATAATGTAAATATGTATTTATTGGTGTGTTGTTGACTTCTTATGTTAGAAAGTGTCTCCAAACCAGTGTTTTGACCCCTATAAAGAAAGAGTCTCCAAACCAGTGTCTTGACACCTAAAAAGAAAGAGTCTCCAAACCAGTGTCTTGACACCTAAAAAGAAAGAGTCTCCAAACCAGTGTCTTGACACCTTAAAAGAAAGAGTCTCCAAACCAGTGTCTTGACACCTAAAAAGAAAGAGTCTCCAAACCAGTGTCTTGACACCTTAAAAGAAAGAGTCTCCAAACCAGAGTCTTGACACCTAAAAAGAAAGTGTCTCCAAACCAGTGTCTTGACCCCTAAAAAGAAAGAGTCTCCAAACCAGTGTCTTGACACCTTAAAAAAAAGTGTCTCCAAACATGTGTCTTGACACCTTAAAAGAAAGTGTATCCAAACATGTGTCTTGACCCCTAAAAAGAAAGTGTCTCCAAACCAGTGTCTTGACACCTAAAAAGAAAGAGTCTCCAAACCAGTGTCTTGACACCTTAAAAGAAAGTGTCTCCAAACATGTGTCTTGACACCTTAAAAGAAAGTGTATCCAAACATGTGTCGCAACATCTAACAAACTTAAATGTCTAAAAAAAAATGTGTCACAACCCCTAATAAATGAAAATGTCTCCAAAACTATGTTGCGACACCAAATAAAAAAAAAGTGTCTCCAAGCCGGTTTTATGACACCTAAGAAAAAAATGTGATTCTAAAGCTGTTTTGCGATTCCTAATAAGTAATAAGTAAAAATATCTCTTAACCTGTTACTGTAACCAAGGAGATGGTGTCTCTAAGCATGTGTGTCGCAACGACACCTAATGGGTGAACGTGTCTCCTTAAGCCTGGGACACTTTCCTTCGGCACGTGCAATCTCGATGGTGTAATCAACTCGTTATAACATCGTGGGGGGGGGGGGGGGTTGGTAGAGAGTGAGAGAGCGCGAGATAAGTTAGAGGGGGAGAGAGAGACAGGGAGAGGAGACAGTAACTGTTTTCCCCGGAGACATTGGAACTATCGGTTAACTAGTACCTAGTGAGGGAAGAGCTGGGACAAACAACTTTCTTATACATACACGCACTCGCACACACACACACTCGCACACGCAGACACGATACCCCCAGAGATGAAATGACATCGAAGGTGACTGGTTGGGGGTGGGGAGGGGGGCGTGGGGTGGTAGGAAGTCTATTAACTTGCGATCTTGTTTACGATTAACCCCCTCCCCCCTCCCAATACCCCATTTTTATTTTGCACCTCAAGCATCAGTAGCTGAAAGTAAACATGAGCCATGGTCGCGTGTGGGAGGAAGAGGTAACGGGGGGCTATGGTACAAGTCTCATTAAATCCTCTCCTGTCGGCGCTTGTTCTGAGCCCTCTTGACATTCTCTGCTGACTGCTTGGGGGAAGACAACATTAGAGAGTTTGCTAATGAAGATGATGACATTTTGAAAAAAAACTTTGGAGCTGACTGAGATTTATCTATTGTTCGGGGAAAGGGCTGGGTGGGGGGTGGAGCTTTCGAAATAAATAGGAGGAGTATGATATTTATATACCCAGTTGCACTGGAGTTGGGAGAGAAAAAAGACTACAGCCATGGGACCTCTGTTGTCTAGTGTGACTTTATTAAACAAAAATGGTGATTGATTCGTTTTAAGATTCCCTCTTTGGGAATAGACTAGGTTTATCCGCCCCTGTGTGACCGTGAGTTCCCCAGCTATCTTTGCTGTTTTTTAAAATATGATAGTTTTAGAATGCACTGCTCTGCGTTTAGATAAATGATATATAGTTAGTCATAGGTTCTCAACGGGGGCGATATCGCCCCCCAGGGGGTGATGAGAAGCTTTAGGGGGGCGATAACATTCCCGGGGGCGATTGGGGGGCGATGAAGGGCAAGTGGGCGGTACATACGTACCTGCTATAATTCCAACAACTCAGCTATTTGAATCGATTAGTTTTTGGATGAAATATGATGTAAACGCAAGTGCTACTCAATATCTGATATCCCCCAACAGTAGGCATACATATTATTGAACAAATAAGAATCGCAATCACTTTTCGATGAAGTAGGGGTTAGTAGGCCTACTTGGCAAATATGTTATGCGGCCGTCTCGTCTTATGGTTGGTTCACCGGACTGTCGCCTTAACATCGGCTAATATTACTAATTTTACTCGTTTTAACGAGATGTCTTTTAATGCGTTTGAAACCTTTGTAAAGAGGTAACCACAATAGATGAGCGGTATAGATACGTAGTGATTATACAAAATGGGTAGTTATTCAATTGCTTGAAAATATTCATCTAAATTCTATAGTCATATAATATTTATACAATTTTCAAATAATTTTTACAGTTCTATCATACCATTTCAAAGTTATAAATGCAAGCCATTCAGTTTTTTATAAAAGAAAAACAAATTGAAATATTACCTCAAATGAAAAGGGTTAATTATCTCCCTTTAATTAACAAATGTTTCCGCTAAAATTAAGTTGGGGGGCGGTGAGCGGAAAAAAAATGTAAAAGGGGGCGGTGAGCCGAAAAAGGTTGAGAACCTATGAGTTAGATAGATAGTTAGATAGATAAATAGGTAGGTAAATAGATAAGATAGATTAGATAGACAGACAGGTATATAGATAGATAGATAGATAAGATAGATAGATAGATAGATGGTGGATGGATAGACAGATGCATGGTTGGATAAATAGATAGACAGATGAAAGAAAGATAGATAATTCAAGTCAAATTCTCTTAAAATGAGTCAAGACACTGTACACTGTAATGGATAGATAATTTATTATGAAATCTAAGCAGTCTACATAACAATGAAATCTAAGCAGTCTACATAACAATGAAATCTAAGCAGTCTACATAACAATGAAATCTAAGCAGTCTACATAACAATGAAATCTAAGCAGTCTACATAACAATGAAATCTAAGCAGTCTACATAACAATGAAATCTAAGCAGTCTACATAACAATGAAATCTAAGCAGTCTACATAACAATGAAATCTAAGCAGTCTACATAACAATGAAATCTAAGCAGTCTACATAACAATGAAATCTAAGCAGTCTACATAACAATGAAATCTAAGCAGTCTACATAACAATGAAATCTAAGCAGTCTACATAACAATGAAATCTAAGCAGTCTACATAACAATGAAATCTAAGCAGTCTACATAACAATGAAATCTAAGCAGTCTACATAACAATGAAATCTAAGCAGTCTACATAACAATGAAATCTAAGCAGTCTACATAACAATGAAATCTAAGCAGTCTACATAACAATGAAATCTAAGCAGTCTACATAACAATGAAATCTAAGCAGTCTACATAACAATGAAATCTAAGCAGTCTACATAACAATGAAATCTAAGCAGTCTACATAACAATGAAATCTAAGCAGTCTACATAACAATGAAATCTAAGCAGTCTACATAACAATGAAAAAGAAACAAAAAAAACAGTTTTAAACGACCAAGTTTAAAGCATGAACAACTCGGTTTTAATATTTTTTTATACATTCAAAATATTTTTAGTGTTACTTTCTTTACAACAAAATCCGGCCATAAATATAATCTCCCTTGAGAACTGGGCGTCTGGTGGAGAACGGGTTGTCGTTCTTGGACTGTGTTTTTGTTGGTCTCCACGACAACCGGATAATAATGCTAAGAATAAAATTCAGTATCCTAACACTCTATCTCTCTCTTTCTCTCTCTCTTTTAGTCTCATTTAGACTATCCCTCCATCTTGATAACGTCATCAGTATTGACCTTTTTAACAGTAGAGAACCCTCTCGGGTTATTACAGCGTGGGTGAGATAGTAAGATAGGGAAGAAAGTATGAGAAAGAAAGAAAAAAAAAGAAAGAAAAGAAGATAGAAAGAAAGAAAGAAAGAAAAAGAAAGGTAGAGAGAAAGAAAGAAAGAGAAAGAAAGAAAAGAAGATAGAAAGAAAGAAAGAAAAAGAAAGGAAGAAAGAAAGAAAGAAAGAAAGAGAAAGAAAGAAAAGAAGATAGAAAGAAAGAAAGAAAAATAAAGGAAGAAAGAAAGAAAGAAAGAAAGAGAAAGAAAGAAAAAAGATAGAAAGAAAGGAATAAAAAAGAAAAGGATGAAAGAAAAAAAGCAAGAAAGAGAAAAAAGGGAAACAAGATGGAAAGAAAGAAAGAAAGAAGGAAAGGAATAAAGAAAGAAAGAAAGGATTACAGAGACAGATCAAAAGGAAAAAGAGAGAGAGAAAGGAAGAAAGAAAGAAAGAGAAAGAAAGAAAGAAAGAAAGAAGGAAAGGAAGAAAGAAAGAAAGAAAGAAAGAGAAAGAAAGGAAAAAAGAAGGAAATGAAGAAAGAGAGAAAGAAAGAAATAAAGAAGGAAAGGAATAAAGAAAGAAAGAAAGGAATAAAGAAAGAAAGAAAGGAAGAAAGAAAGAAAGGAAGAAAGAAAGGAATAGGGAAAGAAAGAAAGGAGTAAAGAAAGAAAGAAAGAGAAAGAAAGAAAGGAAAAAAGAAGGAAATGAAGAAAGAAAGAAAGAAGGGAATAAAGAAAGAAAGAAAGAGAAAGAAAGATAGTGTTGATGATATTATTATTAATGGTTCATCAATCTCTTGATTCAATCTCCTCGGAGTGTTATATTATGGTTTATGAAATAGTAGTCTCCAACTATCAGTATCAGACATTGACCAGACGATTCAATTTATAAGCAAATGAAAGAACTCATTGTTGCAGCACATAATATTTAATACTTATTACTCACAATTCACATTTTACATTCTTGAAATAATATTTATACTTATAACAACGTTCTAGTATTTATATATATAAAAACGATTCTGAGTCTATCGTACATTCGTCTATCCGACCATTACAAGGTTCTTCAGGGAGACTAATTAAACCGCGTGTTAGGTCATGTGACTATCCACTTCCGACCCATCAAGCAAGACCCTAGGTCTTATATTTTATTTAATATTCAAATCTGGGTATTATTCTGAGTTTTATAATTCTTACTTAATATTACAATTGATTTACATGAGTCATTTCCCTTGTATTATTACTTGCATTTAACTTGTAATTTACTTGCACCATAGCAGATAGGAAAAAAAGAAGGAAATGAAGAAAGAAAGAAAGAAAGGAAAAAAGAAGGAAAGGAATAAAGAAAGAACGAAAGAAAGGAAGAAAGAAAGAAAGAAAGGAAAAAAGAAGGAAAGGAATAAAGAAAGAAAGAAAGAAAGGAAGAAAGAAAGAAAGAAAGAAAGGAAGGAAGAAAGAAAGAAAGAAAGAAAGGAAGAAAGAAAGAAAGACAGGAAGAAAGAAAGGAATGGAGAAAGAAAGAAAGTAGTAAAGAAAGAAAGAAAGGAAGAAAGAAAGAAAGGCAGAAAGAAAGGAATAGAGAAAGAAAGAAAGGAGTAAAGAAATAAAGAAAGGAAAAAAGAAGGAAATGAAGAAAGAAAGAAAGAAAGAAAGGAATAAAGAAAGAAAGAAAGAGAAACAAAGAAAAGGAAACAAAAGGGAATTAAGAAAGAAAGAAAGAAAGGAAAAAGAATGAAAGGAAGAAACAAAGGAAGAAAGAAAGAAAGGAATAAAGAAAGAAAGGAAGAAAGAAAGAAAGGAAGAAAGAAAGAAAGAAAGAAAAGAAGAAAGAAAGGAAGAAAGAATGGAATAGAGAAAGAAATAAAGGAGTAAAGAAAGAAAGAAAGGAAGAAAGAAAGAAAGAAAGAAAAAAAAGAAAGAAAGAAAAAAAGAAAGAAAGAAAGAAAAAAATGAAAGAAAGAAAGAAAAAACTAAGTGGGCGAAGACCAGATTTAAATAAGGATAATGCTAAAATAAATCAAGTAACTTTGCATCATCACATGAGGTTGGAACTTATGCCAAATAATTTATAATCTATATAGTATAATATACATGTTGTTGTTTTTATCGTTAAAGAAAATGCTGTTTGTGAGGGAGGGATGTGGATATTTGAAGAAATGCAAGGTTATTGTCCAATAAAAGGGAGTTTGGTGACACGTGCAGCGTTATTATCAAGTGTAAAAATTATTATTTTTTAGGCTACTACACACAACAATCAGGCTCTAATGTAGAAATAGACTCTTGGCACGAAGACAAATAATATTTCTTTGACTTTTTCAAGGTTTTTATTGATCAAGCATTGGGGGGGGGGGGGGGGGGGGATTATAGGCTTATTCATTTTTTTATAGACCTATGTGTAATAATTATTTACTTATGTTTAATTTAAGATTCAACCTCTTTATGGAACTGTGAGTCATTTCTGTAATTAAATTTCTGTCCCTTTCAAACATTCGGTTTTACTGATCTTGAAACATGGATAGAGCCTCTGTAATACATTTGTTAGCGCAAGGTGACGTAGCGAAACTTAGCTAGCCGCCATTTTACTCTCCTTCACTGATCAATATACGCAAGTAATACAATTCAAATAGGATAACGTTTCTATAATTAGAACAAATTTATACGATGAAAAGGACAAATTATGAGTAAATGTAGATCTCTTGAGATCTGCATTTGTGGGAAAATTGTAGTCTTTAGTAAAAGTAAAAGGCTGAACATTTCTTATAAATAAAAAATTTGAGACAGGCGGGGGGGGGGGGGGTATTCCAGTAGTTTTTTTCTTTATTTATTGTTTAAATTTGATAATTATTGATTTTTAATTTAAATTTACTACATTGAGTTTATGTTCACTTATTAGGAAGTAATGGTCACTTGATATGTATTTACAGGTCAGTGTTTAGGAACTATAATTGTTTTATAGATAAGGGAAGGAGGAGTAAAATGGCGAGCATTTGGAATCAATCATATTTTTCTTTCTTGCCCAAGCCATTGTTTTTATAGATCAGTGATGCAGTTTAGTTTTGCATGTCGCCATCAAGAAAGTTAGCTAAAAATAAAAACATTTTTAAATATTTGCAAATGAAAGCAATGTAAAGAAGCATCCACAAAACATCCACTGTCTGAAATTTCCTTTTATATTCTGCGTGAGTGTTAAGACCTTCTCCGTTTTAAATGATGAGGCTATTTGCACGTTGCTAATAACTGGCGCTTTTGGCATGCGCACGTTAGCCATTAGCATGTGTCCGTTTGACGATCATTACAATCTTCTCTATTTGTTGATCAATAGATTTGTGTCAATGACGACTGTGCGTTTGTGAGTGCGCGCGCCCTGTGGGTGTAAAATAATATCTTCAATTCTTCAGCTATTACAGAGTCCACTTGATTCTTTTACTCATCTTACTTATCTTATGTTATATATTACAGACGCTCCTTCTATAAAGAAGATTATTGTGTCCTACGCTCATAAGTGGTCCGAGTCTAGTCTTGCATTTTATTAATGTTTTAAATGATGTTAAGTTATTGGTTTTCCTGGTTTGTTCAGGCAACCCATTCCATGCCCGAATGCCACTAGGGAAGAAAGAGTACTTATATGCATTTGTTCTCGCATAACGGATACGAAAAATGTTATGTCTATAAATATAAGCAAGATATCAGCGGAGTAGCGATGTAAAGGAGGACTGCTGTGCAGAGCGTAGATGTAGGCTCCTTACATTCTGTGTCGTAGGAACAATATACTCAGCTAACTGACAGAGGGCCCCCTGATCTTTGAGCATAACACAACCTGCACAATCCATTGCTAAGTCACTGCAAGACGTGAACGGTCTAGATCATAGGTGTCAAATTCAAGGCCAGCGGGCTATATCCGGCCTGGCGTAATGTTTGTCCGGCTCGCGCAAGAAATTAAGGCCAGGCGATATAAAAGGCGAATTAAATTCTGCAAAGAGCTGCTTTGCAGAGCAAGAGACTTTCCAAGAGCATCCCTGCATCAATCTAAAAAAGAGCATCCCTGCGTCAATCTAAAAAAGAGCATCCCTGCGTCAATCTAAAAAAGAGCATGCCTGTGTCAATCTAAAAAAGAGCATCGATGCGTAAATCTAAAAAAGAGCATCCCTGCGTCAATCTAAAAAAGAGCATTGATGCGCCAATCTAAAAAGGAGCATCCCTGCGTCAATCTAAAAAAGAGCATCCCTGGGTCAATCTAAAAAAGAGCATCCCTGCGTCAATCTAAAAAAAAGCGAGAATGAAAAGTTATGTAGTCCCTGTACTCAACGAATGTCTATCAAGTTTAACCCTAACCTAGTGTTTAGTGTGAGTTTTTGCCCCTTGTATGATGAGCTTAACGACCATGATAAAGAAGAACCCGGTCCACGTTTTACATTTGTTCCTGGCAAATTAAAAAAAACAAAAGGAAGAAAACAAAAATAATAACTTTGGCTATACATAGAAATTACGGCTTCTTTGGGAAAAGTGTGTGTGTGATGGGGGGAGGGGTTAATTTAAAAACCGTTCAGACAAAGAAGGGTGTTGGTCTACTGGAAGTAGAATGTTCGAATGTTTTATGAACTTGTCCAGTTCAAATCCTAGTAAATACCAAGACTTTTTTTACACTATGGATAATCCTGGGTAAACTATAAATGACATCAGTTGGGGAAAAAAACATAGACTTCAGGGTCTCATAACAATTTCACCTTGTTGCTGTTGCATCGAATCCCCAATGAGCTCTACTTCACTAACACCAAGAAGTCTGACAATAGAAATGTACTTTTTGATTTTATAGCTACAGCATTAAAAGTTCAACAATATAGTTAGATCTAATTCATATTTACTGAATTCCAAATTTATTCTCAGCTTTTGATTTCCAACTAGCTCTTTTACCTTATTACATATTTTATAGAGAGCTTTTCATAACAAATAGCCTTCGAATGTGCTTTACATTTATCCAATGTTATTAAAATAAATTGAACAAATATGTTTTTAATTTTGTTTTAAAAGTGTCAATATTATCTGTTTGTTTAATTGCGTTTGGAAGTTCATTTCACTGTAGTGGTGCTACAACACTGTAGCAACAAGCTGCAAATGTTTTTCTTTTGGTACATTAAATAAGTATCGCTTTCAAAGTACAGCAGGGTTTACAATTTTATGTGGCCACTGCGTTAAAGGGGATGTGTGGCCAGTACGATTCCTATCTGCCTTTATTATCCCCAACTACTTTGTAGTAGGCCTACCCATCAGACTTGACCCTCACTTCTCTGTAGTACCCATCAGACTTGACCCTCACTTCTCTCTGTAGTACCCATCAGACTTGACCCTCACTTCTCTCTGTAGTACCCATCAGACTTGACCCTCACTTCTCTCTGTAGTACCCATCAGACTTGACCCTCACTTCTCTCTGTAGTACCCATCAGACTTGACCCTCACTTCTCTCTGTAGTAGGCTACCCATCAGACTTGACCCTCACTTCTCTCTGTAGTACCCATCAGACTTGACCCTCACTTCTCTCTGTAGTAGGCTACCCATCAGACTTGACTCTCACTTCTCTCTGTAGTAGGCTACCCATCAGACTTGACCCTCACTTCTCTCTGTAGTACCCATCAGACTTGACCCTCACTTCTCTCTGTAGTACCCATCAGACTTGACCCTCACTTCTCTCTGTAGTAGGCTACCCATCAGACTTGACCCTCACTTCTCTCTGTAGTAGGCTACCCATCAGACTTGACCCTCACTTCTCTCTGTAGTAGGCTACCCATCAGACTTGACCCTCACTTCTCTCTGTAGTAGGCTACCCATCAGACTTGACCCTCACTTCTCTCTGTAGTACCCATCAGACTTGACCCTCACTTCTCTCTGTAGTACCCATCAGACTTGACCCTCACTTCTCTGTAAGTTAGAACACGAGCTAATAGAATAAACTCTGCTGTTTCTCACAAGGGTTTTTTGTAGACTCTGGTGTCCCCTTTAAACCCTGAAACAAATCCTTCAACAAGATTTGAGCCTTTAACCTTTGACACACCAGCTGAGTGCATGGCAGCTAGGGCACCCATGTCCCATAGCCTAATAGAAAAGTAGGTTTCAAATATATATATAATACATATGTAACTAGTTTTCCTTATCATTAATACTAATCAAAACAATTGCAACAAAATAAATGTTTATAATTTATTCTTTCAAAAAAAATATTGAAACGAATAAATATTCAGAAGACATTCAACAAGGCTAATGCCATACAACATTATACATACAACATTCTGTATAAGAGCATTTTACAGCTTGTTTAAACATAAGGAACATAACAAAACATAAAGTCTATGACTAACACATAAAGAGTAGCATAATATATATGGAAATGTGAGGTTTCCATAAGGAGCTAATGAACATCTCATAAATTGGAGCCTATCATGAAAAGAAATGGTCTAAGATAGAATCAGAAATGTCACATGCCAATACAAAGAGAAAAAGAAAACTACTTTATTTATTTATAACTTTTACAGAAGTTCCTTCTAGATAAAAGATTATTACGTCCACTAGGCCCAAAACTCCTACCGGGGGGGGGGGGAGGGGGCAGTGATCGGTCAGCGGAAGGGATAGAACCCGTGACAATCAGTTGACAGTCTGATGAACTAACTGCAGGACCAGCCGGCCTCTCAAGTGACATGTCTCTATAAGTGACGGGCCTCCCAAAAACCCCCATAAGGTGCAGAACAAGTTGGCAACAGAAGAGGCAAAGAGAGAAAAGATGGGAGGATAAAATAAAGAGGGGGGGGGGGAGCAGCCTGTTGTATATCAGCTCTCAAATTGCTGCAGGAAACCATAACAGTTGACCTGATATGTATGATCTGACAGTCAAATGGTCCCCCCCTCCCCCCAAACAACCCACCCAACCAAGGGATGTGTGAGAGACAGATGGGGGATTTACCGGTACAATAAAAATATAGCATTCAACAATGTTTTGTAATCTCATATTTGGTCAAGGAAAAACAAACAGCTATTGTGAAAATAAAAAGCCAAACTAATTTAAAATGATTATAATCTGATCCAATTTCCCAGCAAAATAATGTTAAGTCAAAATTGAAAATATCTTAACTCTTTAAGACCGGAATTATTTTCCTACTCCTGCCGGAATTATTTTTTCTACACACAATTTTTTTATACATGCATCTGTAAAACCTTTATAGTTTATTATCTATTTTTCAAAACCCATACATGTAATGAGTAGAAAATTGAAAGGGCTTTACAGTGATATAATTTTTTTTATCATAATATATTCATATAGAAAAGATAATTTACACAATATTAGGGGGAGATAATAATAATTATAATTTTAAAAATTAAAATTTTACTTACTGAAGACGTTAATTAAATCCAACTTCTTTTTTGCTTATCCATTGTCATTAAAATATAAAGCACATTTAATTTACAACACAAAACACTTTTCAGAATGAAATTTGATGAAATAGTATTAAAAATATAATTTGTTTTATATACACCCCGAATAAGAAAAAATAAATTTCGGGCTGAAAATTTTATTCAGTTGAAAGTTATCTATGTACATGCAGGTCCTTCTTTTATGTACACACACATTATTTACATTAGTTTTGTTATTGATTTACATGTTACGTTTAGTGATCAGGGCTTCGGATATCCACTTTGGTATGCCAAATTTCAAAGCAGTGTTTAGGGTGGAGATGGGGTTGTCCTTCACAACCCTTACAAACAAATTTGCATCGTTTGACATTTTTTGGTGTGCTGCAGACTTGACACCTTCTATCCTTCTCTACAAAGACAATGCAATGCTTTGCTCCCTCTAGACAGTCAATAGGATTGACAAGTCTTGGGCGTCCAGGTGTTGCCAATATTCTCTGTGTTGGATCAGACGTTCAATAGGATTGACAAGTCTTGGGCGTCCAGGTGTTGCCAATATTCTCTGTGTTGGATCAGACGTTCAATAGGATTGACATGTCTTGGGCGTCCAGGTGTTGCCAATATTCTCTGTGTTGGATCAGACGTTCAATAGGATTGACAAGTCTTGGGCGTCCAGGTGTTGCCAATATTCTCTGTGTTGGATCAGACGTTCAATTGGATTGACAAGTCTTGGGCGTCCAGGTGTTGCCAATATGCTCTGTGTTGGATCAGGCATGAGGGTAGAGGCAGCGCGACACAATTCATCAACTAAAAGCAGTTTGAAGTTTTTTAGGGTCAACTTGTGTTTCTTCACAGAGGATGATCTTGTTAGGCGGTACAAATTTATAGGTATTCACTGTAGCGATCTCCAAGGCCCAGTAGAATATTTTTTTCCACCATTTCCTGGTCTTTCTTGTGTGTACTCCGTAGTACCCAATCATCTGGTCCGCGCGATCACAGCCGTTCATACTCTGGTTGTAAGCATGAATGGCAGCAGGCTTTACTTTATGCTTCACTATAACATCTTCTGCTGTTGATTTGGTTGAAACTAAAATAACAGGATTTTTAGCTTTTTTATCCTTCCAGAGTACACACAAGATTTTGTCCTCGTAGATCCAGTTGCGGCTTTCCATATGTTTCAGTTTCACGCTTTTAATTGCCTTGGGAAAGCCAACCTTGTTAATTTGCACAGTCCCAGTGTAATACTGATGTTTTTGTAGAAGATGGTCTATAAGTGCTCTTGTAGTATACCATCTATCTGCAAAAATATGGTACCGTATTCTTTTCCCAGATGATTTTGATAGCCATTCCGCCAGAAGTGTCAGTACTCGGGTCATATGAAGTATTTGAACCATAATATGTTAGAAGATTCAACACATACCCAGTGATGCTATCCACAAGCCCAAAACTTTTAATGTGATATTTATGTGGCTTGGCTGCATTGAACTGTTTGTACTGCCACCTTCCTTTCCACCCAATGAGCATCTCGTCAATTGACACAGACTCAAAGGGTGTAAATTGTTCCTGATAATAATAATTGGCAAAGGGCTCTATCTTGTTTTTTCCTTCAGCCTCTGGCTCACCAACATGTAGCATTGTAGAGTAGATTTCCAATCGTTCCTTGTTAAACATTTTGTGGAAAAAGCCGGCATAGAGGCAATCAGTATCTGTAAAATAATCCCTTATTGCAGGTCTTTTATCCATACCCATGGTGGTGATGACGGCAAACAATTTTAGCCATTCGTATTCATTGAACGGTGTCCATGAAGATCTGTTGTACCTAGATCTTGGCAGTGAAGGTGTAGCTTTGACTATCATAGCTTCTGCATAGCTATTAACAGAAGCTATAAAAGAATTGGTGATGTTTTGTGTGAGCAAAACATTCACACATTGCAGTGGTAAAGAACTTTCATCTAAACCAGATGCAGGGTTTACACCAGGTTCATGGCCGTTTTTTGTCACAAACCTAAAGTTATAGTTAGTAGATGGTGTAGTGTTAGTAGATAAATCTACTTCTACCCATTCATCATTACTACTAGCAACAAAATTAGTTGGGTCGTTTGCTGATGTGCGAGATCGCTTAGCATTGCTAGGACCTGGCTGAGGAGACTTTCAGTTGGGACTATGGCAACTAATGTGTCACTGTCTGACTCACTAGAATAATCTGAAGGCTGAAATTCGCATTCAGAAGATTCCACTTCACTATCTCCCGGTTCTCGCATTCCTAGAAATAAATTCCTAGCTTGATCTGCTGTAAAGCGGCGAGGCGGTCTAGACCCAGACAAAGAAGCACTATCAGCCATTTTGAAATGTAAACAAAGCACAAAATTTACACTACTGACCTTTTTTAAAAAATTTGGAAAATTTTAAAACGTTTGTTCAATGCAAGATGCAAGAAGTAAACAAACATTAAAATGGCCGCCTTAGAGATCCCAGAATTCATTTAAGCGATTAAAAACATGTATCAGACAAAACAACGAACTAAACACAGAAAATACTATCGAACGCTCAGAGCGTTGTTACGGCATCACAAGCCTTAGGATGGAACACTGGGAGCATCGTTACGGTGTTATTGAGTTAATAAACCTTTGTGTACTTGTGGACCCAGTAAGTAAAAAAATGCCACATAAGGGAGATAATTCAATTCTTTATTAGTGTTTTAATTGTAATTAAATTCTATACTAGAAACCTTTACAAAAATGTATTAAAAAAACTGACAACTGCTTCAAATCTTTTCAATTGCATACAGATTATTTTTTTTTTGCTAATAAAATATAATGTAGTTTTACAAATGTCCTTTTTTTTCACACTTTGCTTTTGTACAGTTTTAGGGGTTCAAATGGGACAGTGATGCGAAAACAAGACTCATTATGTCTACTAGCCTCTCCTGTTCAAGCCTACCTCACCTACCCGCCGGTGAACCCTGTTCTACCCAGCAATCCAGCCAGAGGTTGGGTGTAAACCCCAGCGGATGGCTGGATGGGACAACCAACGAGGTTAAGGCGAAGTCATACACTCCCTGCCAGAGGGGATCAGCTCCCAACGAAGTCGGAGATATGTCGACTGTTCCAACTGAGGAACAGTGTGGGAGCATCAGAAAACGGACATACACGCAACCATAAAGCTTTCTAATGAAATATGAAGCAGACAAAAATATCGACATGGTGTCGCCCCCGTGGACCAAAGCCAGTCGAGAGCGGCACCGGGCCCCTAGCCTCGAAGGGGTCCACCCAATCGACTGGCGGCTCTGTGAATCTGGATACCAGGGATAAACAGAGTATAACAGCCCGATTTGTCAGAGAAACAGGACTGCCAGTCTGACACAGCAAAAGAAAGCTAAATGGAACGCAGAAGAAGTACAGTTTTAAAGTACCGTATATACTCGCGTATAAGTCGCACTTTTTTTACACAAAATTTCGAGAAAAAGTAGGGGTGCGACCTATACACCCGACACTGTTTTTGAAATGTTCGAAAAACATCACTACTCTGTCATAAAGTTTCCTACATATCCTCTATAGTTGATTTAAGTTATGTAGAATTATTACGATATGCCTTTATTTGATTATGTATGCCTTATGCACGATAAAAACAATTTTTTAAGGAAAGTTTCCAAATTAGGGTGAATACTTAGTAACTTTTATGTTTAAAAGGTATGCATTTTTGAGATATTAAAAGGCAGTGTAACCCGGGAAGTCGGGGTGCGACTTATGCGCGGGTTAATGACAACGTATAAGGAAAAAAATCTTAAACTAGGGGTGCGACTTATACACCGGTGCGACTTATACACCGGTGCGACTTATACGCGAGTATATACGGTAAGTAAAAAAAGAAGTTATCCTTTGAGACCAATTAGAACTATAGTTCATACATGCCTGTAATGAAAAATGTGTAATATTACACAATTTCGACATGTTTTAACCAGATAACAAAAAAGTACACATTTTAGGGAACAAATACACATTTTTGTTCTACCTTTTTGTAGTGTACTGAAAAACATTGTAAAAAGTGCATCACAGTTTAAACAAATAAATAAATATGGATATACTTCCAGAAAAGTTTTAAATTTAAAAAATTTACATTGATATGTGAAATGTCTATCTTAGTGTTGCTATGTTGACTTTTTTCTCATTGGTTCAGTCATATCCCATAT
This sequence comes from Anisus vortex, assembly GCA_949126835.1. Lineage (NCBI taxonomy): Eukaryota > Metazoa > Mollusca > Gastropoda > Planorbidae > Anisus > Anisus vortex. The sequence goes on from OX421499.1 coordinate 18,060,915, forward strand.
CCAAATGTGTCAGTTTAGCAGATATCTGCTGGGCCAGTTCAGGTGTGCAGGCAGCAAGGACACGGCGATGCATGTAATCTAGGTCAGCACCTGCAGAGAAAGCAAAAATGGTGCAAAACATTAAACAAAAGTCTTTAGAAGTTGCACAAGACCTGGATTGACTCTTTGTGCTTTGTGCAGCCCATACATTTATTTTGCTATGTTACATACTATTTTTTTCATATAAAACATACTATTCATTTTGCTTTATAACATTAATTTATTTTGATATATAAGTTACTATTAATTTACAATAAAATATACTATTTTCTGCTTTATAGATTTATATGATATATTGTTTTCACTATAAAATATACTATTTATTTTGCTATGTAACATATTTATTTTCTTCAAGAACATGTTATTAATTAAGGTTTTTAACATACTATTCATTTTTTATTTTCAAACTATGACAAATTATTACAATTTATTTTGCTTTGTAACACTTATTTTGCTATATAAGTTAATATAATACACTTTTATTTCACTCTATACAATACTTTTTTCCTCTATTAAATACTTTTTATGTTGCATTTAAAATATGACATGTTCTGTGCAGCTCTATTACAAATAGACCAGACAATCCCTAACCCCAAACAGCATTTTTTACTTGCATTAACTTGGCACCCAGAGACCATAAGTTAAGGGGTTGACTCTGCCCTCATGTGACTCGTAGTTCTACATTATACATGTTGTTTTCTATACGTTTTAGATCAAGATGGTCTCAACCACCACAATGTGTATTAAAAGAGAAAAAAAAATGCACACAGTACTATGGATGAAGGTGTTGTGACAAGTGTCAAAGAATGCACATTTTTATTAAATCTGTCATAGAATGTGACATGATGTTAAAAGGAATAGAATATATGTTTTAAGTCCAAGCAGATAAGGTTTTGAAGTAAGATTACAAGTTGTATTTGAACAAACACAGTAATATAATTTTAAGAAAAATGGAATAACAAAAACAACACTTCTCAACATCATTGAGGAAAAATTGTCATAAATTAATCCAATTTCCAAAACTCCATAAGCGGAACTAAAAACTTTCTTAACACCAAATTTTAAGCTCATCAGCTTCAAAAATACACAGCCAACCACTGAAAAAAGAAAGTTTCTCAAGAATAGTAATATAGCTGGACATCTGAAGTTGACTATGACAACTGGGCCAGGGTTGTCTGTTAGCTGCCGTCACTTTGAGGATGGGGTTTTGAACAGCACATTTTATAACATAAATCTCACCTGTCGGGTCTATTACAGTGGCACCTGCTTCCCTGGCTATCAGAGCACCTGCAATAAAGTCCCAAATGTGTATTCCATACTCGACATAGGCATCTCCGCGCCCTGCTGCAATATGGGAGAGATTGAGAGCTGCTGAGCCATATGCTCGTACACTGTGGGACAGAAAGAGATGAGAATAAATTACTTATCTAAAAACTAAAATTACATAGAACTAAATATAGGCGAAAAACAATGACTAAATCTTTAAGAGACACAAATAAAAGAATAAAGCATTATTTAAACTAAATTTAAGGGAAAAAAAGCATAACTTTATTTAGGGTTTTAAAAAGGATATTATTTAAATTATTTATTTATTTATTTAAATGAATCAGAAAAGAAAAGTCTAATTATTATGGATAACAACTTTACCATACAAATACATCTGAACTAAATGTAAATAAAAGAATAATGAAATGACTAATCACATACAAATTAGGAATGTAAAATAATAATTAAAATTCCATTATTTTGAAAACAATAACTGGTTTGAAGAGCAATTATCATTTTTGTTAAAGGCAATCTTTTATTTCAAGTAATGATCTTCTGAAGGAAAGATTTAAAAGATAGATTCGCACCAATCAAGTCATTAAATGCCTCACAAACAATAATTAAAACTATATTTTTTTTTGTGTTAAAAATCTTGGTTTTTGCTTTGGATGCAGTATAAATGGTGATAATTACAAATAACACAATGCTTACAGTAAAATAAACAACCTGTGACAACCAATTAGACAGGGCTCTTAGTTATACTAGAACCAATGTACTGTATTAAATGTAAAAATAAAATTTTAATATAGAAATAAAATCAATAAACCAAATAAACTATTTCTTTTTTCAATAGATTGTTCACTGGAAATATTTGTCTTTTTCCATACAAAAAAAAATATGGGATAAATAGCCTTAAACGGTCGACCGCGGCATCTATTTAATGGTCAACACTCACTCTTTGTGCACAAAATCAGGGAGATGAGAACTATAGCATTTTTGTAACAATATATTTAAGAAAAAGAAATTAAAAGACTTTTTTCTTATCTAAGCAAACCAGATTCTGCAAAGTTGGAACATTTATTTTAGAGTCTTATGCTTGCTCTTGGCCTTTCCAACAAAAGCAGGCAGCTTGAGAATACCATCAACTGTTTAACACTGGCTTTAGGGGCACGGTAGGTGAGCGGCAGCGTGTTTGACTGGTGAGCCGAAGGTCCCTGGTTCTAATCCTGGTGCAGGCTAGGATTTTTTCCCGGGTCTGGAGGGTGTCCCTGAGCCTACCCAGCTCTGATGGGTACCTGACCTTAGTTGGGGTAAAGTAAAGGCGGCTGTGTATAGTGCTGGCCACGCAATCACCTAGTATACTGTGGCCACAGAAACTGGTGAAAGCTGCTTCATCAGACCTATGGATCAATTCGGTCCGACAGGTACTTTCCTTTACTTAAGCAGCTAACAGTAACTATTTCTGTACTAAAGTAATTGAAATTCATACCCATGAGAGTTGGTGACCATTGCGTGTATGTTTGAAATCTTTTTCTCCACAACCTCAGGATCTCTTGAGCTTCCTCCTTCCATGATCACAACAGCTTTGGACAAATCTGTGAAAATAACAGTTGACACACTTTGAACAAGAAAGTATAAAGTATAAACTTAACTGGGTCATTGATAATAGTTCAACTTATGAAAAGAAAGTATAAATTTAACAACTATAGTGGGTCAATGAAGTATTTATAAAATGAAGTAATATGTACAATATGTAATATGAAATAAAAAAAGTAACAATTATTGTGAATAAAAAGTACTGTGTAAAATTTAAATTTAACTTATTATTATATGAAAATTATCGTAATTTTTGGCTTATTTTCATTTGAAGCCATTCATATATTTTGAATGCAAAAAAGGTTATGTGTACATATCATGTTGCACCCCATAATTTTTGTCCCACCGACCTCCCACCCACCCATGCCTCTGTACAAATAAGCAAATTAGCTTCTCTAACCACATCCCCACACAGACCCACAATCACGTTTGAAATAATTTGCCACTTTATCCAATGTTTAACCACACAACTTGAAGACAACTTTGGAAAATATTTGGAAAATTCCAGTTAATAAAACTAAAACAAAAACAAGAAAGGTTTATAAAGTAAAGTGACTTGAAATAATGATAGGAACAAAAGATTGGATCAATTTATTATGGAATTTTAAAAAAAAAAAAACCCCTTTACTATGTTAGGTTTGTAATATAAATGTAGAAATAAAATTACTAGACCAAATAAACTATTTGATTGTAAATTATTTGTTTTGGCTCAAATTACAGCGTCTTAAAATTATGTTCATTTTCTTTCTCCTGTTTTAAAACCTTTTTAAAAATTTCTACCAAAGCATCTCTAAACATTCTTGTGAAAACATCAATCATTAAAAAAGAACAGACAGAGAAAATAATGAAAACTAAAAAAATAATTTAAAAAAGATGATTCAGTCGAGTACAAAAAAAACCCAGAAACATGTGAGATTTCAACCAGTCTTCCGTGTGAGCATTTGTAGTTGTTTTTTACATTGTTAATATATGTTACAGGGTTCTTACTCTAAAATCATTTTTAAATTCCTAAAGTTTTCACAAACATTACAAAAAAATCTCAAACTATTTTCACTGGCATTAGTAAAATGTTTTCATGTTGACTTACAGCATATATAGCTAGTCCAAAAAAATACCTATTTCTTACATGATTGGAGTTTCATTAATGACTTCTTAAATCAACTACAGGGTAATTCACTCATTAATAAAAAGAAAATGTGGTCTGTTGGTCCTCTGGGTATAGGTCTAATTAAAAGGCACAAAAAAAATGTATGTACTTTTACAGTAGACTGTAGCAATTATTCACCTATTAAAGATTTAAAGGATAAACTAAAAACTCACAAATTCACTAACCAGTAGTTTTGTTCACTGTAAGTTTTTTCCCATTGAGAAAAGCTCCTTGGTTTAGTCTGGCTGTGAAGAGCTCCTCTTTCACTGGGGCATACACTACACCAATCACAACCTAAACATTCATGCATTTAAATTCATTATATTTCTTTTCCACAAAACATTTTGAATACAGCACAGTATATATGTCTGTGTTTTAAGAGTGACCAACACAATGCCATTGTTACAATCTAAATCCGGGTCATTATGCTTAGGAATATATGGTTATGATTTAAAAAAACAAACAAATAATACTTTGATGTTTAAATAGTTCACTTGAGTGCATATTTTAGATTTTATATTATTAGATAATAAGAATAATCAATTTATTATATCATTTTATTAACACTTTGAATATCATATATTCATTCTCATCATCATTCCAATCCAGCAGCCATCTGGGCACTTGCCCTTCAGCCTGAGAATATTATGTATTAATATTGCTAAAATATTATGAAAATCAATTTTTTCTCTAGAATTTTTTTTATTTAGGTTTGGTGCTAAAAGTGCATAAGTCCAGATTTAGGGCTAAAAGTAATTAAAACTTAATTCAAAGTAGTCAATAAAATTTAAAAAAAAAAGCCCAAAATGCTTGTTTATTTTTCTAGTGTCGATGCAGACCAGTATTTAAAAGAAAGTATTATGATGAATTTCCCAATTTCAGGACCACTTTGAATTTTTTATCTCAATTTTCTCAAAATGGTTATTATTTTTACTATTGAACTTCAAGAACTAAAGGCTACAATTAAGAAAACTGTAATTAGTTGATGCTGAAGATAAGGAAATAGAAAATTAATTTAAAATGTTTTACATCAGGGTCAGTGGAAAGAAAAAAATATTACCTTCTTGTTCACAGTGAACCCAAGTGAAAAGGTCACTTCTGGAATGCTGTAAAAGAAAGAACAATAGTGTTACTCTAGTTGACTACATAATACATAAATGTATTAATCTTACAGCCCTAACAATACTAAGAAAAGAATAAGAAGATAAGAATGGACATTTCTTATAGCGCTTCTATCCATGCTATTAAATTAGCATGCTCAGTGCGCTCTTGGTGCCAATTGCAGTGGCAGATAGAAAGGGCCTTTACCTGTGTACAAAGTTGGTAGTTCCATCTATAGGGTCTATAATCCATGTTGGATCATCTGTCAGCTCACACTTATTGCCACCTGCTGAAGTTGTCTCCTCGCCAATAAATCTATTCATTAACAAAAGAAAAAAAAACATTTTTTACAAAAACACTTTTAATTTTTATTAAACGTATCTGTTTCTTGTTTCATGGTATTCTATTTCAATTGTATATTATTCTTATTTCAATCATTGATAATAAATAATTGGTAATTTTTTTATGTAAAACAGAAATTGCTGTACACTGATGGGTGTTTATATTAATCAAAGAGTCTTGTTACCATGGTTAGGATACTATATGTGTTTGAGTGTCAGTTCATTGATATCAATGTCTCTGTTTTACTGTCATGCCATACATAAACTTTGTACCCTTAAGCCTCTGAAAGTATGGGACATAGTGGCCCAGCTGCAGCAAGCTCAGCTTACTTGCTTAATTCCTTTGGTTCCTTGTGGAACATAGGGCCTCCGCAAAAGCTCTCCAGGGCACTCGATTCTGAGCAGCCTTTTTTAGTTCACCCCATGACAGGTTGCAGCTTGCCAGTTCCTCCTTTCAGGAGCGTCTCCAGGTGATCTTCGGGCGACCAACCCGTCTTTTTCCCTGGGGGTTCCATTGCAGAGCCTGTCGCGTGATGTCTTGTGGGGGCTTCCGTATGGTGTGCCCAATCCAGCGCCACTTTCTCCTGGCGATCTGCTGTTCGGGGGGATACTGATTTGTTCGTTTCCACAAGTCGGTGTTCTTTTTCTGTCCACCGAATCTTTAATATGTTGCGGAGGCAGCCATTAACAAAGGTTTGAAGCTTATTGCTCAGAGTGTTAATGACTCTCCAGGTCTCTGATTCGTAGAGAAGCACTGCCTTTACGTTGGTGTTGAAGATTCGCAGTTTGTTTCGGATAGACAGGGCTGTTGACCTCCAGACTGGTCTCAGGGTGATGAAGGCATGTCTCCCTACCCTATTCTGGCTTTGATGTCTTCGTCCAAGCCACCTGTTACTGAGACTATACTGCCCAGGTATGTGAAAGAGGTGACTTCTTTTAACTCAATGTCTCCAACCTTAATTGGTTTCTCTTGTTTCTTAAAGAGGGTCATCGTTTCTGTCTTCTCCAAGTTGATCTGCAGTCCGGTCTTGGATGCTTCTTGGGCCAGGTTATCTGTTTTTTGTTGCAAGTGCTGGTTCTTCTATGACATTAGGCACAGGTCATCTGCAAAGTCCAGGTCTTCAAGGAACTGGTTTAGTGTCCACTGGATCTCATTTTTTCCCATTTTTGTTGTTTGGCGCATCACCCAGTCAACCACTAAAAAGAAGATCATTGGGGAAAGCATGCATACTTGCCTTACTCCTGTTTTTACCTAAAATTCCTGTCAATTTGCCGTTATGGATAACTTGACAAGTCGCCCCTTCGTAAAGCTCTTGTATTAGGGTGATCAGTGTATGAGGGATTCCAAAGTGGTGGAGAAGCTGCCAGATAGTATCTCTATCCCCACTGTCAAAGGCTTGGCAAAAGTCGATGAAATTTAAATATAGGGTTGACTGCCATTCTAGGGATTGCTCGATAATGATTAGGAGAGTCGCTATCTGATCTGTGCACGATTTTATCTTTTCTTGCTCAGGTCTAAGTTTTTCTTCCACTGCGTCCTTTAGTCAGTCGAGAATAATGCGGGTTAGTATTTTGCTAGGTACTGATAGCAGCATAATTCCATGCAGTTTTTGCAGGATCATAAGTCTCCTTTCTTGGGGAGTTTCACCATGTGGCCCTTTTTCCAGTCTACTGGTACTTTGTCTTCCCTCCAAATTTTCTGAAGCAAAGGCAGCAAGCTCAGATTACCATAATAAAGGTCACTGGTTACACACCAGTTAAAAAAAGCAACTTTACTGTCAACCAGGTCATGAGTCTACCCTGCTTTAATGGGTACCTGAGATTAGTAGGAGAAAGTAAAGTTTAATGGGCCACACAAGCTCCTTGTATTACTTGGCCACTGGTTAACACTGCAAACCGGGTCTTCTATATGTTTGCAACGTAAATAACAGAGACTTATTCTTACACGATTAAAAAACAGTTTTTGTTTGTTTTATATTCAAGTACCTGATGATGAATCATTGACTGTATACCCACTTTTATAGTATGTTTTTTTTAACCAGTTATCACTAAAAATGTTTTAGACTTTCAACATATAGTGTGTTTTATTAAATTTTTGTCAATATAATTTATTTTTTTTAAATGATAATTTTTTCACCAAAACTTAATTTCAATTTTAATTTGTAAAATTGTGCATTTTTTAAACAGTATCAATTTATTGTGCCTGTGTGAATCATTTAATGTCCTTCAATTTAATATATAATAGTTTGCTAATACTAATAGTTTCTTTATAGTAATTTTTCCTAATAGGTCATTTTTGTTGGTTATTTGCTTCTTGTGCACCACATTTATAAAAGAAAATGGGGTCACTGCTCTACTTACTTCTGAGAGTAGCTTAACCATAATTATAAACTTTTTGAAAAAATGACCTTTAAAAATTGGAATTTGAGGTGGCAAAAAGTAATAAACTTGTAAAATTTTAAAAACTCTCTCAAAAACTGATGTACAATCATAAACTTGGTCTTGTTTTTAGAACCAGTTTGTCTTTCTATTACCCCTCAATCTAGGGAGAACCTACCAACAACGACAGTTTTGTTTCATATAAATATATATAATCATCTTTTTATATTTATTTTCAAAATCTGTAACGTTGTTGACTTACCTGTGATCTGGGAATTTAGATTTGATGATTGATTTGACAGCAGCTTCCACTGCCTGATCTGTTTCTGTTACTAAATCTGCAGCGCTCAATTTTGTATCAACAGATTTTTCTTTCCAGAAGGCATCTGTAATCATCTAATAGATAAATGTAAATAAAAAAAGATGCCAAATTTTAGAGTTAAATTTTTGTTCTCAAAGCCATAAAATAAAATATAAGCCTTCAAGTGATCCCTAATTTTATGTCTAATTTTATTTTTATAGGCCAAGTGGTTTAGATGCATTTTTTTTAAAAATCCAAATGTAACCTTTATAGGCTAATACCTATTGCCTACTAAGGCATTGCTTAGCACTGTTTAACTGCGCCTTGATGTTATAAATAAAATGTTTTTGCACCTCTGATTTGATGGCCAATCATAAAATTTCAGGACATTTGAGGAGAAATATTAAAATTCCAGGAACTTTAGGCCTACATGACCTCATGGAATTACAAGAAGTCATGGGAACCTTGAATTATAATTCAAACTTAATACATTAATACACAATTTATGTAAAAATAATGTTGAAATATTGATTGTATTTTTTTCATGAGATTGTATGTTGGAGGTGAAAAAAATATAGCAATTTTTTTTGCTGGTTGCAACAAAAAAAACTAGAGAAAAGACAGCCCTCACCACTTTTTCACTAGCAGTCGCTTTGGAATTTATATAATTACAAACATTTAATGGTAATTGTGGTGGACAACTTCCATATCCATGTTATTTAATTAGGCATTAGGATTTTAGCATGCACAGATGGCTATAATTGGACTTTTGGGAAATTGTTTTTAGTTAAACATGAAGGTTTTAAATTTATATAAAGAATTCTTCTTAATGAATCCTCTGAGGTTAAACATTCTGTAAATTTGGTGCTGTTGCACACTACTAAAGACTTCATTTTGTTTCCATTCAGGCTAATAGGAACTTGAATATATATAGGCCTATAGCACTAATATAAGGATTGTGGTGAAGAAACATATGACGACATGTGCATACTGTGCTCAAAAAACATTCACTTGCCAGATTTGTTGATAGGTTGAAAAAAATAAATGAAATACTACTTTCCCTTGCTTGTGTTTGGGCTTGGGATATGCATGGGCATTACTGCATGAGTCATGAGCCTTCATCAGTTCATGAGGCAAGATGACGATAATGATGAATAACCTAGATAAACTAGATAATAGATGTATATGAGTATGTGTATGTCTAGGACTTTTACACTTTTTAATGGTAATTGAAATATCTACACAGTACACAGTCTGAACACCCAGTCTAGGCTATTCTAAAACAAAGTTTGGGACGTATGCCCTATGTCTATGTGAATGTCCTATATGCCTACTTTTTTAACAACAGGCTATTAAACTTAAGATTAAGTCTTTTTTTTTTGTTGTTGTGTGATTTCATATTTAAGCGACTGCTTGTTTTTACACCGAATGATAACAAATTAAAAAATTCACTCTCAAATTGAAAATTCATAACTGAAACTGACATAACATTTATATTGCAGCCTATTGGAAATTTATATAATTAATAATTTAATAATAATTTGGCGATGTAGAATCTAAACAAGGCCCAGTCAAGACAGTTAGAGATAGATGTAACATTTGCAGTAAGCCATGCACAGCAAAACAACGAGCCATTCAATGTGACACCTGTGATGAATGGTACCATTCTTGCATATGAACACCCCAGTTTATATAGCGTCAGGAAATAAAGACGCCTCTTGGCACTGTGTACAGTGTGGGTTGCCACAATTTAGTTGTGGATATTATTAACCCATACAGTGCCTTGACAAGCCCAGAAGTTAATAACTTAAACCTAATTAAACCCTTAGCTAAACCTTAAAAGTAAACAAAACTTCTGGTCCAGATGAAATACCAGCAAGACTGCTTAAAGAACTAACTAATGAAATGTCTCCAATCTTTAAAATACTTTTTCAGGCCTCTCCAAACCAGGGCAAAGTGCCCAAAGATTGAAAATTAGCCAATGTAACCCCCCTTTTCAAAAAAGATTATAAATCTGACCCCGGAAATTACAGACCTGTTTCCCTAACTATAACATGTACAAATACTTGAGCATATATATAATATATAGTAGTATAGTAAATCATCTAGACAAACTTAATGCACTATGCCCACACCAACATGGCTTTAGGAAAAACAGATCATGTGAAACTCAATTAATAGGCTTAATAAATGACTTGTCTAAGGGATTAGATAATAACAACCAAATTGATGCTATATTACAAGATTTTTCCAAAGCATTCGATAAAGTTCATCATTCTAAACTAAAAAAAGCTTAAATATTTTGGCATCTCTGGTCCCTTACATCAGTGGATACAGATCTTTCTCATAGGCAGAGAACAAACAGTGATAATAAATGGCTCTAAGTCATCACCAATAACTGTAAACTCAGGAGTTCCACAAGGAACTATTCTAGGACCTCTACTATTTCTAATTTATATTAATGATCTACCAAATTGCATCAACACAGGAACAAAAGTAAGATTATTCGCCGATGATTGCATAATTTAGGTTATATAATTATAAAGACAGGAAAAGATAGCGAACTTCTACAAAAAGACCTAGATGAACTACCAAAATGGGAATCAAACTGGAGTCTGTCTTTTCACACAGAAAAATGGCAACTAATAAGGGTATCCAAGAAAAAGAAACAAATAATAGCAAACTACTTCATTCATGGTAAAGAACTAACTCAAACTAACAATGCTAAGTATCTAGGAGTAATAATAAATGATAAGTTATCTTGGAACCCTCATATTGATGAAGCAATTAAAAAATCAAACAAAACATTAGGATGCATTAAAAGGAACAAATGTAATAAGAATATAAAACTAAAATGCTATCTCACATTAGTTAGGCCTATACTAGAATATGCAGCATCTGTATGGGACCCATCAACTAAAGAAAACATTAAAAAATTAGAACAAATTCAAAGAAAAGCTGCAAGGTTCATAACTAGTGAATATTCCCAATTAACAAGACTTGAGTAACACCATTAGTCAAATCACTAAACCTAGAAACACTAGTCACTAGTGCCACTAGTGGCAGTAGTGGACAAAAGGGCAAAGATTAAAGTAGTAAAAAATACATATAAGGCATTTAACTTTAATTTAGAAATACAACCCAATTATGCCCAATAGCAACCTGTTGCAAAGCTCAAAAAAACATAAAAATACATAAACACAAAAACACTTTCCTTGTCCCTTATGCGGATGCGAGAATAAATGCATATAATTACTCTTTCTTCCAGAGATACATTCGGGCGTGGAATAGGTTGCCTGAACAAACCAGGAAAACCAGTAACTTATCATTTAAAACATTAATAAAAATGCAAGACTAGACTAGGACCACGGATGAGCGTAGGACGCAATAATCTTCTTTATAGAATTATAGAAGGATTAGGCTCATTACTCATTAGTCATTAGGAGCGTCTGGCGTCTGTAAATGATACTTACTAAAGTACTAGTAAAGTAATAAAGTGTGTAACTAAAGTAAATGTTACAAAAGCGCGAAAGGCCCTATCTTTCCTATAAGTTTAAGATTTATATAAGATAATAATAATTCAAACCTGTCCAGCTTTAGCAGCAAGCTCTAAGGCAAGTTTATATATATTGTTAAGTTCTTCTTCTGTCATGTCGAATTTTTGTGAAGTCTGGTGTTTAAATCGAACTAAACAATTTTAGTTTAGTAAAATTTAGTTAAACTCGGGGTGATTTCTCCTATTTTATCAGAAGAAATATTTAAGATTTAAGAGTAACCCCCCTTCATTCAAAAAAAACAAATGGTATCGTTTCATATTTCCTTGTTCGACAAATAACAACACTTTATAAAGTATAATTGTAGGAAATAAAATGTAACTAGTGTAAAACATTTTTGTTTAGATAAATATAGCCCACAAATTGCATTATTTGATGGCAAAAGATGACTTTAATAAATGATAAATAATAATGAACAAAAAATGTATTGCGTACCAGTAACGCTTAGTATCGATACGATTTTGTTTTTAATTGCAATAACTTACCTATAAATCTTTCCTAAATACAAATTTTACAAATTGTAGTTTCCTCAACAAAACAACAAAACCCACGTACTGATACGATTTGTGATATATTTATCGACGTTTGTATTACCCGTGTTTTATCCAGAATTGCGCACAAACATTGCCTAAACCCATAAAGTAGACAGATTTTTTTATCCGACTCATTGGAAAACATTACGATGACTGAAGGAGTCTGCCACCTCATCTGTCTGCAGAAATTGCACGAGCCTATTGAATTACCCGATGGAGTGTCGGTTAACATCGGTAGAAGCCCAGAAACACAAATAATTGACCCCAAGTGCTCAAGGAACCAAGGTTATCTATTATTTAACACTATGATACTAATGACTATGACTATGGTTTGAAATTTAATACAAAATGTCTAGACTATACTATTTACTTTTTAAAATAACTTATATTTATTAGACTTTTAACTTTTATAGTGAATAGTCAGAATAGTGTCTAAGCTAGGGCCTATAGTCTATGACTATACTATAGGATAGGCCTTTAACTTAGACTAAGTCTTGATTTCCAAGTCTTTTAAGTCAGTTGGTCTGTCAGTAGATTAATCTTAAATAAAATCCTAACTTAAACAATTCATTAGAGCTATACATCATCATCATCAAACCCTTGACCGTTACGGTCGTTGGGGGAAGCGAATGAACACCTCAGCAGTCATCTTTCTCCATTTTTGCCTATCTTGAGCGGCTGTCAATAGTTCAGTCATCTGCAGCCCTGTCCAATCTTTTATATTGTTGAACCAGCATTTCCTCTGAAGGCCTTTCCGACGTCCACCTTCTACAGTGCCTTGGAGGATTTTTTTATAAATGCTATCACTAACAGACAAACACAAACTTTAACTATCCTTAAACAGCTGAACCGATTCCCCAGTTATAATGACTGTCAATAATTTTGTTATGGTGAGTAGGCTATTAACTCATTCTGTGCCAATCCACGATATATCGTCGATTTCACTCTTCGCTTCCATGCCAATCCACGATATATCGTCAATTTAGTTTTCACAGCTTATTTTGTTGCTATGGCCAATTAATTTGACTTTTTGTATTATCAAACTAATGACAACTCTTTCTGCTTCCTTTCTGCTTGGTTTACTTTCGGTTTTTAAATAATAATGATGATTTTTAATCAATTTCTGTGTAACCTTTTGTAAACAAAGCATAGCCACGTCTACTCAAAATGTTTCTAGGCCTTGGAGCTTGACAAATTTGCTAGAAAAATAACTTTTATTGATAATTATTTAATTTCTATTCATCAGATAATAACTTTAAATCATTTAAATCTGGTTTTGAGGACTTTCGGTTTATTTACTAATTAAAGAATCCGACATTTGTGGTTAGGCCTAGCCCTATGTAAACTATATATAAATGTGATGGATCGCCGTTTGCCAGCTGATACAAATTATTACAAAAATGTGTATAACTCAGTAACTATATGGGATATTTTCAAAATTCAAAACGCATTCTGGTCATTAATAGATATGCTTTTTGTGGTTTCAAGACGAATAGGATATCTGCTACGCATACCATATAAAAATCTGTTTAGATAGATTTTTTTTCTCCTTTTTGTTAAACAAAATTGCTAATAAAGATGTAACTATTTTTATAATATTGTTTTAACTTCTACTTATTATTATTTCCTGTTTAATTTCCTTTAATTTGATATGAAATACAGGTATCTTGCTAAACAAATACCTTTAGAAATTTATGAATAAATAAGGGCACCCAAAAAAAATTTTTGCGGCCTAAAAATGGCCTGGCACAAACGCGTGTAAACCCCCTTGGCACAGAATATAAGTTAAGTGCCTTATACTGTATACTAGACTGGCCATACTCTCTAAAACATTTATCTGAATCTCTGCCATGCGTGGAGACTATCATATCATTATTCATTATACCATGAGCAGTCTAGTATAGACCAGGTCCAAAGCCCACGAGTGTGGGTTAATGCATCTCTTAACTCATCAAATACCATGGTATTTTCCAAGGTATGGCATATTTTCTTTTATAGCTTTGGGTAGGCCTATAAATAATGCCCCAAGTATTACATATCATAATAAGCAGAAATGAGAGTTAATCTACAATATGCTAATAGAACATTTTTAAATTAAAAAAAAAAGTATACAAGTAAAGTTGATAATAAGAATGTTGTTTTAGAAACAACAACAAAAAACTATAAATATACTTACAGTTTAATATCTCACCAAGTCAAAATCCAAATTAAAAAAAGAAACTTTGCAATCCTATTACATATCCATTCTAAAATTAGAAACAATCACTTCAAATTTTATTAATTTTTGTTCACAAATAACAAAGGTTCACATAAAAAACTAAACATGGGGAAAATGACAATGATGAGTAAAAAAAAAAAGAGAAAATTAAACCAGAAGATTGCACAAAAATCACTTTTAAACACGTAAATTATGCTATCCAGCTGATATTTACTTTTGAAAAAAATGAATCTGGTAGTAGTCAATTCAAAGCAAGGAACTTGGTTTGTTATTTTTAAATCTTGGATTGGATTTGGAAGTGCTAAATATAAGGGTTTCTCAGCCGCCAAACATGGCTCGTGGCTATATGGCCCTGTTGTGTAGAGCAGCATGCTACTCATTGTATTTAAAGAGTTAATAGCCTTAGATATGTTAACTGTGTTTCCAGTTTGACAAGCCAATCTTATAAAATTAGTTTTCAGGCTCCGTAACTTTACCACTGTGTCCAGGGGTGAAGCCACGAGTAGGGCAAAGGGGGCTAAGCCCCACTAAAATGTTTCAAAAATATTTTTTTCAACAGTTTTTTTTTTAAATAAGTACTAAATGTACAACAAATTTGATAAATGTTTGACATGTGAAAGTCAGCCCACCCTGGAAAATATGTCTGCTTTTTCCCTGACTGTGCCTATACCCATCAGATGATTTTGTATGCATTGTTAAGAATTGAAGTACAGTGTTAACATCATCATCATCATCATTGCCCGTCACCCCAGCTGGGGTATGGGCCGCCAACCACAGATCTCCAGAGTCCTCTGTCCTGGGCCATTCTCTCCAATTGAGTCCGGCTGTACCCCATCTTTTCTGTGTCTGCCTCAAGGTCGCGTCGCCAGGTATTCCTTGGGCGGCCCCTTTTCCGCTTGCCTTGCGGGTTCCACTTGAGTGCCTGTCTGGTGATGTTGGTTGGCGGCTTGCGCAGGGTGTGCCCTATCCAACCCCATCTTCTTCTTCTGATATCCTCTTCTATAGGGCGTTGGAAGGTTCTTTGCCAGAGGTCGGTATTGTTTATGGTGTCAGGCCAGCGGATCTGGAGTATCCTTCTGAGGCAGCTGTTGATGAAGGTTTGGACTTTGCCAGTGGTAGCTTTTGTCATTCTCCAAGTTTCCGCGCCATACAACAGGACTGACTTAACATTAGAGTTGAACAGTCTAATTTTTGTATCTAGGGACAGCTCTTTGGAGTTCCATATATTCTTGAGTTGGATGAAGGCGGCTCTTGCTTTGCCTATCCTTGCCTTGACGTCTGCAACTGTTCCTCCTTGCTGGTCAATGATACTCCCCAGGTAGCTAAAGGACTGCACCTCCTCGAGTGGGATTCCATGCAGTGTGATTGATTCGGCACAAGAGGGGTTGATCTTCAAGGTTTTGCTCTTTTCTTTGTTGATGTTCAGTCCAACCTGTGCTGATGTGGCTGCCACCATGTTGGTTTTTTCTTGCATTTGTTGTTGACTGTGAGAGACGAGTGCAATGTCATCTGCAAAGTCCAAGTCTTCGAGCTGGTCCCACAAGGTCCACTGTATACCGTTTCTGCGCTCCCGAGTGGATGTTTTCATAATCCAGTCTATGACCAGGAGGAAGAGAAATGGCGAAATCCGGTTCGCACTTGGAAAGAGTCTGTAAGCTGTCCTCCATGTACGACTCTGCAGGACATCTCATTGTAGGAATTCTTGATAAGGTTGGTAATCTTATTTGGGATGCCGTAGTGTCGTAGAAGCTTCCAAAGGGTCTCTCTGTCCACGCTGTCGAAGGCTTTTTCATAATCAATAAAAAGTATATACAGCGGGGAATTCCACTCTAATGACTGCTCGACTATGATGCGAAGCGTCGCAATCTGATCCGTGCAGGATCTGTTTTGCCGGAAGCCTGCCTGCTGGTCTCTCAATTTGGGATCAACAATGTCTCTCATCCTATTAAGGAGGACTCTGTTAAAGACCTTTCCCGGCACTGAAAGAAGTGTGATGCCTCTGTAGTTGTTGCAATTACTGAGGTCACCTTTCTTAGGGAGTTAACAGTATCATGAAAATTAAAAGGAAGTTGGGCAAATTTTTTAATTCTCTCAAAACAAGTTGTTGTTTTTTTCAACAGTTCAATTGACAGCAGATCGGAAAAATCAGATAGTGAAAGTCAAACAGCTGGGCACCAATGCATCATCCATAGATGGAAATGATATTGGCCAAAATACAGAAGTCAAGATGGCCTCTGACTCCACGTTGTTTATTTTATCTGGTAATATCTTTATTTAATTTTTCTTGTTGTGTTTTAGAGCATTTGCGTTTTGGAAAATAATGCATTAAAGACAAAAAAACAACACAATAAATCATAATCATCAAATGGAAACTTTCAAAAACATTTTTGAAGCTCTAAAGTGATGTTGCCATTGCAATAAACAAGCCAAACTTTTATTTAAAGTTTTACCCTTATATTTTATTTTTAGGTCATTACCCTCACAAAGTTCAATTTCCAGAAAAGTGTAAGGGAAGCAGGAAGTCATCCAAAGGTTCCAAAACCAGCAATGGTCAAGAAATACCATCTAAAAAGGAGTCAAAAGGAGAAAAAGACAAAACACATTCTGCTAAACCCTCCAAAAGACCACAACAAGAGAGCAGTGATGCACCTGAGAGGAAAAAATTGAAAACTGATGACACCAGGCAAGGTCGCAAACCTGAAGAGATGAAAAAGGTGAGAGACGGCGATCAGAAAGTCTCTAAAACTGAACAAGGAGAAGATGAAGAGCAGCATGTAAAGAAGATGGAAGAAAAGCTGAAACAAATGAAAAAAAGCATTCAGGACGAGAAGAAGTCAAGCCCCGGTGAAAGCAGTAAAAAAAGTAAATCGGCCTCACTTGTTACTGCCTTGCCCATGGTAGATAATGTCATTTCACTTGCGAAAGACAGCCTGTGGGAGAACTCTGACAATCTTTATGTTTTTACTGCCAAGGGAGTGAAATCTAGAAGTAAGGTGTGGTGTCTATTTAATTTTTTCAGAACAATAATGCTTTCTAGTTTTTTAATCACTTACAAATACTACCATTCTTTGTCAGACAAATTAGAAAATGAACAGTTTTGCTTTAATTTCCCTCCATATTTTTACTTCAATCTGATTTATTTATTTTTGGTGATTTTATTTATGTTTATGTATAATATGAGCCAAAGTTTAGTCTAGTCTATAAAATAGAATAGATTTATGATATCCAATCAATTCTAAATAATGGTAAAAGGATTACATTAAATTTTGCTTTAGATTTTACACTGGAAAAAATCAGAAACCAATTCACATATTTTAATCAATCAAATTTTTTTTAATTTACTAACACCTATGTTGAGCCATTCCTTTAAATCAGAAGACAGTTTCTTCATCTCTTGCCACTTAATCATGCAGCTTCTTTCAATTCTTTATCCAATGATCTCGTCTAGTCGGCCTCATTTTCTGCATTCTTGGTAGTTCCATTTTAGTGCCTGGCAAGCTATTTCTCAAGTCTCTAAATTGGGTGTGCCCAATCCACTTCCACTTTCTTTTTTGAAGATCCCATATGCTGGGCTTTTTGTCCAGCTTTCCTCTCAACCTCTTCATTTCTTATGAAATATTCCCATTTTATATGGAGGATCTGTCAAAGGCAACTTTCAGATATTTAAGCTATCAGAATTTATTGTGTTCTTACTTTATGGATATCTGAAGTATTTATTTGAAATAAATGATTTCTTAAATATTGTTCAAGACATAAATCCATTAAATGTGTATGACATAATAATTATATGTTAGAGTATTATTTAAGCCATGAAATCTTTGTATATTTTGTGGGGAAAAAATGATTTCAAGTATATTGTATTGTACATGAAATAAAGGATATCTAAGTATATGGTAGAAAAAATTAATTTGATTTTAGTATATTATAAAAGAAATAAAATATATGGTATATTAATCATTTGTAAAAGGAATACATATTTTGATGTCTTGTTTTGAAAATGAATATCTGCTTGGTACACTATAAAATTATTTAAAAATCATTGTGTTTTTTTTTTTACAGATAGCATCTTTTGACCTTGATGGCACATTGATTGCGACAAAATCTGGCAAAACATTCCCAACAGACTCTCATGACTGGAAGTGAGTATCCAATTTACATTTTTAAATAATACATACAAGCCCCTATCTCACTTCTACTGGTGATATTAAAGGGAGACTGTCTTTAAGGTGGTAGAATGCATAGTTGGGATAGCCATGATGAAAACTATTGTTTACTTTTTGTTATTATAAAAAAAAAAAAAAAATCTTTGACATATATAATTTCCTTAAGTTTGTTTGATCCTAGGCTGTTTGATATATCAGTACAAAAATTTAGTACATATAGACATCTACTGTAATTTTCCCAGGGAGATATTTCCATTATAAGCTGCTGAATTTAATTGGTTTTAAATAGATAAATACAGCCCAAATATGCACAAACATACACATACGAATCAATGATGGCTATGTGAATGTTTAAAAAACATGTTGATTTTATTGCTTTTGCATTATCTTCACTCATTAACTGGAAAACATTTGTGTTTTCTCAACCTTTTGTGCACTATATTATTTTGTTTATATTCTTCAGTGTATAGTCTACAATTTTTTTTTTTTCTCTATTTCTGTTCTCTTATTTTTCTTTCACAATACATAACTGTGTCTCCAGGTCAACTAGTTGCATTACATAACTGTGTCTACAGGTCAACTAGTTGCATTACATAACTGTGTCTACAGGTCAACTAGTTGCATTACATAACTGTGTCTACAGGTCAACTAGTTGCATTACATAACTGTGTCTCCAGGTCAACTAGTTGCATTACATAACTGTGTCTCCAGGTCAACTAGTTGCATTACATAACTGTGTCTCCAGGTCAACTAGTTGCATTACATAACTGTGTCTCCAGGTCAACTAGTTGCATTACATAACTGTGTCTCCAGGTCAACTAGTTGCATTACATAACTGTGTCTACAGGTCAACCAGTTGCATTACAATTAGGCAGTACAAAACTTTTTTCATTATTAGATAATTGTTTTTTTTTACATTTTCTCAGAATAATATTGCATTTTCTATAACTACATATTTTCATTCACGTCGTCTATGTTAAAATAACTTGTTTTAACTTCCATACAGAATCCTGTATCCTGAAATATTTAAGGAGATGAAACGGTTGCATCAGGAAAAATACAAAATAGTAATATTTACAAACCAGGTGAGCTTTCTCACAACATTTACTGTTCAAATGTAAACATTAAGACAATTAAATAATCATTTTCTTGTTGATATATTTATTATGTTATGTGTTATATAGTCAAATATCCCTTCCTGACCATGTCGGTTTACTAGTTTCTATGGCCAAATATTCACAAATGACAAGAGTAACACCAATAGTCAAATGAACAAATCATCTTCAGGCTAAGGACAGGTCATAACAGGCTAAAGCAACAAATGTTCGGTAATCTACACATTGAAACAGAGAAATGTGTCTTGCTGTACAGCTCCTGAAAATGCGGAAAACATCCTTCAAGCCTTCCCTCTGTACCACTCTACCCGGTCAACCATATAGCCCCAGGAAGATACCTTCAATGACAAACTATATGATGGAATGGAGCAATTGATTTGACAGCCACGGTGCAATTCATCACAAGTAATAGACTTGTAGTCTAAATGCTCCAACATACACTTGAGAACGAAGACAAAATCACTAAATCTAAAAAAAACAAGAAGAGAGAAGGGCACAAGAGTAAAGTAGTAATAATACATAAGGCATTAAATTCTAATAAATAACTTAAAGTATTTAGGATCTACAATCACTGAAAGCAATGAAATTTTAGCAGAAAAAAAACATAGAATAATAGCAGGCAACAAAATCTACTACAGTAGTTACAACATGCTTAAAACTAAAAACATCTCTAGAAAAACATCTACAAAACAATAATAAACCTGGGGTCTTCAGGGGTGACTTATAGCAGTGAGACCTGGACACTTACAAAAAGCACACAAAATATATTAAGTACCTGGGAAAGAGTGGAAGAGTAGTCCTCAGAAAATTTTTTGGACCAACAAAAGTTATGGATGGAGGATGCGCACCAATAGAGAGGTCTATGAGTTATATGAGTTACTATTGTGGCCCAGATAAAGAAGGGCAGACTACCCTGGACAGGCCACCTGGAACAAATGCCAAACAGCAGAGGAGCAAAAGTAATATATACTCAGAACCCAAGAGGAAAACGACCAAAAGGCAGACCTAATTTTGTCTTTTTATATACCGGTAGTAAGAGAAATAAATTGTTTATCTTTTCATACTATTACTGTCGCTATGTACTGTTGCTTTTTAGGTAAACTTTCTTTTCTCTTCATTCTTTAGCTGGGCGTGTCCAAAGGCAAAACTCCAATAGAAGAGCTGAAATTTAAAATAGAGAATGTTGTGGCGAAACTGCAAGTGCCAGTTCAGGTATTTGTTGCCACCCACGATGGGGAGTACAGGAAACCTTGTGATGGCATGTGGGAGACTTTGAAGAACCGGGTGAGCTAAGAAACATAAAAAGTAAAGTAAAGTACTCTTCGGACCAAACTGATCATAGGGCTGGTGAAGCAGCATTTACCATTTTCTGTGGCCATGGCATACTAAAGGTAATGTGTGGCCAGCACAATGCCGAGCCGCCTTTACTTCACCCCAACTAATGTCGGGTACCCATCAGAGAATGGCTGACTCTGGGACTAACCTCAAATCCTGGGGAAAAATCCTAGCATCAACCAGGATTTTTGTAATCTCCAGTTGAGCGTGCAGCTGCTCGCTACTATGCCCCATAAGAAACATAATACAGCTTTATTTAGTCATGGCTTCAAAATCAAAGATATCAAAATTCTAATTATATATTTTATATTGATATATTATATCAAGCAGTGCCATTGGTTATCTCATCATAATAAAGCATTAGGTTTCTCTTCTAATTGAGGTTGTTATTTTATTTATAACATTTTATTGTAAACATTTTTTAGGAGAATTCAATAACAACCATCTTGAAAGTTTTTGGTCCAATCGTAATTAAGAATAAATGTGTAATTTATACTACATTGATGATGTAGTTGAGTTGACTAGGCTATCGATGGCTTTATACTGAGCACACTCATAACAGTGATTAAAGTTGTTTTTTTGTCTCTTGTTATGTGTGTTGTTTTGGACTTGATGATTGCTTGTATAGCTCAATAGCCATAAAATAATGAACCAGTGAGGTGTGAGTGGTATTAACTAGGTATTGCACTCATTTTGTAAGAAAGTGATTATGAAGCTAGACAAGAGAGTAACTAAAGATATTGTTAGATTCTGTATATAGTTCCATAATTTTTTTTTAAACAATTAACCTCCCTAACAAAATTTTTACAGATACTTATTTTTTTTAAATTCCTTTTCAATAATTTTTCATTATGATTTAAATATATCTACTTTTTGTCTCACTAGTACAACGGGGGTATTTCAATCAATTCTTCTGAAAGCTTTTATGTTGGAGGTAAGTTTCTGGACTGATCCTATTTTAGTCACATAGAAAGGAAAGTCAGCATTGTTTCTTTAAAACATTTTTATAGTTGAGAACATACACTTAGTTACCAGGAACTGATCTTGACATAGAAACTGAGGATAGACACTGAGTACAATTTATAACGTTGTTCTTCATTTGTCAACAGATGCTGCAGGAAGACGTCTCAACTGGGCACCAAAGAAGAAAAAAGATTTCTCAATCAGTGACAGACTGGTACTGAGATTTTTTTAATTTCATTCTTTTGTGTAGAACTCGTTTAAAAAAAAAAGGAAGGGATGCAGTGATCCAGTGGCAGCACATTTGAATTTTCCATTCTCAAAATCTTGGATTCAAATACAGGGAAAAACTTAAAGGATTTTTTTTGTAGGATCCGGAAGGTGTCCCTGACTAAACCCAGCTTTAGTGGGGGGCCTCTTATTATTTGCAAAAAAAAATTAAAGTTCTTCTTTATTGTATTGTTGAGACCCCCGTTACACAAGGACTTTATAATGGACACACAATCTCCTTTTATGCCATGGCCACACAAACATATACTTTTCTTTATTTATCCTATAGAAACTACACCAGTTGCCAGAAAGGTGCACTGTATATTTGCTTCTTAAGCATTTTCCTCTTTGTAAAGAAAAGTTCATCATGTGATGAACAGATATACAATTCTTGAAACAGACATTGGGAATTCCCAGAAATGTGTGTGGCTGGGGAAATGGTAATCAGGTCGAGGATTGAGAGCAATGGTCTTTCAACAGTCAACATCAACACCTTATATTGAGAAATTCTTAACTGTCTAATGAAGAAAAATAGAACAGGATTTCAGAATTGAATAGTACATTTTTACTTGAAACAAATAGTTAATTTTTGTTTTAAATACAGTAGAAGTCCGATAAATCGGCACGTTTGGGACCGGCTCGGTGCCGGACTACCGAAAATTCCGGCCTATCGCGCGGTGCCCCTTCTTTTTAGTGTAGGCTTTGCCGTAAAACAAATGTACTTTGTTTTTTTAACTACATACATACATAAATCGTAATTATAAGAACAATTAGGTTAGTTAATAATTAAACTACAAATACAGTATGCAAATACAACAAAGTTTATTTTACATTTCATTAATGTATGCACACGTACTGTAAAATATATTTCACTTAGATTTAAAAAAGTCACGAATGTCTTTTTGTTTTCTTGACTTTTGGCGTTTAGTATAAAATTTATTTCTAATGATATGGAAATCAATAATTTCTGAAGCACTGTAGCTATTACTAGCCTCAGCAAAAGAGATAAACTTATTTAGTGATTCTGCAGCTTCTGCCCAGCTGATTTTTTCCTTTTCTTCCGTTTTGGCATCTGAATCACTTTCTTCAAGATTTTGAGTAGGCTGAGGGTTTACTACACTGTTGATAATGTCCTCATCGGTTAGTTCTTGTTCAACAGGCTCATTCTCATCTTCAGGCAGGTTTTTCAAGGGATTGTCAGCACTTCTAACGACATCCAAAACTTTGGTCAGAGCTTCGTGATTGATTAACTGTGCTGCACTGCACCTATATTTGTTGTGACAGCTGAGAATAGCCGGCCGCTAATTGTTTCCTAACAATACCGAGCGCTTCCGGATGATCCCGAACTACCCCGAAAACTTCCGGATAGCTCTCGAGCGTTTTTATTTGCTTTAAAGACACACTTTTGGAGAAAACCAATATTTTTACAATTTTCTGGAGCGATGCCGGACTATCTGGCATTTCGGACTGTTGGATGCCGGACTAATGGACTTCTACTGTAAATAGTCTCTATGAATGTAGAAAAGTGACAAGTAGGCCTGGAGACTTTGTTTTGTGACAATAGATTTATTTATTTTTCAGTTTGCCTTGAACATTGGCCTGACCTTTAAAACACCAGAAGAATTTTTCCTGCACCAGGCACCAGTGCCCTTTGACATGCCCCAGTTTGATCCTGTGAGTTTTGTTTTGATTTATTGTTTTTTTTATAAAGTTTTTGCCAATAATACTACAACAGAGGGGCAAGTAACAGTCGACCCATGGACCACAACACAACTCCCATAAGCCTTTCAGTGACTTTCACTGTGGCCCTCACAGAGCTATTAATTGCAGTTTTTTTCACTGTATTAATAATGTAAACAAATATTGAGAACGCTTGGCCTGCCTGGTTTTTTCCAATGCCTTATATGACTCAATGATGCACTACCCTGGACTACAAGTACAGTTTGTTGTTGTTTTTCAATGTAGCCAATTTAACCATTTAAGGATGGACAGTAAAAGCAGTTAGTTTCAAAATGTGATCATACACAAATGATTTGTTTTTTTCTCAATAAAATTAGAAGGTATTGTGTTAAGCAGTTGTCAATATACATAACAGATTTAAGATTCAGGCAGATTTCCCTACAAAAATTTTTGAAGTTACCGTTTACTCTTAAATGTTATCTTTGTATTAGTGTTATTTTTAAGCATCCCCATCTTTCTTTCTTGGTTTCTTTCTTTCTGTATTAAATTAAATTTATTTATTCCAGAGTAAGCTCAGTTCTAAGGATGCTCTAATTCCTTCATCCAGTCAATTAACCAAAGATGAAAGAGAAGTAATTTTTTATAACAGATTTATTTTTCTAAAAAAAAAAGGATGCTAATTATATTAAACTTTTACTTTATAAATATATATATATATTATTAATACTGCTAAATAATTTTAATTCAATCTAACAATAGCCAAATTATTTTATTTTCAAATTATACGACTTAATTAATTTTTTTTCTTTAAATTTATTCGTAGGTTATTGTGTTGGTTGGATTTCCTTCCAGTAAGTTAAACTTTTTCTACATCTACATATCCCGTAGTCTGTTGGATCGTTGGGGCGCCATAGATGACATGTACACTGAATTAAAAAGTCTCTTAAGAACCTGGACAAGCCGAAGCTCTTATGTCCAGGGCGTAACGTTTAGGTTTGTGCATAACTCTTTTCCAGCCACCTCATGTCACGCCGAAGACGTGGCGTGCCATGTAACAGGGAAGGATTCCCCTAAGGATCATTATCGTGGTGGATCACTCGTATTCCTGCACTGTCACCCGGTAGCACAAATCCTTTGCTATAGGCACAGGCATCCAGGCACCGGGTGGTTTTCGAGACAGGGTTGCAGCGTCCATTGCTACCTCCCCACAGAGACCCGGTGGCCTCTCGGCAGTGCAATGAATCTCGGACCCTCTGCAGAGGCTGTCCCCCATGCGTTAGCCCACCGGTGTATTCTTAATGGGAATGTATCGGCGGTTTACATACTACGCCAGTCTTTGAGGCCCTTGGGTACAGTAGTGGACATGTACACCAGCCTCCTCCATTCCTCCCGTCTCTCAGCCGTTCTCAATGCGTCGCACAGTTTTGTTCCTGTCCATTCTCTGATGTTATCCTCTCATCGTTTCTCTTTCTGCCTTCTCTGGTGGTGCCCTGCAGAATGGTTTTGGCAAGCCCGTTGGTTAAACTTTTTACAATTGTTTAAATTTATTATTTTATTCATTCTCTATTTTTGGTTTTGTGAAGAATTTTCTTATTCAAGTATCAATCAAATGTAATAATTTATTTCTATATAGGGATACAGCTTTTCAATTAAAAACTTTTATTTAAAAAAAGACATTCATATTTGCAACATTCTTATGTTTTTTTTTAAGTTCTTGCTTTCATTTTTTATTTCTTTAGGCGGAAAGTCTTTTTTTTCCTCTGAGATAATGAAACCAAAAGGCTATGCAGTTGTAAATAGAGTAAGAGTTTATGTGAAATGTGTTGTTTTGTTTTTCTTTTACACATTTTATAAGCCGCATAATGTGAATTTCTGAGTCTATTGTTTAATGTGTCTAACTAGTTAGCAAAGAAGAAAAAGTTCTTTTAAACCAACTGGTTTTTAATTTAGAAATAATTATAGGCTTCATTAGCCAACTGTTGTTTTTTATGAAACTGATATTTCTCATCTTATCTTATCTTATACATTACAGACGCTCCTTCTATAAAGAAGATTATTGCGTCCTACGCTCATCCTTGGTCTAGTCTTGCATTTTATTAATGTTTTAAATGATACCAAGTTACTGGTTTTCCTGGCTCGTTCAGGCAACCCATTCCATGCCCGAATGCCACTCGAGAAGAAAGAGTACTTATATGCATTTGTTCTCGCCTAAGGGATAAGGAAAGTGTTTTTGTCTTTATGTTTATCTGAGCATTGCAACAGGTTGTTATTGGGTTGTATTTCTAAATTAGAGTTTAATGCCTTATGTATTTCTCATTTTTATCTTTTACAAAAGATAAAGTTTTTCTCTCATTATTATATTTTTTTACATTCAAATAACAGGACACACTTCGTACCTGGCAAAAGTGTGTAAAATGTCTGAAGGAATATCTGACCAAGTCCAGTGTTGTTGTTGATAACACAAACCTGTCAAAAGAAGAGAGGGCTCGGTAAGTAAGGAGAAGTGGTTCCTTAACATTAAAAGGTTGTGAAATGAGCATTTAACTTGAAACAGCACCTCATTCATTTATTTATTTCTGCTGTAACAAACATTATCTTTTCATTATCTTTCTTTTGCTATAAAGTGTATAAAATACTAATTTTGTTCTACGTCTATAAAAAATGTTTTTAATTTTTCTTCTCGGCCTATTAAATACTTTTTTGGTTCTTGGTCTATAAAAATGTTCTTTCATCTTCTAGGTATATTGAATGTGCCAAAGAAGCCAAAGTGGGATGCAGGTGTTTCCTATTTACCACATCAGTAGAACACTGCAGGCATAATGAAAAGGTTAGATCTATGATTGGCATTGGAATATCATAGAAATGTATCAATAGGTCATTAGATCATAGATCATTTTCTTCTTATGGAACAAAAAATTTTTGTTTCAAGTTTCATTAAATGTTCTGTAACAATAGAACTGATTTTAAAAGATTGAAATAATCACAGGTACTGGTTGTCTAATAATGTGAAGAAATTTGTTTTAATTTTTTTAGTTTCGCCAGATGACAGACAAAAGCCATGACAAGATTAATGAGATGATATTCAACAAAGCCAAGTAAACAAAATTGTTATATACATTTTATTTTATGTTAAATTTCCATGCTTCAATATTTTTTTTTACATAAATAAGTATAGTATATTACTAAATAAATTATTTTTTTTGTCTTTCATCATTATATTTATTGTAATTTTAAAGTTGTTTTTTAAATGTTTTTTAAACATGAATAATTTTTTTTTAATGGAATTAATTATTTTAAATATTTTCAGATCCAAGTTTGAAAAACCAGAGTTGAGTGAAGGATTTAATGAAATTGTGAAAGTGAACTTTGTGCCTAAATTCTCTTCTCCAGCTTTGGAAGCCAAATACAGAAAATTTTTATTAGAAAAATAAAGCACACTGGGAATCTCTGTGTAGCCTGGGATGACTTTGACCAAGCTGAAACACCAATTTGGACACTGTTGTAAATAAATGATTTCTTATATGTGTGCTGTAGTAGATTCTTATGATCTCCTGTTTAAAATTCCTAGCAAAAGTCAAAACCTGAAGTTTTTTTTCTAACTGGGTTTTTTAGTTGTGACTACTGGGTTTATCTGAATTCAGTTAATTAAGATAAGTAATGGCAGCTTGTCATCTTCATTCTCAGTGTGTGGCTGGAGGAATAAAGTACAGTATATGTAATGAATTGGGCCATGGTTGTGAGCTGTGCCAGTTCTCCATTGAGTAGAGGGGGCCAGTAGTTTGACCAGGTATAGTGGTACTGGAGGTCAGATATGTAGTAGATGATTTTCAAGCACATAAAATAACTATGGCCATAACTATTACTATGGCTAAAGAAACCCTATGGCCAAGTACTTTTGTACTATGATTTCTTTTAGCATTGGCAGACTAGAAGATTAGCAACTGACTTTTGCTTAAGCCAGCGGGCAAAGCTGCTCTAATTCTAAAGAAAACAAACATGACATGATATCATGTTTCCCCTTACAGTTTCTTTATTTAAAATATAATAAGTAAATGAGACACAGTCCTATTACCTAATTTGTATTATTATATAAAATTTGACAATTTGCTAAAAGTTTAACATAAAACTGTAATTTGATCTGTTGCATTCATTTTATAGGGAAGTCTTATCTTTAAGGTAAAAGAAATATTGTTCAAATCCAAATGATATTTTTTTTGTGTGTCATAAATTTGTTGCAATTACAAACAATTCACCCAGCACATAATTTCCATTGATAAATAGTTACTTGTATTAATTCATTGATTTCATGTTGTTATTCCTGTAAACATATTTTTCATTATTCATAGATAAAAAGAAAAAGGTAAATAAAAACATATTTTATTACCGGTATATTGCTAATAATTCAAACTACATAAAAAAAATTTTTGGAGAAAAATGGCAGTATAATGGTAATGTTATTTAGATATTGAGATTAAGGTCCTTTATGTAGAGCTGTGTTGGTTTTCTCCATTTACTGTGGTGTAGTCTTTACACTAAATTTTGTTGTTTTTAATAAAGTCGTGTGTAAAAAAAAAATAATTTCATTATGTACGGTGGTCCAACTCCAGAGTGTTGCACTTCAGCTTCAAATCTAGATGTATGTGCAGATTGTCTGAGCTCTGATGGGTTTCTGACATTATTTGTGTAAAGTAAAGGTGGCTGGTCATTGTGCTGTTACATAATCCCCTTGTATGCTTGGCCACCTCCGGGTGCGTGCTTAATCACCAGTACTAAGGATCAGCTACTTGATATTCCAATGTGCTTTTATTATTTTCATTAGTACATTATTTTTAAGCTGCAAACATTCTGAATGATTACCTATTCTATTTTGAGCCTACCTAGTGTAAAAAGACACAAGTTACAGAGATGGTGAATAGTCTTGAAAGACCATACATTACATAAATTATACATTAGATTTTGTTTTTAAAATCTTTTCTCTTCATTAAAGTGAAGCCTAAAAGGCAGATGAGTTAAAAATATATAGGTGACATATCAGACAGTTCACTTGTCTAAAGATTATTTAATGTGCCTTTTATGGTAATATCATGCATTTGTAAGTAAAAGATGATATGGGTCATCCTGTTGAACTTCTATTCTATGGGTATTAATAATTAAATGTTAGCTTAGTTTTCAATATTTCTGTACCTTTTTTTATTACAGTAAAAATTTTATTTGTTACTTTCGTGCTTACTACTTCTTTACTTTGTCTCCTTTCATATTTTAAATCACTGGTATATAAATTAAATTATTTTAAATTGTTTAAATTACCGGTATTTTATTTGCAAAACATTTTAAACAAATGTATTTTTTTTTTATAATAAAATTTCAAATTTATGTTCCATTGGTTTTCACTTGGTTTGTGTTTTAAATAAATAGAAGCTAAAATAGAATTGGAAAACTATATGTATTATAGAGATAAAGGGAGATAACAAAAATACATGATATGAGGGCACTCATCACTATTCTTCACATAATGAGGGGTCTAATACCAAAACATAAGAGTTTTGGTGAATTCGGGGTTTAAAAATGGTTACACTGTACAGCGTTACGAATGCCATGATATTAAATGAATTTAAACTTGCTGAACATAGTGCTTGCCACAAAAGTCACTTAACATAGAGACTAATGAACTTTAACTGGTATATGGGGCATTATTGTCATAGGGTATTTTACACATTGAAACTCATTGAAATTATTCTTTTATTTTTAAATTAGTCACAACAGACTTGTTTAATATAAGAATCACACATTCAAACAATTTTTTAACATCTGTTACAGACTAAATGGTTTTTGCAAACATGTGACTTTCGCTTACTTTAAGGTTACATACAGTTACTTGCCCCTTGTGATATTACGAAAACTACAATTTTTCTGCACGTTTATGCTAGTTTTATTTACCAAATGTTTTTAAACTATTATTTTATAACCATTGACTGTGAAGTAATTACAGGTATTGGTTAAGATTTCAAGATTTAATAACACAATTTTTGTACAAGTAAATTATTTTTCTTTACACTTGTACATGCATTTTGATAAGATTTTATAAGTTGCTAGGGTTTTTCCCTTCTAATTCTAATTAGGGAGTATTTGTCTGAAGGCCACTCGGACAACAAAGATATCAAAACACAGGAAACTGATTTTTGTTGTTTTAATAACTTTTTCAACAACAAAAATACAATTTATCAGAAAACACTTTTAAAATAATTGCATACTTAACAAAATGTAAACGGATTTTACTTATTGATAGAACATAATATTAGTGATAATAAATACAATAATACTATTGTATAAATATATATATTTATAAAAATGTGTTTATAATATAGTAAAATATAAATTTGTATAAATTTACTGGGGTTCATTTTGATATAAAAAAGAAATATGACTCAAGGCACTATTGTTCGTATGTGATAAAATATTCAGCAGTATGTGTTACAATGTACAGATATTCTATGTGATAAAAATACTTTCGGGTTGCCGCAGACCTTTAGGGAACTAATAATAATACTTTATGTTATACAGACATTTCAAAGTAAAAGTGTATTAAATTTTATACTACTCCAGTACAGTAATAAAAAAAATCATGCTTCTTAATCTGGTGGCTTCAAGAATGGGCAAACATTGAGACCCCTAATGAAATAACACAAAAACAGTGCAAGAGAATAATATGAAAAATGTATAAGCCTATCAGAATCAAATTGAAGGTGCTTTATAGTTCAGTACAGTATATGTTTACTTTTACCTGTTTCAAAGGCAAATGTTAATTAATTAATTATGACACCCCTTTTTGAATAGACTTTAAATGTTTGAATACATAATGCACTTTTAAAATTTCAGATGGGTATTTATTGTACTTTTTTACTTGTCCTAAAAAAATTCATACACCTTAAAAATGTGATGAGGGATGTAGAGCGCCATGAATTTTTTGGTATTACTGTACTACATGGGTGTAAATATATGTTCATAAGGATTTCAAAATACTGTCTTCACACCAATACACCATATATGCTCATTGGAAAACAGTGTCACATAATTCAGGCTATGTAGCTTTGCTTTGATAAATTTACTCATTCTTACACCTTTAGTTTCTGCATTTAACAATGTTTTTTTACTTAATTTTCTTATACATTAATAAAGTTGTGGTTGGTAATAGTTATTTTCATATCAGGATAAGTCAAACATTAATTTGCGTTTATATCTAATCAGTGATGGCTTGGTTTCCACTGTATAAAAGTTTCTACAAAATTGACATATTTTCTCTTTTAAAAGGGTGTCGCAAGAGGCAAACTGAGATAAAGCCCTGTATACTCAACCCTAATTTCCTAAATGGTTAACCATATTAAATACACTGTGAAGTTTACTGCTTTAATTTGTTTGATCACCTTCGCATTTTTTTATAGAAATATTTGTTAAGTGACACTGTCAGTCTAATTTACTCTTCTTGGTCAGGAATATCAACAAAAATTTGTTGATCTCTAACTGACTCCACCCTGGACTTGGCTATGACGACGTCGTCGATGGGTCCGTCGTATGCATTGGTTTCAACAGCCCCAATTTTCTTCACTAAGTCCAGCCCTTGGAGCACCATGCCGAATACAGTGTGCTGACCATCAAGCCAGGATGTAGCAGTCAGCGTAATAAAAAACTGGCAACCATTGGTGTTTTTACCTGAAATAATTAAACAATCAATAATTTCAACCTATTGAAATTACATAATAAAACTATTGGCATTTTTTTGCTACAAGAATTTTTTAATAAACAAAATCAAGTATTATAATTAAAAGCAACTCTAAATTTAAATAAATACTTTATAATAAACTAAGTTAACCCTCCCCCTCCCCTCAACACATAAGCTCTACGTCTACAATCATGTAAAGTTTCATGACCAATAATTTTGTCTCAATGAGTTAAAACATGTTTTTATCTGTGCCATTGAATGTTTGAAACTTACCAGCATTAGCCATGCTGACCCATCCGGCTGCATAATGCTTGAGTGTGAAGTTTTCATCGTCAAAGTAACTGCCCCAGATGCTCTTGTGTCCGGTGCCATCCTGCTTGTCATAATCACCTCCTGATTGGTGTGAGCATAATTGATTTATAGTTACATTTTAGTCACCTGTAGAAACAGGGATAGATTTTTTCCATAACATTAAAATCTTAATTTGAATCACTGTGTAATTTTATGTCAGTTGATAAGCTTTAAAACAACAAAACTTTCTTTTTCTCTTCCATTTTAATTAGTAAAGATCTAATTAACCTATTGTGCAATACAACATTTATGTATAAGCAAAGTAAAATTGCCTGATCAACAATAAAAAAACCAACTTTGTAAAGCATCTATGGCCAACAATGAAAACTAAACAACATACTTCACAGCTATACACATATTACATTATTGGTAAAATATGAAAGCCCTCTCATTACTCTAAGTGAATTAAATCCAAGGTAACTAGTTCCAGCTTAATCCCAGCATATTTTTTTGTAGTGGACATTTATTATTGGTATTTTTGTTACAATTTGTAAGTCAATGTCAATGCAAAATTAGCATACTGGTAGATTATCCATATATATTTTAATTTATATACCGGTAATCTAAAAATTCAACACCTTC
The DNA here is from genome assembly GCA_949126835.1 of Anisus vortex. NCBI lineage: Eukaryota > Metazoa > Mollusca > Gastropoda > Planorbidae > Anisus > Anisus vortex. The sequence continues at coordinate 18,093,563 of OX421499.1, forward strand.
TAAATATGCTATAATAAAAATATCTTTCCTGGGAAAATGTAAGTAAATGCATGCCTTAAAAAGGCATTTCCAAGCAAGGCCAAAAATTAAGGACTTTGCACTACTGACTAACACAACATATGCATTAAAAGGTAAGGCATTGTAACCGGTAAAGATGGCCCCAGCTCTCCAAATGTGACCCATTTATAAAACAGCTCGCAACATATTCTGGCCACAGAAGACCTCCGCAACACAATGGAGAAAAAGTCAGACCTGGAAACCATTGTGCAAATAACCATAGGCCTTCTTGTTCTTTTGAACCACTCAATTTACCAATATAGAGTACGAGGAATAAGTAAATGTCTTTGACAATTATTGTACTGAGCTGTCAAAAAGCTTTGGAATGTAAAGAGAACAAACAACCTAACACATAAATAAACTCAAGAAAATTGTATGTTGAAAAAATTCAAACCAACCTTGAATCATAAAGTCTGAAATGACTCTGTGAAATTTGCTGCCTTCATAACCATAGCCATTAACGTGACTTGCAAGTTCCACAAAGTTCCTGGCTGTCTTTGGTGCCACATCCCCAAATACACCAATTACAATGGTTCCTGCATTCTCTCCTCCAATTGTAATATCAAATGAAACTTTGTCTGTGACAAGAGGCTGTGGCAATTATAAAGATATGGTTAACATATTTTTCATCTTTTTTTCAAAAAAATTCGTATAAAATGCTTTTAAACATGAATGAATGGGGCAGGGTAGCCAAGCGGCAGCGCATTTGACTGAATATCCAAGGGTCCTGGGTTTGAATCCTGGTAGAGGCTAGGATTTTTTCCCAGGATTTGAGGGAGACGCTGAGTCTACCCAGCTCTGATGGGTACAGTGACATAGCTAGGGGAGGGGGGTCCAAATTCGAAAGTCCCCACGGGCCCCTACTTGAGGGGGGCCCCCCAAAGGAGTGTCCGAATTTGTTTTTTCTCATGTCATGTCAAATGTCAAAATGCAGGGGCCCCTAAAGAGGCCAAGCCCCCCCTCCCCGGGGCCCCCGAATCCCTAGCAACGGCACTGGATGGGTACCTGACCTTAGTTGGGGTAAAGTAAAGGAGGCTGTGCATAGTGCTGGCCACACAATCACTTAAATTAGTATGCCATGGCCACGGATACTGGTGAACGCTGCTTCACCAGCCCTATGGATCAATTTGGTCTGACGGGATACTTTACTTTTTTTTAAACATGAATGAAACTGAGAAGAAAAGATTTGTCTACAAACAAAAGAAGATGACCTTTAAAAATGTGCATAGAAGGAACATCCTGCTAGGCTTACATTCATAAGTTAACAGGAAATCATTCAAGACTAAGCTTACCCAGTTTATAATTCTGACAGAAAAGGTGATTAGATATAGGGTGATAGGCTATTCACTATGCCGATAATGGGGGCACACACTCTCATGTTCTACTAATAGCCTTTTTGGCCAAAGACATAGTGAGCTCAACTTCAATGGCACAATGACGAAATAACCTGATCAGATTTTTTATAGCTTAAAGTTAAACTGATTAAAAAATATTTCTTTACTACCGTACCGTACATTATAATCCTTATTATAAATAATATAGCCTAAGTTATATTTACCTTTATATAACAATTATAAAGACTTTTATTTCCGTAGTAATTATAGACTAAATAGTAATAAAAATAAGAAGCCTAATTAGTAGAGATTAGTAGGCATTAGGTCAATTAAATATTAGTAATAGGTAAAAGTGATAAGGTTAGTAATACTATTAGTGTAGTAGCCATTCTATTTGTGTAGTAGCCAAGTAGAAGATAAGTATGTCATTAGTCATTATAATAAATTATAGTATAATGTATAGGCCTACCCTCATTTTATAAGTCGTAATTACATTTACATAGGAATCTATGGTAGACTATAGGCCCACTTTATAATATATATACATTTTATAAATTATTATAAATTAGGCCTATTATATATAAAAGGCATTTGTATTAGTATTTTGTTAAGAAGGTCAATAATTCAATTTTTTTAAATATTTCTAAAGTTAGGCCTAGGCCTACTCTACTGAGTAGGCCTCATAGGCTACTGAGGCAACTAAGTACAAAAAAAACTAAGCTTAGTTACAAATGTAAATTATATAGGATAGGCTAAAGTATAAAATAAAGCCTCCTATTATAATTAGGCCCATAGGTTATTATTCTCACATTGCCTATAAGTATTTAATAAGTAGGCTAATACGAAGTGTAAGTAAATAAGCCAAAAGTCAAAAGCCTATACTATAATAGCCATAGCCTAATTATTAGTCTAATAAACATTTCTATCTTTAACTTTAACGCAGCAATTAGGCAAGTGTGTAAGTTTGAACTTATTGAAGTATGAATTTAAGTACGCCAGTTAAACTTAAAGCTTTCCGGGAGTCTGATTCTGGTGAGCAATCTAAATTTGTAAAATTTTAAATCTCAAATTCGGTGAAATCGTCGTAATCGTGATCAACAAAGACAAAATATAATTTTTTTAGATTTATAGAATTATAAATTATAGGCCTTGAAATGTGAAACTTACTTTTAATTCACAAAGAGCACCAGAGAAACCAAGTACTATGCATGTTAGTAATAATGCGTTCATTTTTGTCCTACGCGTAAATAGCTCTTTGACTTTAGTCTTTAGTTCTGTTGAATAACTTCAGGTGATGCTGTTTTCAGAGTTCAAAAAAAGGAGAAGAAAAAAAGTGAATGCAATCGTGGCAGCCTCGATGTGAGTTTTTCTTCGAGCACTAAGTGACCCGCTCCTAAAGAAAACTTACAGTTACAAGGAACATAATAATTTAGTGTTCTAAAAGTAATTTCTAAAGCAGCAATGACAAATGGGCTAGCTATAAATGTTATAATATTAGTGACCGTGTCATACCCACTTGTTACACTTATTTTCGGGATTGGCTCGCGAGTCACATTGTAAAGTGAAGCCGGCTGGTCCAGCGGTTTGTTCACCGGACTGTCAACCAAAAACCAACTGACACGTCGCGGGTTCTATCCCTGCAACTGACGGATCCCTGTCGCCTTGCATGAGTTTTGGGCCTAGTGGACGTAATAATCTTCTATCTAGAAGGAACGTCTGTAAACTTACAAGAAGATTTTAAGTGCATTTTAATGCCCATAAGTTTATATAATGTAGTGCGATTGTGCCAATAATTCAAAAAATAATAGGATGGTTAGGCTATATAGGCTATATTATAGGTTCAACTCTAATTAAGCCACATTGAGGATGTGGGTATGAACACAAAATACATAAATAAATCTTACAAATTGTATTTGAGGCAGTCCATAAATGACATCACGGACCCTTAAGGGAGGGAGAGATCAAACATATATGCCTATTATTAGCCTCAGGGGAAGGGGGAGGTTAAATTGTCGATCAATAACATGACTTGAAAACAACAAAAATGTATTTAGGCCTAATTGAAATATATCTATCTGCTTTAACAAGTTTTAGTTTATTGACAACATAATTATAGGCTATGTAGATTGATTATTGTAATACTTTAAAACGTTTATTCTTTATACGTTATGACAATGACAAGTAAAGTAAATACAAGAAGACCACAGGGGAAAAAGGGCACATGTCACATTTTCCAATTATTTGAGTTATGTCCACTACTATGAAACATAAGCCTGAAGTTTTGAGACACCAGGAGGTCTGACTTTTTGTGACGACTGGTGCACTTGATGATGGGGGGTGGGGTGAAATTTTGCCAAAATTTTAATGTGTGACGTAAATCATGAGTAGGCCCCTATATATATATAATGTTACACTAACTCATTATTCTAAACTTAGTAGGCCTATTTTTGCACCCCGCACGAGTATGCTCGAGCTATTCGTGATTAGCAGCTATAAATTGCATATTGATGCGCCTGTTAATTAAGGGTTGTATAAATACATGTTAACGAATTTTAGTTGTTAATTTTTCTGATTTGATCACACTGCCTTAAAATTTCCTTGCAAAAATAGGCTATCTGCATGATTCGGCGAGGTCTATTAATTACTAGTAGACCTATTATAAATTACATTAGGCTATCTTGAGCCCCTACAACACAACAGAGCGGTAGACAAAGTCACCATGATGTATAAGATAATGAATTGCCACGTGGACATGTCCACAAAGCCAGGTTGCATTCAACAAGTGTCCCGCTCTACCAGAGGTCATCAGTTCAAACTGCGCGTCCCACACGCACGCACCACGTTTGCAAATATATTTTTTTCCGTCAGCCGTTAATAGTCTGTGGAACACACTGAACCAAGCCTCCATCACTGTCCCCTCTGTGCCGGCTTTCAAATCATCACTCGAAGCGTTGGACTCACTGATCTATAAAGATCAGTGGTTGGACTAGATACCTGTAATGAAATGTCGGTGCCTGTTTATAACTTTTCTTTGTATGTTATAAAATATTATCTGTGGTTAATGTAGGTCTACGCTTTTGGGCATTTGGGCATTCACAATCAAATCACCCTTAAATTGTGGACTTTTTCCTCGGGTCCCCACAAGTACAATGAAGAAGAAAAGAAGAGTCTAAGTCTCATAGCAGATTGGTGAAGAGAAGTAATAATAATTGGTCATTTATATCGCGCCTCACTCCATGCTAATGCATGCTAATGCAAGCATGCTCAGCGCGCTCACAAAAACGAAACGACAATAACACTCTAAAATAGTTTTAAACAAGGTTTCGGCCGATGGAGGCATGAAACGACAATAACATTTTAAAATAGTTTTAAACAAGTTTTGCTGATGGATGTGTACTTCATCAACTTAGTTGAAAAGAAAAGTCTTCAAATTCTTCTTGAATGCTTTTTTTGACACAGAGTTTTTCAGTGTCTCAGGTAAGCCATTCCACAGTGTAGGCGCCACAGATTCAAACGAGCGTACACCAAGAGTCTTTTTTCTGTGACCTTCCAAACCTGGAATTTCCAGGAGAGATTGTGTTGAAGATCGCAGCATCCTTAACGGGACATGCTTCGGTATAAGCTCTTTGAGATATGCAAGTGCTGTGCCTTCCACGCATCCATAGGTAAGGGACATAATCTTATGATCGATGCGCTTCGTCAAAGAGTAGACCTATTGAAACGCCGAGTGGTATAGAGCAGAGGTCGGCAACCTTAGGCACGCGTGCCAAACTTGGCACGCAGTTAGATTTTCAATGGCACGCGAGAGACATTAATAGGTGTTTTGTATTGATGAAAAACAACATTTTCCGGTTCTGAATGAGGGAAAACGAAGACGATGTTTTAGATTGACATTTCGACACATTTCAATGAGTTGAACTTGCATTTAAAAGGACCACTGGAAAAAATTTGCATTGAAACTGGATAAGCTTATATCTTGGCGTGAAATCAATCTTAACACATTTACCTACCTGTACATCCCTATATTGGGGCAAATATTTAGATAGATAGTTGGGCTTTTTCAGAAGTACATCGAAGCACCCAAAGGGGAGCAATGTTCTAACCATTTTTTATACCACATCAAGCATAATTGGTTTGATCTTACAACAACCTTCTTAGATGTAGATATTTTTTTAAGTGTATGGATATTGGCGATTCTAACATGCAGCAAGTTGAATTTTAAAGATGTAAAAAATTGGCATCCAAATATGTTTGTGGAAAAGATCTGGAAGGAAGTTGCTTAGGAAAGTCGTCTGCTATTCTCTCTTCTACTTCAGCTTTTGGTTCAACTTACACATTTATAACAACAGATTTTATCGCACATGAAAGCTGTTTTAACCAAATAAAGAGGTCACCCACACTTGACCACTCAGACTCAGAAGTGACTAAATATGTATTTGACATTATACAAATAGTGAAGACCATTTAAGATGAAATTATTTGTAATGTTTCCTATAAAAAGACTTCTATTGCGTTGGATCAAAGACTATAATGGTTAGATCCTGAAGTTAAATGGAATTTATGCACCCCTTTTCCTCATAAAACAAATGTTAAAAATTAAAAATAATTTACTTTTGACTGATATAAACATATTTTAAAATTGAGATGTCATAACGAATTACAAGTCTCAAACATAGAAATTAATGAACAAAATGAAGAAATACATGTACAAAATGAAACAAAATTCTGTAAAAGAAAATACCATTGTTTTATTTTAAACCTTAATACAGCATAATCATGTTTAAAAAACATTTTTTTTAAAGAGCAGAGGCACAACATTATGATAATAGGCTAATCCAAGATATGTATAAAATATACTGTTAATAAAACATGTGTTATTAATAAACAATATAATGTTATACAAAAATGATTCAAAAAGTTGCTAGTTCCTTGTCACATAAAATTGACATGTACCTTCTTTTAAGGCACTATAAATGTAAACAAAAGGTTATAAAAATAAAATTGATAAAAATAATGTCATAAAAATGGAAACATTTTATTTAAAAAATGTGTACAGTTCCAAACGTAAAAAAATACTTTCTTGGCATTAAAATGTGAATGTTAAGGAAGAAGTGTCGATAAACTGTCAACATATCCATGTTACAGTGTCACAACATGTATTTATACCTATGAATGAGGTAATTCAACCTCTAAGAATTCCTATTTGTAAATCATTTACAATGCCTTATTAAATATTTAGAACATTTTAAAAAAATCATATTCATAATAAGCACTAGATCTAATAAACAATTTAACATTTGGGTTTAGAATTTTTAATGAAATATTTTTAAAAGTCTGCTATTAGGATAAGAGGGCTACGTTTTTTTTTATCTAGTAATAAAAATCATCATTGTAATTAACCAATAAGTTCACACAATATACAATTTTGATTATTAAAAATTAAGTGTAAACATCAATTGTGTTTATCTTATTTAGAAAAAGTGGATGGTTTTAAAGCTTAAATACATTATGCATGTCTACTCTTTGATCTATCACAATCAATCAAAAATTATTATCTGGATCAATGTCAACATATATTTGTTCATCTCTGACTGACTCTGCCCTTGACTTTGTAACAAACACATCGTCCATAGGGTTATCAGATGCATTGGTTTCAACATCCCCAATCTGTTTCACAATGTCTTGGCCTTCCAAAACTTTTCCAAATACAGTGTGATGACCGTCTAGCCAAGGTGTAGCTTTCATTGTGATAAAAAACTGGCAACCATTGGTGTCTTTGCCTGAAATATTAGTATAGGATATTGCTAGTTTTTAAACTTGAAAATGAAAATTATTTTTGTAAAAATGCACTAAACTTACAAAAAAGAATATATATATATGTGTATCTATTGCACATATGTTTTATATCAACTGTTTAATATATGTTTATTCTTGAGGAAACAAAAGCCATTTAGACATTTATTAATTATACTATTACACCTATTACTTACCAGCATTAGCCATGCTGACCCATCCAGGTCCAGTGTGCTTCAGTGTGAAGTTTTCATCATCAAAGTAACTGCCCCAGATGCTCTTGTGTCCAGATCCATCCTTTTTGTCATAATCTCCTCCTGATTAGTGAATGCAATTGTTTAATGGTTACATTTTATGTTTAGCCTAAGCAGGAAATTATTTTCTGCACAGTTGTTTCATTCAAATAAAAAAACAACCTTTTAATTACTTTAATTTGATTGAAACTTGTTTTTTTATTTGATTAAAAAACATTTAAAAAATCAAAGTATCTTTAAAGTAAATATCAGATCAAAATTATTTTGAAAAAAGGAGCTTTTTGGTTGATAAAATCAGAGCTAAAAAAATCATACCTGATCGTCTTAATTAGCTGTGCATAAATTTTAGCTTTAAAAGGGCATAGTTATCTACTTGGAAAATTTTTTCTGACACTGACTTCATATAATTGAAGCGGCTGTTTAAAAAAAAAAGAATATATATTTTGGGAATTTTTTTCAATAATGCCTTCTTGTATTTTTTTTAAATGTTCACCAAATAAAACTTTTGTATAGATAAATTCTAGGAATGTATTTTCATCAAAAGTCACTTTACCATTACATCAGACTCGGTGGGTGGTACATCTGTACTTCTTCAGCAAGTGTTTATGGAGAGAGCCATTAAAAGAAAACACTAGCCTTTGTATAGGGGAAAATGGGGGCTATTCAAAATCTTTCCTCTTTCATGTTAAGGACAAAAAAATATACAAGATGAGTACTTTAAAAATGTAAAAAAGAAAATCATGAAGTAATTATAAGTAAAAGTTATTTCCTTTTTAAATGGTAAAATGACTCTTGGCACACACAATACAAATTATACAACTATAATATTTATTTTGTATTTTATAATATTTATTTTGTATTTTCATTAAAATAGCTTTTGTTTGATTTATTGGGCTTTGCAAGGCAATCTGGCACATTTTTTTATCAGCACATCTGACATCTTCTAAAATACATGTTCAAATTAAACATGTAAATAATCTTATTAAACTGAAACCAACCTTGAATCATAAAGCCTGAAATGACTCTGTGAAATTTGCTGCCTTCATAACCATAGCCATTAATGTGACTTGCAAGCTCCACAAAGTTCCTGGCTGTCTTTGGTACCACATCCCCAAATACACCAATCACAATAGTTCCTAGGTTCTTCCCTCCTGCACTAACATCAAAGAAGACTTTATCTGTGACCAGTGACTTCAGTTAAAGAGGATAAAAACACAAATATTAAATCAAATCATGGACACAGTAGAATAACTAGAGATTTTTAGGTGGAGATGGGGTGGGCTGCCAAAATGACACTTTTGCTTTTTGAAAAAATTATAAATAAAAAAAAAATCTATGATAAAAATTGGTAGATTATTTTTGAACTAAAATTTCAATTTAACCAAAATAGCGAAAATTTCAACACACTACCCAAATCTTCACTTCTAAGTGTTTTAGTATATTATCGTTAAATGCATTAGGTGCCCTTTTCCCTAGTTACACCACTGCATGATATATTATATTCATTTATAGCCTCTGATTATTTTCATACAGTGAGAAAAAACAACGTGATGAAGCATTGGTTTATAAATAACTTATCAGGATGAGGGGGAGCCACAACAATTTGTTGTAGAGTTTGTTTATTGTTATAGATATTTTTAATGGGGTAGTGTTGGGAATTTCTTCTATAGCGGCCCATGCCTATTTACATTTAAAAACGTTTTATGCATATAGGCATACACAATAAAATATTAACATTTGGCGTTATGGTATGGTGCAAAATATAGGTCGGAAATATAAGACTGGCCTAATTATGAACTACCTTCAATCAAATGTCTAATACCAAGCCCCTAACTTAAGTTAAGAACAAACAAAAAAAGCATTAATATATTTTGATTTTATTACAAGGCTACTACAAAATTAGGCTAATAGGCCTACTGTGGAAAAAAATATGAGATGTTATGCCAATATGTTCCCAGCACTCAAAATCTTGACATACTTCTCCATCTACCAAAACAATAATAAAAGTAATATTTTAACAAGATGTTAAAAATTGAATGTGTGGATACGCTTGTAGGCCTACTAATAGCCTAGCTGTCAGTTCAAACATCTTAATGCGCAAATAACGATTTGGCTGACTTTTTTATATTTAATATAGGCCTATTTTATATGTCCTATGTCCTGGGCATCAGCAGAATGTTTTGTACGGGGGGGGGGGGGGGGGGTGAAATCAATGTTTGCAGAGGTAGCCTACAAAATAATGTACTTTGAAGTAATGTTTATGTTAGTAGCCTATTGTGACAAATTTAACCGAACCGGACGCCCATGTAGCATATAGGCCTAGGCCTATGTCTAAAAACTAAGCAGGCCTATGTCGTGAGATTATTAAGAAGAGATTGATAAACAAAAACAAAAAAATATTCAATATAAAGCTAAGAATACCGGGTACATAGGTCGATCTATTATTATTATTAATATTAGCCTATCTCAATATATATTTTTCATTTTTAATAGTCATGTACTTACTCTCTTTGTTCCATAAACTACTGTAATAGCAAATAGCAGGCATACGATGATAATGGACTTCATGTTTGCTTCTTCTTTTCAATACAAAAACAAGTTAGAAAGTTTTGCCACGCAGCCTATCTTGATCCAAGGATGAGAAAATGTGACGCACCTATCGCTAGAACCAGTAGAACAGCAGAAGTGTACTCGTGGCAGCCTCGCTGTGAGCCTGGCACCCAGCAGCTATGAGCACGTGATAAAACAGTAGGCTATTTATTAGAGTAGCAGGGGTGTCCGCTGGAATTATTCTGGCCATGCGTGGCGGAGGGGGGGGGGGGGAGCTAAGACTATATTTTCTAAACCTTTCTTACATCTATGTAACAGATTAACTAAATTAATATAGAGCTTACAGATTTATAAAATGTCAAGCCCGCATTCCCGTATTGGCCTACAAACGGCCATTAGGCCTAGACTCTCTATATATATTTATTTGCTACTCTTTTTCTGCTCCTCACATCTTGTATAAGCTTACAAAATATTTTAAAACTACAGAAAAATCGACACATCTCCGATAAAATATAGGGCCTAACTATTCATCAAGGGAGTGAACCTATCTATTTTCAAGGGAGGAAATTATGATAAATTCAAGGGAGGGAATAATTATGACTCGAAAAAATGAAACATGCTATAATTATTTTTCGTTTCAGTGAGAGAAGGAAACAAATGTGATTTCAACAGGGGATTTAATTCGACAATTTGAAGGGGAGGATAAACGAAGAAATATTAATAACTCCAGATGGTGATAAAAATGTTGCGGTAGTTTAGTATGACGTAGATAGGCCATTCCGATTCAATAACCACGCGAGTTCCCCCCGTCCAGTAAAGACGGATTTATTTCCGGTAGCCTAGCCCTACTTAGACTAAATACGTCCTTGATTTTCCCCAACCCTGGCAAGTGGGATAAATATTTTTTTAACTGCAATGTAGGCATATAGGCCTAATATGCCCTATAGGCCTAAACTCTAAAAAAATGTCTTGTTAAAACATAAATCCAAATTCTACGCCTATCATTTCTGTGAATGCCCATTATGTCAAACGCATGTTTTTTTTTATAGGCCTACCAGTAGGCCTGCTTGTTCAGTGATGAGCGATATGATATAAGCTACCTATCACATTAAATAGATATTTAACAGAAGGCATATTATCAGTGCCCTCACATAGGGAGGGCAGAGGGGGGCTTATGCCCGGGGGCGGCACTTCCAGTGGGGCGGCAAATGTAGTCTAGATATAGCAAATATAGCACCAAACAAGCAGTAATAAACGGTATGCAAGGGGGCAGCGCTGAAACCCTGTGGCGCTACATAAGCTTGTATAAAGGCTCTGTATATTATATGCCTAGGCCTATATCTATCTAGTCTATTCCGTGATAACTAAATAGACATATAGACTACCAAGATATGTAGCCTAGGCCTATTCTATTTTGTTTCATTTTTGTTTCTATCTATTTATTTGGCCTATATATTTCTCTACAATGGTTTCCGTTATCACTCTTTCAACACATCTGCTCAAGCTTTTTCTAAGTCAAGGCTAGATCTATAGATTATTGTTTGACTGCAAGTAAACCTGGGTTCTGTGACTCGAGACAATTCGAGCCGATATCTCTTGAATTCAGACTCAAATGTTAGCATATAGGATCAAAGATGACATATGATCAGTGTAGCTCCTCACAATGTAGAATATTATAACCTTATACCTATAGCTACATGGAAAAAAAAATTAAGTAGGCCTTTCATTTTAGTCTAAAGTAATTTTTTCAATTTAACTTGTAGTTTATTTGTCTCGTACATTCCAAGTCATAGTGACCATGTAAAGTACAAAATTAAAGTTCATGTTAGACAGTTAGATAGACTAATTTGAAATCAATCTTTTTGTTAAACATACTAAAAAACATGTCTTTATTTTTCTTTAATGTAGGCCTATAAATTAATTAATTCATTAATTAAAATAAACGCCTAAGCTTAGGCCTACTTTAAGATCTATATAGGCATATAAACCCACACTTGCAATGAGCTACATTTAGAATAGATAGGCTACGCCTAGGCTATATTGGGCTACATAAACTTTCATATGGGTATGGTCTCTACAGGCTTAAGCTTATTGTAAAAGAATAAATCTGAGAACAAGTCTAATTTTTTAAATAATTAGCTTAAGTACGACAGCCTATATCTGCATGAAACATACTTACGAATGATAATAATAGACGCACTCAGTAAGACAAGCCTTAAAAGAGCTAAAAAAGACAGTTAAAAAAAAAGAACTTGAGTGCTTTATATTATGAACAGGTTCTCAACATTTTATACTTTAGGCCTCAGCTAAAATTGACTTTTCTTGCATGAATGTACGGACTATATGTAGGCTTTATAGAGTAGCAGAATGGAGGATTTTAATATAAATCGTAGCCTACATTAATTTTTACCCAAAAAAAAGGTAGCGCAAATTTAGAAATAATAATCTAGACGCCTATTTATCAACAAGTTAAAAATTGTCTAATTTTATTTTTAAAAAAAACAACAACATCAAACATGGTGACCTTTTAACCTTTTACGCATTTAATATTTAAGAAAAAAAAAACAAAACAAAAAACAACGAAAACATCCCACGTGTAAGCCTTTATCTTTGAACCACCCGAGTTCCCAGCTCACTTCGAGGCTGCCACGAGTACACTTCTGCTATTCTAAGACTCATCCCTCCTGATATAAAACCAGAGCTTTAGAGCAGACGTGGAGTAGTTAACTTGACACCTATAAATTGATGCCACGGAATCTACATCAGGCCCAAACAAAAATGAATTCGTTAGTAGCTTTGTGTTTAGCAGTCAGTACAACATTAACTTTTGGATATGACGCAGTAAGTATAATATATAATTAAATAATTACTTTTGCAGTCTAACTTTCTAACATTTTAAAGTAGCCCATACGAAAAAATTCGGCATATTTTCGCCATTAAAAAAATGTGATGACCAAGCTGTATCTTTCACGAGAGGTAGCCTAAATGGTTGAGGAGGGGGCAGGGGGGGGTACCAAGACTACTATAATAAATGCTATTAATTAGTATGGGTAAGGTTGATAAGTAAATGTTTACATTTATAAAAACTTTTGTATGAATAAAATGTTAGATCTAATCTCTTCTGTTAGCCTGTCTATTTAAAGTTATAAGTTTACAGAACTAGGCCATCAAGGGAGAAGACTCAGAAGAGGCTTAAACAATTGTTTTTGTGTATTGGGTTATAGGCCTTTAATATATATAGAATATAGAGAGAGAATGTGAAAACAATTTTTTTTGTTATTCCTAATGATGTAGCCTATAATGAACTATATTTCCTTACTTCTAACTGTTCCAGCCACTAGTAACTGATAAAGTGTACTTCAATGTTACTGCAGGAGGGAAGAGCATAGGAACCATTGTGATTGGTGTATTTGGGGATGTGGCACCAAAGACAGCCAGGAACTTTGTGGAGCTTGCAAGTCACATCAATGGCTATGGTTATGAAGGCAGCAAATTTCACAGAGTCATTTCAGGCTTTATGATTCAAGGTTGGTAGGGCTATTGTTTTAAAAGCATTTTTGGTAAAATTGACTGAAAAATTCAAAATTTGCAATTGTTAAATTATAATAAATTAGTGGTAAAGAAAGTACAAGTAATCTATCAAAATTTGAGAATTAAATCAGTATAAGGATTAAAAATAAACTAACTTTATATTTTTATTCGTATAATATAGCCTGATATAGATATCTAGTTAAATGGTTTTGTTCAAAGAACATTTTTAAAAAAGACAAATCTAAAATATTTTTTAACAGCAGCTTCAAATATGAAATCAGTTGTGGAAATAATTTCCTGGCTTACAGTTAGATAAAATAAAGTTCATTTTCTGGACACAAAGGTTCAGGTATGATTGACAGCACAACTTAGATTAATGGACCTTCTGCTATGTTTTTATAAAATCTATATTGTTAGATCTATGTTAATGCAGTCATATATAAACAAAATATTTGTTCAATAGATTTTATTTTTAAGAGGTAAAAAGTTAATAATTTGAAATTTAAAATAAACAAGACATTTGAAACCAATCAATACATTTTTAAACTGTAGTGACTATGCTAGACATAATTTTTCAGATTGTAGTGGCAAATTAAAAAAATTGATGCTAATAATATTTATTTGTGTTCACCAATCAGGAGGAGATTATGACAAAAAGGATGGATCTGGACACAAGAGCATCTGGGGCAGTTACTTTGATGATGAAAACTTCACTCTCAAGCACACTGGACCTGGATGGGTCAGCATGGCTAATGCTGGTAAGTAACAGTATATTAATGACTTTTAAAATGTGTTACCCATACATTTAAAAATTTAATACACATTTTAGAAGCTGACAAACAAAAAATAATTGCTTAATATTTGGCAATAATTTAAATGTCCCAGTCAATATTAATATACAAACAATTCAAACTAAAAAGGTCATGCTAAGTTCAGTTTTACATTAGACTCTATTGTCATTTTGTTTTTCATATTCTTTGTTATAAAAAAAATAAATTTTATTGCAGAAATTTGTCTCCATGTTTGTTTTTAAATGATTTTTCTTTATTTAAAAAAACATTTCTTTTATAATTCTTCAGGCAAAAACACCAATGGCTGCCAGTTTTTTATCACAATGAAAGCTACACCTTGGCTAGACGGTCATCACACTGTATTTGGAAAAGTTTTGGAAGGCCAAGACATTGTGAAACAGATTGGGGATGTTGTGACCAATTCATCTGATAACCCGTTGGAGGATGTGTTTGTTACAAAGTCAAGGGCAGAGTCAGTCAGAGATGAACAAATATATGTTGACATTGTTCCAGAGGATGATTAGTAAATGTGATAAATGTAAAAAAAAAATATATAAAAAGAATAAAACTATCCGTCCACTTTTTCTATTAAAATAAACATTATATATAATTGTTTCATATCAACCAATTTTTGTAAACCAAGGTTACATTTTTTTATATTATTATACTGTAATATTTTTTTAATATACTGATTTGTCATTTAAGTTCTAAAATGTTTGACTACATTGGTTAGTATATCAAAAACATTTTAAGCCTAATGAGTAGAATAGTATGAAAGTTTTCTTATATTTAAATGTTTACCATCATAAAACTGTTAGTATCAATAGTAGAACTATTACTTCAGAAGCTAACATTGCCAAGAAAGAAAAATTTAGACAGAATTTGTTTTTTTTCATTGCAATAATTATGGCTTTAAAAAGATTACTTCTGCACACTTTTTGTGCCCACTGAGAATATTTTTTTCTGTTTGACTCAGTGACTTCAGTCTTATTTATAAGACAGCAAATTTATAAATATTTGTTACAAATTAACTTGTCTTATATAACTATATTTCATAATACTTTGTATCTTAAACTTGTATGCCTTAAATTGCAGCTTTATATTTTGGGAAAAATAAGTCTTCCATGAGAAAAAAAAATCAATTTTTTATGTCATTTTATTCTATTTACAACTTTTTGTATGCTGCATATATTTGATGCTAAAGTATTAAAAAAATTTTTTATACCATACCATACATTCAGCCTATTCTTAATAAAATGTTTTTTTTAACATGAAAATATTTATATCAAAAAACAAAACTTGATGTTTATATATTTTTGGCAATTGAATTTCTAGATGAACTTTGATATTTTGGGAAACGTAAATAATGAAAAGGTTAGATTAAAATTTTTCCCAAATTCTTCAAATCAAGTAACAACCGTTTTAACATCATTATAGATAAGAGCTTTTCCTAACATTTGTTCATTTATAGGTGATTGGTGGGCTTTTAACCATTAACTTCCCAAGGCCACGATATATGAACATCTGTATTTTCCCCCATGTAACTCTTGTCAGCTTAATAATGGAAAATACAAAAAGTAAATTATTCTTATCTAAATTAAACATGGGTCAATTAATTTTTTTTATAAATTATGTACAAAATTGAATTATTGCTTCATTTATGGTTCATCTTCTTTTTTTTTTACTATGGGTATACAGAAGGGGATCTGGGAAATGAGGGGTTAACAGGGATAAATTGGTACCAGACTGTACCGGTACAATATTATTTACTTTAATACATTCTTTTATCTAAGACTTTTTAGTAACTAAACATAAAAACAAGAGTTTATAGAAAACCATTTTTAAAGTGTTGTACTATAAGATGCTGTATAATGTCATAAACAACCTTACTAACCATAACCACATTTACGAAGCTCAACTTTATGTGTAAAATAATTTTCAGCGGCACCATTGTAAATTCTGATGAACTACAAGGAAACAAATAAAACATTTCTAATGGTAAAACATTACTGTTTACGGTATATTCTCAACAATAAAAAATTTCAACAAAAAAAATAAAATAATTTGCAATGTTTGATTTGGTTAACCAGCAAGTTTATTTCCATAAGAAAACCATTTACATAAATCAAAAATAGTATTTATTAATCATGGTACAAAATGTCTCTATTTCAATATTTAAACAAGATTTCAAACAAAATTATTGATATGTAGATAAATTTACAATGGGCAGCTTAAATTTAGAAGAGACAAAAACAACACTTTTAAAAGAAATTCAGGATTTTCTTTCATTTTGTTAAAAAAAAAATCAATGGTAATAATAATTCATTTTTTATTAATACACACAAATACAGAATGCTAAGTTGTGTGCCAGCACATAAATAAAATAAATGCTGCATGATCAAATATGCTTTAGTTGCTTAGTTCCCATTCAGAGTTATCTTTACTAACTATTTACAGGCTAAACTATGGTAATACTACTAATCTAGAATATACATTTATAAGCTGATCTTTTTCTTTCAAGGCTAAATCTCTTTCTTTAATGATCTTATCCCTTTCTTTTAAAGCTTTTTTATAATTATCCAGTTCTTTCTGTTGCTGTTGGATTATGTTCTGTAATCTTTCCATTTGCTGGAAAAGAAATATTAGTAACCAGTTATTGGGTTTGTAAAGTTCATTGATATATTAGTAACCAGTTATTGGGTTGAAAGTTCATTGATATATTAGTAACCAGTTATTGGGTTGAAAGTTCATTGATATATTAGTAACCAGTTATTGCGTTGAAAGTTCATTGATATATTAGTAACCAGTTATTGGGTTGAAAGTTCATTGATATATTAGTAACCAGTTATTGCGTTGAAAGTTCATTGATATATTAGTAACCAGTTATTGCGTTGAAAGTTCATTGATATATTAGTAACCAGTTATTGGGTTGAAAGTTCATTGATATATTAGTAACCAGTTATTGGGTTGAAAGTTCATTGATATATTAAAATAAATATAAACCCTAATGTGTACTTTTCAGATACATGTTGTCCATAGGGCTAGAGATGCAGCATTCACCATTTTCCATGGTCATGGCGTAATAAGTCAAATGGCATACTGCTGCCAGCGTAGAGCCCAGTCGCATTTGCTTTTTGCCAACCCGTCAAAGCTGGTTAACTCAAGGACCGCCAAAAAAACACCGGACATTTAACCTGGATTCTTATCTTATACATTACAGACACTCCTTCTATAAAGAAGATCATTGCGTTCTATGCACATTTGTGGTTTGAGTCTAGTCCTGTATTTCTATTAGTGTTTAAACTGATGTTAAGTTACTGGTTTTCCTGGTTTGTTCAGGCAACACATTCCATGTCCAGATGCCCCACAATTCAAAGCCAAGAAATTTGGGATAGGTGATCTGAACACACTGTTACTACAGCACAGTATCCCATGAAATGGCCTTAAATGTTTAAGCCACATTTTAACAAGCATTTCCTTAAATTAATTTTGCTAATAATTTATCTTAGAACACAATAAACTAAGTTGAATTATTTTAGATAATGCATTTACTATTTCTATTTTGAAGTTTACATTTAGTATCATTAGATACCTGGGATACAAGCTGCAGAGCTGTTGCCATGCAAACACATCATCATGTCTTTTTTTTTATAAGCTGTTCTATGTTGTTATAGAGTGTGTTGCTAACGCTACCCTGAGGGGGTAATAATATATTTCTGGTTTGCTTGGGGCATTCCAGTGAGATGTGATCAGATGTTTCATGTAGATGTGGGCAATTTCTACAATTAGGTGGGAGAATTGGGCTTATTATACCTGGGATACAACCTTTATGACTTGTTTTTCCTTCAAACAACACAAATATTTTTGTTAAACCTTTCTACAAAAAAACATCTATGATGTCACTAAAGCCTAAGAGGAAACAAAATAATGTTCATTTATAGTCCATGAAATGCACATGTGTGATTGGGCTAAAATTTCCAGAGCACATCCTGCGACAATACCCACTTTTCATAGAAGCCTGATCCAGGTCATCAAGCAGTGAAAAGCTTTCAGAGCCCAAAGTGAAGTATTCTGAAGACAGGCCTGTTTATCAGAATGCCAGGACTGTCACTATGAACAAAGTAAAGTATAGCCCTTGTTGGACCCATTTGATCCATAGGGCCTGTGAAGCAGTGTCTACAAGTTTTTGTGGCTACATCATATGAGGGGATTGTGAGTGGCCAGCACAATGCCCAATCGCCTTTTCTTTTTTGTATCAAATGTCAGATACCAATCAGAGCTGGGTGGAAAAGACCACCCTCCAGACCCAGAGACAAATCCTAACCTTCAATCAGGTTCAAACCTGAGACTTTGGTTGTAATAGAAGAATGTGCAGGTCACTGAGGCCCATGGTCTAAGCAAACAAAGAAATTTTGGAATAAAGGGGAAGTTTGGAATACAGAAAGATCTTGCGTCCAGGCAAATGAATGATTGTTGCCTTAGCTTTCACATTACAAAAACTTGATGGCTTACCTGTTCTCTGGACAGGAACAAGGGACTGATTAGCATATCTTGTGCAGATGGTCTTTCAGTAGGATTTGTGCTGAGCAAGGATTGGATGGCTTCAGCCTGGTGAATAGGAAATAAAACATGAATTTCAAAGTTCTATCATTTGTTTAAAATCCATACAAGAAAAAATGGATAAATTAAAACGCAAAGAGAATAGAAAGTCTTTTAAGATGTCATATTGACGCAGCTGTACCAAAACAACACTATCAGCTGTACTAAAACAACACTATCAGCTGTACCAAAACAACACTATCAGCTGTACCAAAACAACACTATCAGCTGTACCAAAACAACACTATCAGTATCAGCTGTACCAAAACAACACTATCAGCTGTACCAAAACAACACTATCAGCTGTACCAAAACAACTCTATCAGCTGTACCAAAACAACACTATCAGCTGTACCAAAACAACACTATCAGCTGTACCAAAACAACACTATCAGTTGTACCAAAACAACACTAGCAGTTGTACCAAAACAACACTATCAGCTGTACCAAAACAACACTATCAGCTGTACCAAAACAACACTATCAGCTGTACCAAAACAACACTATCAGCTGTACCAAAACAACACTATCAGCTGTACCAAAACAACACTATCAGCTGTACCAAAACAACACTATCAGCTGTACCAAAACAACACTATCAGCTGTACCAAAACAACACTATCAGTTGTACCAAAACAACACTAGCAGTTGTACCAAAACAACACTATCAGTTGTACCAAAACAACACTAGCAGTTGTACCAAAACAACACTATCAGTTGTACCAAAACAACACTAGCAGTTGTACCAAAACAACAATATCAGCTGTACCCAAACAACACTAGCAGTTGTACCAAAACAACACTATCAGCTGTACCATAACAACACTAGCAGTTGTACCAAAACAACACTATCAGCTGTACCATAACAACACTAGCAGTTGTACCAAAACAACACTAGCAGTTGTACCAAAACAACACTAGCAGTTGTACCAAAAAAAAAACTAGCAGTTGTACCAAAACAACACTAGCAGTTGTACCAAAATAACACTAGCAGTTGTACCAAAACATTTGAGCAGTTCTACCAAAACAACACTATCAGCTGTACCAAAACAACACTATCAGCTGTACCAAAACAACACTATCAGCTGTACCAAAACAACACTATCAGTTGTACCAAAACAACATTATCAGTTGTACCAAAACAACACTAGCAGTTGTACCAAAACAACACTATCAGTTGTACCAAAACAACACTAGCAGTTGTACCAAAACAACAGTATCAGTTGTACCAAAACAACAGTATCAGTTGTACCAAAACAACACTAGCAGTTGTACCAAAACAACAATATCAGTTGTACCCAAACAACACTAGCAGTTGTACCAAAACAACACTATCAGCTGTACCAAAACAACACTAGCAGTTGTACCAAAACAACACTAGCAGTTGTACCAAAACAACACTAGCAGTTGTACCAAAACAACACTAGCAGTTGTACCAAAACAACACTAGCAGTTGTACCAAAACATTTTAGCAGTTCTACCAAAACAACACTAGCAGTTGTACCAAAACAACACTAGCAGTTGTACCAAAACATTTTAGCAGTTCTACCAAAACAACACTAGCAGTTGTACCAAAACAACACTAGCAGTTGTACCAAAACATTTTAGCAGTTCTACCAAAACAACACTAGCAGTTGTACCAAAACAACACTAGCAGTTGTACCAAAACAACACTAGCAGTTGTACCAAAACAACAATATTAGTTGTACCCAAACAACACTAGCAGTTGTACCAAAACAACACTATCAGATGTACCAAAACAACACTAGCAGTTGTACCAAAACAACACTAGCAGTTGTACCAAAACATTTTAGCAGTTCTACCAAAACAACACTAGCAGTTGTACCAAAACAACACTATCAGATGTACCAAAACAACAATATCAGCTGTACCAAAACAACACTATCAGTAGTACTAAAACAACACTATCAGCTGTACCAAAACAACACTATCAATAGTACACTATGACCTGACACTAACCTGCAAAGCCCATTTCTGTACAAATTGTTTATTACATTTTCCTTTCTTCCTCAGCTTTTGAATTTCTTTTAGCCTCTCCATCTCTGTGGTGAACACATTGAACATTTCAAACAGAATCACACCCAGGCTGTACATGTCACTCTGGAACAATCAAAAACATTTACTGTTAATAAGTTTAATGATGTTTTTTCTACATTTTCGTTCAGGTTAACATAATTAAATTAGCCAAAATAAAGATCATTTCAAATGTAACTTAAAATGTAAGAAATCAAGTAAGGAGAGAACAAATTTGAAAATAAGGCTGGTGTAAATTGAGCCCAACCTCAATGGCAACCCAACATCCCCCCTCCCCCCATAAAAAGGCTGCAGCCATAGCTAACCCAGTAGCCCAAATATCAAAGGCTTTAAATCCAACACATTTTCAAATTACAAGTTTTCCTGACCTTAACATCATAGCAAGATCCTTTCAGCTGCTCTGGCGATGCATAAGATGATGTTCCAACCCCAGATGTGTGGTTGTCAATGAATGGTATTGATTCTAAATAGAGAGTTTTTTAAATAGGTCAAGGCTATTTCTTTTTTCACACAAACAAAAAGTTCTAAATTGAAAGGCTGTTGAAAATCATTATGGTTTTTAACTTTTCTTTATAAAATAAATTTGTAAATTTGATCCTATTTAAACAAAAAGTAGAAATCATTAAAAAATAAATTGCAAATCTCAATATTTTTTTTATTAATGTAAACTATTTGCAGCTTTGCAAGATTTTATATACAGTAAATAAGCTTTTAATGTTATCAATTAAGTCAGTGAAGAAAAATTAAATAAAAATCAATAATGAAATCAATAAAAAAAAAAGATGAAAGACAACAACGCCATCATCATCATTAGTAGATTGTTGTTTTTTTTAAATTGGTTTCATTAACTTTCTGAGTTAAAGTGGAAAGCCAGCTACCAATTATAGTATAATAACCTTTTTAGTTTTAAATCAAAAAGATTCAAAAGTTCTATGTCTTAGGACATCATACTAGGGATGTTAAACAAAAACCGGAATACCGGATTCCGGTTTTGAAAATGAAAACCGGTTTTGATTTTCAAAACCAGATTTCGGTTTGTTGGTAGCAACACTTTATTTTTTGTTATGATGGAAATACAAAACAATTCTTGAAATGCCTTGCTAACACTATTTAGTTTTAGATATTGTATTTCTTTTTTTCCAAATACCAACTATGGTTTGCGATAAAAACATCATCAAACCAAATATTAAGTTACAGTTACAATTAACATGAATCTTTTTACTTTTCAGCTCATCAATTCTTTAAAACAATTCTTTAACGATGGCTCAGTGTAAACTATGTTCCCAACAGATAAGCCTGAGCGGTGGCAGTACCACTGAATTGTGTACGCATCTGCATACGAAGCATCCAGGATTAACATTGTCAAACTCTTCATATGCTTCTTAATATTACGGTCAACGATAATCGGAAATTAGATTATCACTATTGAAAACTAGCATCGGTTTTTATCAATTAGCCCAAATTTTGTTTAGTTCTAAAGAATTGAATGGTAAAGTGTACAAAATTATATTGTATTCACACAAATCAACCCTTTGAATGTCCTGCAAACAATAATTAAGTTTGAACTATTTTTCAAATATACCTACAAAACTACGCTCATTTGGCTTTTCTGAAGGGGGTGGGGGGTGAGGGGAACCAAAATCCGGTTTTAAACTGGTTTTATAGAACCAAAAACCGGCTTTGAAAACAAACTGGTTTTAACATCCCTACATCATACAATGCAATATTTACTAAGAGAATCAACCAAACAAATTACCATCCTCATTAGGGGTTGGCCTGAGTATAATTTCTTCTCTCCCTTGGCTGCACACATATTCTTTAGCCAATCCAAAGTCTCCAATTTTGACATGAAGCTCTTTGCCAGAGAGGAAAATATTCCTAGGCTGGTACAAACAGGCAAATAAAGGTGTGAGTAACTTTTCATCAGAGTAAGCTTAGCGAGGCTCATAAAATGTAATTACCTTTTTACATCATAAAAATTAATTAGAATTATATACATTTTTTTAAAGTGAATAAATTAACTAACAAAATCTTCAGTTCTTTAACTCGCAGCCGTGCACAAATTAATTATGTTCTTCACCAATTCACTAATTACCTTGAGATCTCTGTGAATCAAACCTTGAGAGTGAATAAAATTGACTCCACTCAGGACCTGTTGAAATATTCTCATGTTTTCCACACGCAAACTTTCAGCTGTAAGTTGAAATTGTCAAATGTTTTTTTTTTTTTTAACAGATTGAAGCATTCAAGTTATTTTTTAAAATTTTGAACAAAACAAACAACTTATTCTCATATCAGCAAAATGCAGCAAAAAAATAAGATTCGTTTCAAAAAGATATAAAGGGATGTGTAAGAAATAAACACTTTTTTAAAGCTACAAAACTACTGTCTGATATATGAAACATATTATACTTAACGATATATATGATATATATTACTATTGTAGGATAGAAGAAACATAGATTACTCGATGACCAAATACTGTAATAGTGTCTCTATGAAAAGATAAATTAATACTTGATGATAAGATACTCCTCTACTGTAATACCATAAATTAATGTTGGCTAGGTAAGATGAATTAACTAGTATATGATAAGATACATTACTACTGTGCATAAAGACACAGTGATACTCATATTAGATAATAACATACAGTAAAACTAAAACTGATAAATTACTACCTGTTTAATAAGATACACAACTACTGTATGATACGGTAAATTATGACTCTAGGATAACAAACAGTAATTATCTTTTTTTTTTAATACAGTATGATGTGAATGTAAAAGAAAATTTATTGTGAGTTGAAAAGCTACATCATTATTGTATAATAGTAATAAGGAGCTTACATTACAACTGTATAATGATACATTACTACAGTATGATAAGCTACATCATAAGCCTCTGATGACCAACCTTCAATATCATCTTGGTGTTGAGTGTTTCTCTCCAGCAGCCATTCTTGTAGTGTAATGGTACACAACTCCATCTGTATATACAGGGTTATGGAACTCTGTTGACATACAAACAAACAAAAAGTGATCTTTAAAGACAACTCAATATAAACAAATGAGTGTTCAATAAGAGAAGGTAAAATTATTTTAAAAAACCATTCATTCCCTTCCCCCCCTCAGACCAACTTATTTATGAGGCCTATGAAGCAGCATTGAAATGTTTCTGTGTCTGCAGAATATTAGGGGATTGTGTGGCCAGCACACTTTGCTTTGCCCCAACTAATGACTGGTACCATTGACATTGGTAGACTTAGGGACATTGTCCAGATCCTAGCCTTCACCAGGATTTGAACCTGGGACCTACAATAGGCTAGACGTACTTCAAGCCACAAGACAAATGTGTCACATTAAAAGAAAATAAAAGCTTCTAGCAAAATAACAATACATAATTTGATAACAGACTTGGTTATCTAATCCAGTTGTTTTTTATGTGCACGTCTGTCGTCTATGGGCTCAAGATAAAAAGCCACAACTCTAATTTTACTTTGTCATGAACAGGAGTTTCATGCATAGTGACTTTAATTGCCAGAAACCTTTTGTCTGGTATTCAGGTAGAACTCTAGTAGAACTCTATAGAGAGAATAGAATGTGCACCACCATAGAGAATAGAATGTGCACCACCATGGAGAATATAATATGCACCAGCATAGAGAATAGAATGTGCACCAACATAGAGAATAGATAGAGAATAGAATGTGCACCAACATAAAGAATAGAATGTGCACCACCATAGAGAATAGAATGTGCACCACCATAATGAATAGAATGTGCACCAACATAGAGAATAGAATGTGCACCAACATAGAGAATAGAATGTGCACCACCATAGAGAATAGAATGTGCACCAGCATAGAGAATAGAATGTGCACCAGCATAGAGAATAGAATGTGCACCACCATAGAGAATAGAATGTGCACCAACATAGAGAATAGAATGTGCACCAACATAGAGAATAGAATGTGCACCACCATAGAGAATAGAATGTGCACCAACATAGAGAATAGAATGTGCACCACCATAGATAATAGAATGTGCACCAACATAGAGAATAGAATGTGTACCACAATAGAGAATAGAATGTGCACCACAATAGAGAATAGAATGTGTACCACAATAGAGAATAGAATGTGCACCACAATAGAGAATAGAATGTGTACCACAATAGAGAATAGAATGTGCACCAACATAGAGAATAGAATGTGCACCACCATAGATAATAGAATGTGCACCAACATAGAGAATAGAATGTGTACCACAATAGAGAATAGAATGTGCACCACAATAGAGAATAGAATGTGTACCACAATAGAGAATAGAATGTGCACCAACATAGAGAATAGAATGTGCACCACCATAGATAATAGAATGTGCACCAACATAGAGAATAGAATGTGTACCACAATAGAGAATAGAATGTGCACCACAATAGAGAATAGAATGTGTACCACAATAGAGAATAGAATGTGCACCAACATAGAGAATAGAATGTGCACCACCATAGATAATAGAATGTGCACCAACATAGAGAATAGAATGTGTACCACAATAGAGAATAGAATGTGCACCACAATAGAGAATAGAATGTGTACCACAATAGAGAATAGAATGTGCACCACAATAGAGAATAGAATGTGTACCACAATAGAGAATAGAATGTGCACCAACATAGAGAATAGAATGTGCACCACCATAGATAATAGAATGTGCACCAACATAGAGAATAGAATGTGTACCACAATAGAGAATAGAATGTGCACCACAATAGAGAATAGAATGTGTACCACAATAGAGAATAGAATGTGCACCACCATAGAGAATAGAATGTGCACTAGTCTTTTGTGTTTTATAGGTTTACATTAACATTTGTCTTGCACTTTTAAGGATTTCCTGTACAAGAAATCAAATAAAACTTTCTGATTATCAAATTAATTTATTAAGGAGTAAATAATTCATAATAAGTATAGACTTTACTAGTTTCTATTTGATTCTATTTGTAAAAAAAAAAGCATTTCACTATTCATCATTGTAATTATAGATAACAACTTTTGTGAATTCTATTTTCTATGCTTGCTAACTTTACTTTCCAATATCAAAAGTTTTGACAGTATGACATTTTTTTATTTCCATAAGTTTAGAAAGTCAAGATAGAAACTTGGCAAAACTTTGCCCTCTGCAATACGTCTTTGAAAAAAAACAAAAAACTATGAAAACATTTTTTAAAAGATCATACAGCATCAGAAACAAACAATCAGTTAACCCCTAAATGAAGGTAATAATTAGTTAGTGTGTGGTTACAAAAGTGAATATCTTTACTTTTAGGTTATTAAAAAATGTCTAACATAATCTACATAATTTGTTCTTGTTTTTTTAATCATATCACTTTACTTATAATTTGATTTTTAATTAGGTGAAGAAAAATTATTTGATTTACTGGATGAAACACACTGATTACTATTTTGCTTGAATAAAGTTTATAAAGAAGAAACAAAATTGTCTTGATTCATTCCGATCAAAACACCATATTAAAAAATGCCAAACAAACTATCTACTAGTCAACAATGGCAATATACATATTTTAGCTAAAATAAAACATATTGGTGTATGTTTAGATAAAATCTAACCATCAAAGATCAAATAAAAAACAAATGTAAATCTGCAATGAGGAATCTACAAAGAATAAAAAGTATAAGACATATTCTAACAAAAGAGGCATGTGAGACATTAATTTAATCATAGGCCTGGTAATCTCTCATCTAGTCTATGCAAACTGTCTATACATTGGACTGCCAGAGTGTGCTTTGAAAAAACTACAAAGGGTCCAAAACATTGCTGCAAAAATTGTTCTGAACAATGAAGACAACTCAACAATCTGACTAAAAAAACTGCACTGGCTACCTATAACACTTAGGATAAAATTCAAAGTTTTGACTATGCTCTATAAAAGCTTTCATGGTCAATCTCCCCAGTAAATGAGATCCATGGTCGAGCTACACACATCAGAGAAAAGAGGACTGCGTTCAAACAAAATCCATCTATAGCTCAAGGTACCAAGCATAAAATGAGAAACATTTGCAGCTCGCTCCTATAGCATCGTAGCACCTCTGTGGTGGAATGAACTTCCAAACACAATTAAACAAGCTGACAATATAGACATTTAAAAAAAAAAAAATTCAAAACACACTTTTTTGATTTATTTTAATAACATATGGTAAATGTAAAGCACATTCAAAGACTTTGTTATGAATGCGCTATATAAATATGTAATTTCGTTTGTAATTTGTTGATTATTGATTGCTAACACTCACCTGAAAATCATAATTAAGATGTTTTAGTGCAACAACTTCCTCAATCTCATTGGCAACGCTTGAGTTTTCTTTCCTCCAAACTGGAGAGTAAAACTTGCCATGCACCATTTCCTGTCCATTAAAGTGAATCACAGGTTTCCCCACTGAATCTATCCACCTACTGCTTACATCTCCACTGGCTAGCGTTTCTCTGACTTCCACCTCACTAGTTTCAAATGTCACTGATGGACAACTGGACATATCTTTACTGCCCTTTCTACATGGGGCCAGATCCAAAAGGGGGAACGAAAAACTGTCTTCCTTAAAAGTTCTGCTGTGGAAAGGCACTGTCCCATTCACTCCAGGGGTTGGAAATTTTAGAATACTTTTTTTGTTTTGATGAGCAGGATGTGGAGGGAATTTTTCAGGCGAAGGAAACTTAGAAATGACTTGTAAATCACAAGGAACGCTTGCTTTGTCTGTGTTTGTTTCTTGACAAACATGTTCACTCTGAGATACAGATCTGTGAACAAGCTCAACAGCTACTCCATTCTGTTCTTGTGATTTACTGTTGTTTTCAGAGTAATTAAAGTCGATAGTTGTCCCCAGCTCGTCGTTAATGTACAATCTCGACATGGGCTCCACACTCTGTGAGGTGCTCATCTCCGTGGAGCCGGCACAGAGAAGCGAGTCTTCAGATCCAGCCCCAGTGGCTTTGGGCGAGCCTTCAACTCTAACACTGCTGAATAACTTGGCCTTCATGGCTAGCCCAACACCATTTAGTTCTGGATAGTGGACAGGAAGCTCTTTGTGATCCTCTTCTGTATCAAACCCAAACTCTATACTGAAGCTGGTGCTGTTGTTTTTACTGGTGTAGACACCAACACAATGAAATAAACAAAAGAGAAACAATTAAAACTAACATCTTATTTCAATACAAACAAATAACATAGTAAAACCATTGAAGGAAAAGACATGTATAGACTATATTCAGGTTAATTCTTATATGGAATAAGTTTTATATAACAAATGTACATTATTTCAAAGTGAGGAAAAGAGTAAGTGGGTGGGTATATCACACAAAACTTTTTCAAAGACAGAGTTTAACTTTATTAAAGTTACAATTGGCATCAAATATAAGATGATTGGATGAACTAGATCTATGCATTTAAAAACTTTGTTGTCTAGTTAACAAAAATTACTACTGGAAATAAAACTTAATCTTTAGGAAGCGTAATCACCATCAGCCATAGAAACCAACAATAGCAAACAAAAAACTTCAAATTACATGAAATAAATCTAACGCTTTTCTTTACAAAAAATGAGGAACTAATCTTCTATGTTAAAGTCTAATTTTATAAGTATCTCTTTAAAATGATTAACTTAACATCACAATTAATTAAAAATGACATTGAAACAATGCTCAGTCCATTGATCCAAATATTTTAGCATGGCCAAAGAAGGTAGTCGACAATGTAGTACTTTGTGCTGCAGCAAAATAGTGAAACAAAATATTTTCTTACATTATATTCTTCCTGTCTTTAGATTATTTTTCACTTCTGGGCATTTTAGCATTTTAAAAACCAATCACAATGTGACTTTGTTCATGAATATATGCACATGTTTCCATCAAACACATGGATTGACAACTGTCAAGCCCTTGAAACCTACTTTTAACTGTGCAATGTCAATGAAAGTTTAAAATCCACCATTGCCCCCTTTATCAAACGTACGAGTAAAGAAGACTGTACCTTTCTGATGAACCATGTGTGAGATCTTGATTTTGTGTGATGGCAGGGAGAGACTTTCCTGCCAATCAGAGAACAATAATTCCAATTAAACACATACATACAATTAAACACATACATACAGTTAAACACATACATACAGTTAAACACATACATACAATTAAACACATACATACAATTAAACACATACATACAATTAAACATATATACAATTAAACACATACATACAATTAAACACATACATACAATTAAACACATACATACAGTTAAACACATACATACAATTAAACACATACATACAATTAAACACATACATATAATTAAACACAGACATACAATTAAACACATACATACAATTAAACACATACATACAATTAAACACAGGCATACAATTAAACACAGACATACAATTAAACACATACATACAATTAAACACAGACATACAATTAAACACAGACATACAATTAAACACATACATACAATTAAACACAGACATAAAATTAAACATATACATACATAGGAAGATATCAAGTTTACTCTAAACTAAATATATGCTGATAATAGATAAACAACTGCAGTGAGACTTTCCAAAATATGTTTTTTTACTATGCAAAGTATTCTTATTGGTGACAGATGCATGCTAAAATGAATATACATATATTATTATTTTAAAGATGATTTGTATATAGCTTTATATATGAACTGTCGACCCAGTTATACTTACAAAATTAAAACTATATTTGAGTAAAAATCTAAATTAGTGTGGCAAGCTAATTTGGCTTCTTAACTTTTGTTATAGAGATTTAGAAATTCTATGCAACCACACATTTTCACTAGTAAATAAATAGATTTTAGACATCAGCTCAGTTAATTCTTATAGAAATCTAATTTATTTGAAACAATAACCTTTCAAAATGAAAACCATGATTGGGTATCAATGATACCATAAATTCATGTAAGAAAAAAAAACATAAAAATTAATCTATTAAAAATATATATAAACATAAAAAAAAGCAACCTGCAGCGGCCATGAATGGGCTGTCATATTCCAACCATGCTGCATTATATCCGACAATATTGCTGTGGTGAAGGTTGGCCAATGCTTTCACTTCTCTAAGCAACTAGCGAGCAGAGAGGCAATGGAGTAAAAAAAAGATATAATCAAAAGATTTCTGGCATTTTCATTTTTCACATTTCTATAAATTTACCAGTTAGAGAATTTATCATCCATAATAACTATTGTAACTGAATGTTAACTTACCCATCATTACTTTTTTCTATCTTAGTAAAACAATGGGCTCAATGAATCTTAGTAAAACAATGGGCTCAATGAATCTTAGTAAAACAATGGGCTCAATGAATCTTAGTAAAACAATGGGCTCAATGAATCTTAGTAAAACAATGGGCTCAATGAATCTTAGTAAAACAATGGGCTCAATGAATCTTAGTAAAACAATGGGCTCAATGAATCTTAGTAAAACAATGGGCTCAATGAATCTTAGTAAAACAATGGGCTCAATGAATCTTAGTAAAACAATAGGCTCAATGAGATAAAATAAAAAATGATTAAAGAGTCTCACCTTCAGCAATGTATCCGTCTTCTTATGCTTGAATTTGATTTTTTTAACTGCATAATCACAACCATCTAAATAGTTCCTGGCCTTAAAACGATGAACAAAAAAACAATTTTTTTTTTAAGTTTTAAAAATTAAACACACTTTAAACTTTTGTAATAAATTTAAATCCTTTAGCAAATTTTTTAATTAACTATTTAAATTATGACATTTTTCTTACATAATTTATACAATTGTTAATAACAGGTAGAAACTGCGAACATTGTTACTTTTGTAAAAAGTTACTTTAAAATCCATACTGACATTGTTTACAGCGGATTTAGTCAAGTTTGTACTTACTGTTATAGTTTACCTAAAGTAAACATCAAAAAGACTTACTTTGTAAACAGAGCCAAAACCTCCTTTTCCTAGTAGGCTGACTTCCTGGAATTCTAATTTGTATCGAGAAGTCTGCTGGGAAATGATATCCTCATCATCAGGACTTAGACTTTTTGAAAAGAACAAACAATGATATATGTAAAAGATAACAACAAAAAAAAACATTTTATGCAAAGAATGAAAAAGTTAAGTTAAACTAAAGACTTACTCAAAAAAAGCTCCCACTGGTGGCAGAGCAAGTATAGATTTACCCTGATACAAAATGAGAAGAAAAAAAAAATATTAAAAACAATTGGCTTGTAAAAAAATCATTAAAATGTAGAACAAACAGTTATATGTTGCTGAATTTCTTTTACCAGTTATATTTCTATGTGTATTTATATAGAAAAACAATATTTCTTTATTAATGGTCTATTACATTTAAGCATTAATATAGTCAACTTTAAAATAAACTGCTAGCTTCCCATTTTAGACAGAAATCAGAAAGAGTCAGGGGATTCACTATCCATTGATTTCTTTAGGGACTTAAAAGTTCACTATCATGAACCATCCTGCAGAGTTAAAAATCTCAACGAGGGATGGGTAGTCCCAGCTTACAGTAAAATAATATACAAACATTGTTGTTGTTTTTTTAGTAATATGTACTGATTGAAGTAAATGTTTTATATTATTCAATATTTAGAATTCATTAAAAAAATGATGAGGTTATGCAGCTATAAACATGTTATAGATTAGCATTTTACTGGAGGAAAAAAGAATTCTTTTAATTACCTGATTCATAGACAGAAGGGCATTCCTCATGATTTTATTAAACATTGCCCTGTGTTGGTGACGCAGGCTACTCATTTCATCCAAGTGACTCAGTGGGGTGATAATGTTCAATTCACTAAGTCTGTTGCACAATACTGTAAGCAGCGAAACACATCATAATAATTGGGCAATACAAAGGAAGTGCATAACATTTGCAGTAAATGAAGTGAAGCAAAATTAACATAGATATATATATATATAACCACTAGTATATATATATATATTTACAGAAAATATACATATACAGTAAGTACAGTAAGTATCCTTTGGACCTAATTGATCATAGGGCCAGTGAAGCAGCGTTTATCAGGTTCTGTGGCCATGGCATCCTAGGGGATTGGGTGGCCAACAAAATGCCCAGCTGCCTTTACTATACCCCAACTAATGTCAGGTACCCATCAAAGCTGGGTAGACATCCTCCAGTCCTCACCAGATTTCGAACCCAGAACCTTTGGTACACCAGACAAAGGCATTGCCAGGGTGCCCTATTTATAAAATAAAATTGCCTATTATTCCTAAGAAAACCTGTCGCATGAGAGATCAAAATGCCAAATAAAATATGAGATTTCACTTGCCTTTTCAAAATCATCAGCAGAGAAAATGTATAAGGGGTGAAAGACTCAGTTCCCAATTAGAGACTTGTTAAGAAAGAAAGATTGTGAAGACCTTTACTATTCTGTGGCCAGAGTATTACAAGAAAGTTGGGATCCTTAAATAGCTTTATAAGCCATCTAAACCTGTCCCAGCTCAAGTAAGTTTGTAGAGTTCATACAATCAATTTGTGTCCACAACTCAATGCAGGGGTTCAGGCTATGAACAATGCCTGCTATGCAGAAACTGTCGGAAAGCAGCTGAGATGGGCGAGCATGTATTGTGAATCTGCCCAAGCTTTCAAGAGTTGAGAGTGGATGAGAATGGAGTGTAGCGCCATTTGTTCAGGCTGTATATGGTGGTGTCAACAGCTTGAGGGACACACAGCATATATTCTCTGAGCCCAAAGAGAGTAATCTCAGCTAAGAGTGTCTGTAAATAATGCTGGGTTCAGATCCAATAATATATTACCAGTTTATGACCACAACTCAATGCAAGAGTTCAGGATGGGAAAATGCTTTATAAGGAAAACTAACCTAAACCTAAACCTAAGAATGATTCAAAATGTTTTTTCCTTACTTTTAAACAGCTGGTTTGCTTTTGGTTTTTCCTTGGCGTACATAAAACACAACTGTTCCAGTAATGTTATCATTATAATATGAGGTTGATGGATGCTGCTGGATGCCAGAACTGTTGTTTTTGTTTCTTCTCTTTTTTCTTCTTCCAGAACGTCATCTTTTTGTTGATTCATTAATTCACGTGACATTGCATCTAAAACAACTTATAATACAAAACTTAATTTGTCATTATTTCTGCACCAATTTTTTACATTGCAAAGCATAAGTAGATATTAACTGGATGAGTAAATATTAACCAATAACAATGCAATTTTGCAAATGCATTTATACACAAGCTGTTAAAGATTAGGAAATATAAAAAAAAATTAAGATTGGCTTTCAAGAATTTAATATGCAAAATAAGTTACTTTATTTTATGCAATAGCTGCTCAAAAACTTCTTTTACTAAATACTAAGTTTACAAATCTCAAATATAGAAAACAAAAGAAATGAATTAAAATCTAAAAAATTACATAGGACTTTTTCACTGCTTCTAGTGAGAAATCTTTTTTGATGACTTCTGCACCAGTTCGATGAGGAAGCATAACATTTCAGAATGCATCTTGATTTTTTGCCATTTAATAAATATTAAGGCCCAATAATACACCACTGCAACCTAAAAAAACAATTGGCTGTCAAATCCTCAAGAGAAATTGGAGATATACAGGCCACAACATCAGAAAAGGATATGGAGCCAGACAAACACCAGATTGGTGACCCCAAGCCAAACAATGCAGCGGCCCGAGCATAGCAGACATGGTGATGGAGTATTACAGAGGGAAAACTTGGAATGAAGTATGGAGGTTGGCATGAGACTATTAGGGGTGGTGTACATGGACAGAGGCCCTATGATCCTCAAGGAAGCAAAATGATAATTGATGATGTTGATAATACTTCATCACATTATTAAATACATTTTTCTTAAATATGAAAAAGAAAAACCAACTAGCAATAGTATAGTATCATACTTACACATCCCAGTTTGCTTTGATTTATGCCTTTTTGCTTCTTCAAAAGTTTTCAAAGCTCTTCTAACTTTAAGGTTTTTAAGGTGGTTCTGATGCTTGGGCTGGTCAGCCTTTAAAGTCATAACTATCTGTGTATCACTCTGTACTTTCATTGTTGGGTTGGTCATTTTATTGCTTGAGTAAGAAATGATAAAGATATGTTAATATTTTCAGATATAATCATAATAACAAAATTAAATCTTGTTTTCCTCCAGAAAGACATCATGTTTAATATGCCTGTTTAGCTATCAGTAGTTCATTTATATCAAACAGATTATCAATCAATAATCTAAACTTTTATAGCAATAGGCTTTAAAGATAATCATAGATAAAATAGTATTTTCTTCTTCTGTCTACCAGGCTGCAAACTATTTTCGCTATAACTTAGTATAATAATCAATTCCAGACAAACATTTTGATAAGTCTGTATTTAGCTGTTCTATATTTTTATATATAGTGTAGTGATAATGGTAAGTTGAGAATAATTCATATTTGATATTGCTTAGCTTTAGGCATTCAAGTAGGAAGGGCTCTACCTTATTTATTGGGTGGGGGTAAAGTCTGCAGTTAGGTGGATGTGTTGGATTTATTCTGTTATGGCAATATGTCCTATTCTCATCTTCAATATGGTGCATTGTTCTTTATAGGAAAGGAGTTTTGTGTGGTCTGCTTGTTGGCTATGTTCATTTCTTTTTACATTCTTTTACTAGTTTCTCCTTGTACCCACTGATTTAGCCATTTTTAGTATAAGTATTCTGGTGTAGCATATAAATAAATTGGGGTCACGGTAGCCCAGCAACAGCGCGTTCGACTGGCGATCCAAGGGTCCTGGGTTCAAATCCCGGTGCAGGCTAGGATTTTTTCCCAGGATTTGAGGGTGTCCCTGAGTCTACCCAGCTCTGATGAGTACCTGACCTTAGTTGGGGTAAAGTAAAGGCGGCTGTGCATAGTGCTGGCCACACAATCACCTAGTATGCAGTGGCCACGGAAATTGGTGATCGCTGCTTCACCGCCCCTATGGATCAATTTGGTCTGACAGGAATACTTTACTTTACTTATATAAATAAATTAAACAATAAATAAATACAGTTATATTTATTTTTTTAAGTTTATCACACACTTTTACATATTTATTTTATTCTATTTTGTTGCTAGAGTCTTTGTACATAATAGCAGTATTTCTATAGCCTAGACCCCACCGGTCCAGAATGTCTCTTTTAAAAAAAAAAGGACAAGCCCTCTGGCTCTTACGTCCAGTACGTAACATTGAAAGGCGTGGTTCTGGGGGGGAGGGGCATACCAAGACACTGTCCAAGACATGCGACCCAACGGAATGCTGATCGGGCATGCTGCATAACATAGGGTACGATTTCTGGAGACTCAAACAGTACACTTTTTGACCATCTACGGAATTCCCCTCTGTTCATTAGCATGGTGGCATTGCACTGTCCACTCGGTAGCACAAATACCAGACTGGTCATCCAGGCACCGGGCTTGGCGAGACAGGCTGTTGTGCACATTTCTTCCTCCACGCATAATGTTGGTGGCTCTTGTCTGTGCAATGAAATCTGACAAGCAACATGAGCTATCCCCCATGCGTATTCCCACCGGTGTACTCTTAATGGGAGAGACTATCGATGGTTTACACATTTCACCAGCTTAAAGGCCCATGAGTACAGAAATACCTAGACCCACCATCTTGTATGTACACATTGACCTACTTGCTGATGTGTTGTGACACAGATTTCTGTGCACATGCTTTGCCAAATGGTCAAACAAATTTTTTTTATTGTGGGGCAACATCTACTGTTAATATGCAGGTCTGAATAGCATCATTACCATTAACTCATTCCGTGCCAATTCATGATATATCGTGGATTTGACTTGGCGCTTCCGTGCCAATCCAGGATATATCATGGATTGTGTTTTCATAGCTTATTTAGTTGCTATAGCCTATTAATTCGACTTTTTATATTATCAATCGAATGACAACTATTTCTGCTTCCTTTTTGCTTGGTTTACTTTCGGTTTTTAAATAATAATGACAATTTTTAATCGATTTCTGTTTAAACTTTTGTACACAAAGCATAGCCACGCCTACTCGAAATGTTTCTAGGCCTTGGAACTTGTCAAATTTGCTATTAAAAAAACTTTTATTTCTAATTATTAATTTCTATTCATCAGATAATAACTTTAAATCATTTAAATATGGTTTTTAGGACTGGCAGTTTATTTACTAATTAAAGAATTCAACATTCGTGGTTAGGCCTAGCTCTATGCATGTAAACTATATGGAAATGTATAGGATCGACGTTTTCTGGCTGATACTAACATTACAAAAATACGTATAACTCAGTAATTATATGAGATATTTTCAAAATTCAAAGTGCATTCTGATCTGGAATAGATAAACCTTTAGTGGTTTTAAGCCGAATAGGATATCTGCTACGCATACCATATAAAAATCTGTTAAGATTGATTTTTTTGCTCCTTTTTTTTTTAAACAAAAAATTTGATCTCTAAAAATTACTAATAAAGTAAATATTCTTCTAATATTGTTTTAACTTCTACATATTATTATTTCCTGTTTAATTTCCTTTAATTTGATATGAATTACAGGTATCTTGCTAAACAAATACCTTTAAAAATGTATGAATAAATAAGGGCACCCTAAACAATTTCTAGCGGTCTAAAAATGGTCTGGCACAAAAGCACAGAATGAGTTAAATACTTTTTTTAATGGACATAGATTTAGATCTAATGATATAATGACAATAAGGTTGTTACTTAATACCAGTGCTTTTTTTTCTAATGTAACGCACCGGAACACCTTCTGGCACCTTTTTTCAAAAATTTACTGTTTACTACACTAATTTCAGTGTTATTTCTTTATGACACAATAGACATAAATAGGAGTTCTGGTACCTTTTTTTTTAAGAAACAAAGCACTGCTTAAAACTGTATATTTATTTTATAATATTACATAAAGCTCTCTCTATTCTTCTGTTAATCAGAATTAATGTTTTCTCAATATTTTAAATATTGCAGATTGTAGCTGACACAAAAGAGCTGTAGGCCTTTATAAGGTTGCCATGTGTCCAGTATTAAAAAAAAAAAGAATTAGGCCCACTGGTCATGTTTAACAATATAGGCATATAGGTCCCTACTTTATTTTCCGAAAGGGTGGATACCCTGGTCCTGGAGGTAAAAGTGTCTGGTATTTTCTGAAAAAGTATCAGTAGGCCTTATATAGGCCTACCTGGCAACCCTAGAAATATAATTAAATATTAAATATCAATAATATGTGTAGCTGCAGTGAAGTGTAGGCCCTAACTGTAAACTGTAAGGTTGTTAGTAATTTATAATTTTGTATAATTAGTAATAATATCGGCTTACACTTACAGCTTAGGCCTACAAGTACTAGGCCTGCCTACATGTGATTGCAAGGCCTAGCCTAAGTAAGGCTGATTAAATTAGGCTAAGGCCATGCCAAGGCCAATAGCACTACATTAGTACATGATGATCAGTAGGCTACATGGCAACATGCTACACATCTAAGTGCATCGCTAAGCCGCACTAAGCCTAAGCGCTAAGTCTAAGCCACGGTCCAAAGGCAAAGGCCATGGCATGGGTCAAACACTAAATTTATAAATCTTTTGGACTTTAAAAAATTCCGTGAGGCAGTTAAACCACAGTTTAGACGTAGTTTAATAGTTATCTTATAAGTAAGTTATAAGTTTACAGATCTAGATTAGATAGAAGATTATTACGTCCACTACACTAGGCCCAAAAACTCTTGCAGGGCGACAGGGATCCGTCTGTGGCAGGGATAGAACCCGCGACCTGTCAGTTGGTTTTTGGTTGACAGTCCGGTTAATACTAGTTAGTAGTAGTAGTAGTAGAAGTAGTGGTAGTGACAGTAGTGAACTGTAGTGTAGTGTAGTAACCAGTACTGTAATATTAATAAGTAGGCCTAATAATGTAATAAAACAATACATTTCATCATTAAAAGAAAAAAAGTATATATTATTTTAATTATATAGTTAATACGCTACCGTTAATAACTTCTAAATAATTTTGAATATTATTATTTAATTATTATATTTCGGAGACCACGATAGTATCATAATTTTACGCTAAAGATGTTTAGTGGGTGCTCGTCGCCTAGTAAACTTTCGTTCTACGTCCTTCTTACTTTTTTGCTAGGTCGAAGTTGCCAACTTACAACTTACTAACTTACATACTTTTTTTTCTCGATTAACTCATTAAATTCATGATCATAAATCATTATTATAAATAATATAATATAAATGATTTTTCGCAACAATGTGTAGTTTAAAGCAAATTGCATGAATAACATATATATATTTATTTTGTAAGTTCTTTTAAATTTAATTAGGCTGGAATATTACAATTAAAAGCAAAACTGTAACAATTTAACAATGTGTCAATGAGCATTTATCCACTGATCTTTTTTTTTTATAGATCAGTGGCATTTATCGGTATTTCCCGTTTTAGTCCTACTTTTTAAGATTACTTTGGAAATAAGTATTTACGAAAAAAATTGCTGAATGGATCCTTCAGAAGTAGAATTTCTTGCTGAAAGAGAAAGTGTAAAAATTATACCCAATTTCACACACGATAAAATATATCTAATCAGCGTAAGTGGGAGCATTTTAACATATTACTACTAAGTTGTCTGTCTAAGTAAGTCTATACTATAACTTACTATAAGTCTTACGCCAAGTTACGCTCGTCGTTATTTCGCGGGAAAAATAGAGAATAAATAAGTATACAAGTTTAAGTTAAATTTAAGCAATCACGTCTGTTATTTCTTATCATATATTTATCATATGTTACAGACCCCCGTTCTCAATCATCTACCTAAATGCCAAATAAAAATCTAAGTGTCAGTAATATCTTACTATAGATCTAGATATAATATAGCCTAATATATATATATTATAATATAATATCATATATATTATATATATATATGTCCTCCCGTACTCAAGCCTCAACTCAACAGTAACAGTCTTGAGTCTTGTTCTTGAGTCTTGACTACTCTTGACTAGTCAACTAGTCTCTGAATAGACTTATTTTGTTTTACTTAGGCCTATAACTTAGGCTAGGCTTGTAGTTCAAGTTGTAGTGTGCAGTCTAACTAATGTAACTAATGAGTCTAGTCTCTACACTCTACTAGAAGAAAAGTATTAGGGCTAGGGACTAGTAGCAGTAGACCACTAGTGACTAGTCATATTATAGCCATATAGGATAGGATATAATCTAAATAGTTATAGTTATAGACTAAAATATAATAGTAGTAGTCTAGCAGGGCAGAGAGCAAGCAAGATGTCATTATTATTCAGTATTATATTTATATTATTATCGGAGTGATTATACGGCGGATCCGCCGTATAACACTCAGCGTTATACGGCGGATTTTTGCGTGAACTCGTGACCTTTATCTAACCGTTGATTAGTTGGTAACGTTGTCATTCGCGCAATTGTTTTAAAAACAATGGCGATTGAGAAAGGATCTTGCTTTGCTTCATTTCAAGATTTTCATGTTGCTCTTAAAAAACACGAAGAAGAGTATGGCGTGCTGTTTGTCATTAGCACCGCAAGAAAAGTAAGATCACATTGTTATGTTTTTATCAATTATTGTGTTATCATATATTTTTTTTTCAATAAATGATTAGGCCTACATGCCTACATTGAAATAGTAATAGTAAGTACATTCCTAACCTAGGGAATACTACTAAACTAATAGGCCTACTTAGTCTTAGTAATTAGAAATAATAGTAACTAGTTGATCGCCTTAGACTTTTTTGATCTATTTTACTACGACTACGATCCTATTTTATGTAGGCCTAGCTTGTACTAAATAAATATAATATATTTATATATATATAATTACTAGAGCTTTTTTCACTGTTATGGAACAGCCTAAAGTTACTAAAACAAATGAAAGAAAATACGAAGTTATGAAGTAGATTTAAGCCTATAGTGTACAGTATAGACGTAAAGTTAGTAGTAGGCTATAGACTATAGTGTAGTATAGAATAGACCATGGATTGGCAACCTATGGCTTGGCAGACTTGGCACGCCGATGGATTTTCATTGGCACGTGGAAGAGGCCTTAAAACTTGCCTTAAAAGTCTATTCAATTCTCTTCTGCAAGAAATTTCGTGCTACGGTGGCATGAATTTTAGGCTGTTGGCAATCTGAATGGATTAAAATCCTACTTTGGCACACTGTCATCAAAAAGTTGCCGACCCCTGGTGTAGACTACTGAGTAGCCTACACTGTAGCCGTAGCCTATAGTAAAGTGAAGTATTGCCTAGATAATTGCTCATTTTTTATCTTGGTATGAAAAGCATAGGCGTATTAAATTTAAAAAATGTCTTAGTCTTATTTAACCTATAGAAAAAAATGAGTAAAAATGTGAAAAAAAATTTTTTCCTCTCAGCTGAAAGAAGGAGACCCATGCTATGAAAATTTAAGATACCAATATATCCGGTTTACATGTAAACAAGGACGTCGGTCAAAGAAATGTACTAGTGAAGGTATCAGGCCAAATCAAAGGTAAGCTTTCATCAAAATTTAAGTCTTAACAATTGGCAGATTATATGTAGTTGGCCTGTTCTTCACAAACAGGTTTTAATTTTAACCCACTTATAATTTATTGTATTCTCCATGCATTGCCTGCTAGTGTTTTGTCCATTTTGTACAACATTTTTAGATATAAACCATTTCTATCGGGATCTAAACCTTTTTAGTTAGCCTAGCTTGTAGGCATAAGTTACTTAACATCACTTGTAACTTTTATAACACTGATTAAAGCGCCTAATCTTCTATACAGAATTTATTGTAAAATAGACCTATATGATACAAAATATAGGGCCTATTGTTTTAGGCCTAAATAAAGTCAAGATACAAAAAAATGGCTAAGTCTTGCCATTTTATTGTAGGCCTATTTGATATTAAATAAAAATAAAAAATGAATTCATTTTTGTATAAGATATACTTTAATTTTAATTTAATAATGCTGTACATTGAAAATTGAGGGTTTCATGTTGTAGTCCTGGGGAATTAA
This sequence comes from Anisus vortex, assembly GCA_949126835.1. Taxonomy (NCBI): domain Eukaryota; kingdom Metazoa; phylum Mollusca; class Gastropoda; family Planorbidae; genus Anisus; species Anisus vortex. Next base: position 18,134,649 of record OX421499.1, read on the forward strand.
TGGTTAAATGAAATGGCATGAAATTTAAAAAACAAATTTGGAGTAAGAACCTAGTTTGAGTATAAAAGAAATTAAGAAGCTGATTAAACCATGTGCAGACGGATATACAGATTAGCATAAATATTCATTTTCCTTGTTTTTTTTTTGTTTCAGAACCTTCAAGACTGAGTGCCCTGTATTTATAAAGGTGATAGAAGCCAATGGTCAACTGAAAATCTCCTCCCTCAACCTTGTTCATGATAAACATCCAACTGGAAAAGAGGTGGGTACATAATTTATTTTCTAGTATTTTTAATGTCCTACACAACCATTTATTTTACACCTATTGGTGTAAATTTATCCCCCTCCCCAATCAACACAATAATTTATTTTTTTGTTTTTATATTTCTTTCAGTATTCACAACTTTATCCTGAAAATCGAAAGCCAACATCCAGCCCTGTAAAAACGCTGCTATCCATTAAATCAGTTTCCTGTAAGGACATTAAGGAGATTGTTGGGCAGAAGGATGGCAAGCAAATCTTTAGTCAAGATGTGAGAAACTTGAAAAGAAAATTAAGTTATCAAGGAGGTCGACAAGAATGTGAGAGTGAGATTATTGAAAACATTCTAGAAATGGTGAAGTCTGAAGGGGGGGAATTTAAGTATGGAACAAATGAAGGTGGGCAATTTAAATTTGTATCTTTTGTTACTCAGGATATGCTCCATACCCTTGCCAATTATCCTGAGGTCCTTATTAAGGACACAACTTATAAAGTGAACCATAATATTTACCCACTTCTTAACATTCTGGTTGTGGATAGCAATGGTCAAGGAAGGCCAGTTTTTCATGCCTTTCTGGCTTCGGAAGACACACAGATTATTTCATCTTGTTTGACTTTTTTTTGGTTTGTATGATTCCAGCCGGACTCAAACTATTTTTGTTGACAAAGACATGGCGGAAATATGTGCGATTCGCTCATGTCTTCCGTCAGTCTCTATTCGACTGTGTGCTTTCCATACAGCCACAGCTGTGAAAAAAGCACTCCAGCAGAGAAAGTTGCCCATTGCTCAAATTTTGTGTCTCCTTGATCTTTTTGCACAGCAAAAATCATCTACTGATTTATCTAAGTACAATACATTGAAAGAAAAAATCTCAGAACTTGCATCTCCTGATGTTCTTCGTTACTTCAGTTCTAACTGGTGGAACTGCCCTCAACTTTGGGCTGCTTCTTTCTTGGAGACTCAAACTTTCCACATAACAACCACCAATCATGCTGAAACTTTTCATCAGAAAATTAAGCGAGTCCTGTCCTCTAAAACCTCTCTTAGCACTTGCATCACAGAACTCCTTAAATTGACAAAGAGTACAATGCAATCCAGAGACGCTTCTGCTCGAGTTCACGTAATGTCATTAAAATATGATACCAAACATAATTGTGATATTGTAAATACTATTAAAAATGACCTAACTCCTTTTGGAGCCAGAATTGTTATAGAGCAGTTTCTTCTGTCCAGAAAAAACCCCTATTTATTTCAGTGTTCTCTGTTGTCGCCTGACACATTCATTTTGACCTCAGCAACTCCTGGTTCGTCTTCATATGACTGCACTATCCACTCATGTACTTGTGATTTTTTTTTGTCAAATTTAATTTACCCTGTCGACATATATTTGCCCTACGCCTATATCTTTGTCTGCCTCTTTATCAATGCAATAATGATCGGTTTAAGAGCATACTTCTTTTGTTGGCTTCAGTGATCATAATATTGTACATGAAGTAATGCCCACATGAATGCCAGCACTCCTGAATCTCGTTACAATATTACTAAAGAAATTACTAAGGCCATGGAATCTTTCTTTCCTTTATTGGGGGAGCATGCGTTCCAAACCGACATCTCTCATCTCAATAGAGTCTTCACTCTGATTAAATCTGACTGCCCTATAGCTGTAATTGACCTTTCAGAAGCAGATATTCAAAATATCAATTACACAGGTGTAGACAATCTGTTCCCTGCTGTTTCACAAATTGTATCTGACATACAAACTGTTCCCTCTACCACCATTAGTGAAAGCCATTTTACAGATAATTCACCTACTACAGTTTTGTCTTGTTCTACTGCTAGTGCTAGTGCAACCTTCCTGCCTACTCTGTCTGAGCCATCTTACTCTTCTTCTATTGCTAGTGCAACCTTCCTGCCTACTCTGTCTGAGCCATCTTACTCTTCTTCTACTGCTAGTGCAACCTTCCTGCCTACTCTGTCTGAGCCATCTTTCTCTTCTTCTACTGCTAGTGCAACCTTCCTGCCTCCTTTGTCTGAGCCATCTTTCTCTTCTTCTACTGCTAGTGCAACCTTACTGCCTACTCTGTCTGAGCCATCTTTATCTTCTTCTACTGCTAGTGCAACCTTCCTGCCTACTCTGTCTGAGCCATCTTTCTCTTCTTCTACTGCTAGTGCAACCTTCCTGCCTCCTTTGTCTGAGCCATCTTCTTCTCCTTCTGTTTCTGTATCATCGTACGGATTTTCTAAAGTTAAACTTTCTGTAGTTAAGACCAAAGGTAGACCTAGGCAGGTACAGGCTTTCACCAGGCGGTATGGCAAACGAAAATCTTGTCCACAAGCTTATGAATCTAGAATAAGCGAGGAGAAGAAGCGTATGCTTCTTTCTGGATGTTTACTTGATGCAAGTGTCCCTCCACCATACTCAGTATCTCATCTCAAGCCAGCAGCAAATATATCATCCCTCTTGGCCAATAATTCTATTTCTTACTCTCTTATTGAAGATTTGTTTCTTCCTGAAGCCTGGGAGACTCTGCAAGCCAGAGTTGTAGAAAAACAAGCAAATGCACTCTATAGCTGCAATGTTTGTACAGAAATGGATGATGGGGAATATAAAATGATAGAATGTGAGGGCTGCTTAGAGTGGTTCCACTACCATTGTGTTGGCATGAGGTGCACTTTAAAACCAAAAAAATGGTTTTGTTTGGATTGTTGGCTATAATTTTATTGCTCTGAAATATATATGTATAGCAACCTCTGTGTGTTTTGTTTAACTATCCTCATTGGATAATTAGAAGACAAATGATCATATTGTATTATTATATTTTACTTTTGCGATCTCGCTTTTTGCATATCTATTATTTAATTATTATAATTATATCTTACTGTTCATTGTAGTTTAAAATATTTTTTTTAGCGTTTTGACTTTTTTAACTCGATTATAATATTTATTTTACTTTCCTAAATGTTTTAAATGAAGAATAATTAGGTTTAAATATGTTTAAAATTATTAGCTCCATAGCTTTCTTTTAATTGTAGTTTATGAAATTTGTATCTGTAGCTTACACTTATACATGCCTTTTTAATTTTCCCCCAGGCAACACTGGGGAATTTAGCTTGTTTGTAATAAATAATAAAACTTGAATAATAGATTAACAAATTGTCATCATTTGTTAATATATTAAAATATTAATTGCTATCTTGAGATGAGATATTGAGTATGGTATCATCATTTAAAAGACATAATTTTGTATCTTCAAAGGATATGATTGTATTCAAAATATTATCAATATGTTGTATTTATTTTTATTTGATTCCAGGATATTTGTGATTTGTTTCTTGCAAGAAAAATGTTTATCTATACCGGTACTCAGACACATTAAAGTGTTACAAGGAAATGTGTGTTCTACCAAAACGTGTACTTTGTTTGTTAATACAATATGCTATATTTTGCTTGTTTTATATTCTAGTGTCAAACATTGCCTGTATAACTAATTGCAAAGTATATTTTTGAGTAATAAATTACTAATATTAATAGTTATAAACTTTAATTTTAAAGCAAATGTACATAGTTAAAAAAAAAAATATTTTTAATTACATTGAATTTTTTTAATAATAAATTCAAGTAGACGTTTTCCTGAAAGGAAATGCTATTTTTATTCCAATAAAATTTTAATATTTATTACCCTAAGAGCATTCTAAAAATCCGGTCCAAATATGTGGAATCAACTTCCTATTCAACTCAGGCGAACAAGCTCTAATGTGACATTAAAAACACACTTAAAATCACACTATTTCAATATTTACTTTCACTAAACATGTTTTAGAGACATACTATCTTTTTTGTTAGGTCGGTTAATGCTCCATTTCTTGTATTTCTCCTATGTTTGTTAAGTTTTTAAATCATAAATTTTTAGTTCTTATTTCTTAGACTATTAGATTATATCTGTTATTAGTTTATGTTAAATGCGCTCTGAGCATTCATTATGTTTCTTGGTGGTACCATATGAATATTTTTTTTATTGAGCATATTATCCATTCTCTATGTGGTTGTTTTGACTTTAAGTGGTCGTATTGTTTTTTACCTTTCTGTCTGTCAATGAAATAAAACACTAAAGTTTTTTTGTTATCAAAGAGTTGTGTATTTGATTTATGTCATGTCAAGTCAGATATATATATATGTATGTCATACATATGTTATGTCACCGTATGTCTTGTTTAATTGTAGTTCCTAATGTAACAATATAAAGTTTGGAAATACAGTACCAGTATAAGAATAAGAGCTCCACAAATAGGTAGGCCTACAAGTAAAAACACGCGTGTCTGGACAAAATTTCAGACCTCTCTAAATGTATATAATAATAATATAATGTAGGTCTGAACCTAGACATGCTAATGTTCTCCTACCACTTAATAGTAGCCTACATGTAGTTCACATTAAAAAAAAAAGACCATTGAAATCAATAAAAGTATAACAAAAAAATATTATTATTCGGTTCAATTGTAATATTCAATGTAATTGAATGTAGGCTTCAGACACAAATGTCTTTGCAGATGGAACCTCTGTCACTAAGCAATATGTATTGACCTAATATATTTAGTTAAAAAAAAACATTAAAAAATAACTGTTCTGAAGTGGTCTTAAGTGTAGGCCTAACCTTCAAAAAGGTAAAAGGGGGGGGGGGGGCAATAGTGCGTTCAATTTCAATGCACTTTTCCCACCCCTAAAGCACACTAGTAATATGTTTTATTATTAACATTTCTTTGAAACTACAATTGTATCACTTCAGAGCAGCCTAAAAGAGCCATAAATTAAGATTACAGTAGTTATTTCATGTTCACCATATTACTTTACCTTAATTCAAGCGCCCCCAGCTCTCGTTGCGTAGCACATCGTCATATAGTCCCCACTTTCCTCTAATCTACTCGTGTAAGAGACATGTGTGTTTTTATACCATACAGTGGAATTAAAATTGGTTTCGCTGTTTGCAAAAAAAACAACAAAAAAAAAACGTTGGGCAGTGTAAATATATCTAGATCTAGTTCTATCAAATGTTTATTTAAAAAACACAATTGTTTATATTACAACACAAGCGACTGTATATCGCCGAAGCTGGTAAGGGTATGGATTTGGACAGGAAATGGTTGATGAAAGAAAATGAGAGAAGATCAAAGCAAAGACGGGGGAGGGGAGAGGAAGGCATCAGGCTTTTGGTTGACAGGTGACGTTTCATTCAGTGGCGTAGCTATGAGGAAGGGGGGGGGGGGTCCAAATTCGAAAGTCCCCCGGGCCCCTACTTGAGAGGGGCCCCCAAAGGAGTGTATTTATTTATTTTTCTTATGTCATATTGTCGAATGTCAAAATGCAGGGGCCAAGCAAGGCATTGGTTTCATTAAACAATAGTTTTGTTGTTCTTAGCTGCCACATAGAGTCTATAATACTAATCTATTACATAAAAGTTTCAGTATTGGGAGAGGGATGGTGATTAAATTTTTTATTTTATTTTTAATAATAAGGTTCTTAAAACAAATCTGAGCATCTCTGCCGTATATCGGCTAGTAATGTAAAAACACGTTTTAAATAGTTCTTATTCTTATAACTTTATTTATTTAGATCTAAATGTATATTTATAGATGTTTATAATTTTATTTATCAATCATCAAACCAAATAGACGCTTTGAAAACCAAAAAACATAGGCAGCGGGCCCTTTTGTTTACTACATACACTTTGGCTCTATAGCTGCGCATATGAGAAAGAAGTCGGAGAGTTCGGTTCGGGTTCGGTTCGATTCCCATCTCTAATACAGGATCCGCCGTATACATCTCTAACACAGGATCCGCCGTATAACGCTGAGCGTTATTCGGCGGATTCGCCGTATAGCACTGGGCGTTATACGGCGGATTTTCCGTATAGGCTAATGCTGGGCGTTATACGGTGGATCCGCCGTATAACGACTCCCTACTATTATCTAGGCCAGGGGTCGACAACCTCTTCATAATTGTGGGCCAATGTGGGATTTCTAATTCATTCAGCGAGCAAACATCATAAAAAGTTATACTGCTTTAGTACTCAATTCCTTGTAGAAACTTGTAGAAGATACTTAAATATCTTCAGCGTGCCATTGTGCCATTGAAAATTGCTCTGCGTGCAAAGTAAGGCACGTGTGCTGTAGGTTGCCCACCCCTGATCTAGGCCTATCTATATAAAATTTACATATATATATATATATATATAATCCTATTATAATTATATATGCCTAGCTATAGCCACTATTGGCTACACATAAATGTCATAAATAAGTAGATTGTGTTTGTAAAGTCCAATCCCCCTTGGCCATTGCCATTGGTTAATTTAAAGACATGGGGCCTTTATTGATTTATACTTATATTTGGCCTACTTACATTTGTTTTACTTTAATCACAATACCGTAGCATTGTAAATTTTATTTTTTATTTAAAGTACCAGTCAGACCAAATATTGATCCATAGGGCGGGTGAAAACAGTGTTCACCATTTTTTCTGGCCATGGCATACTAGGGGATATTGTGGCCTGTTCATTGCCCAGCCACATTTAAAATTTAAAAACATTACCCCAACTAATGTCAGGTACCCATCAGAGCTAATTATACCTCAGGACACCCTTCCCTCCAAGAAACAAATCCAGGAGACTGGCATAAAATGGGCTAAACAAAATATAAAAACTGCACATGTATATTCCCATGGGCAGGATACCTGGGAGGGGAAGAATGTAAAGATGTCTGGTATTTTCTGAATAGGTATCTGGCAACCCTACTAATCAATTAAAACTAATTAACTTTTTAAATCATGCTTTTTTTGCAGGGAGATGTTGGTCCCTTCAATGCAGGTTTACCATTGTCTGCTCCCCTATGGCTAGCTGTAAATCTGAAGCAAAGACAGAAGTGCAGATTTGTTCCTCCAGATTGGATGGATATAGGTACATAATTATAGTTATTGGCTAAACAAAACTGTAACATTAATGACAAAACTGTAACATTAATGACAAAACTGTAACATTAATGACAAAAGTGTAACATTAATGACAAAACTGTAACATTAAGTACTTAAATGCCCCAAGCTAACCTAAGTGTCCCTAATAAGCTAATTCCGCTTATCTTGCAACATCCCCACCTTCCGTGTTTAAACTACCGTACAACAAGCCACTCCCGTCTTGCTTTTTGTCCGGTCAAGATGGTACCTAGCTTCTGCTCCTCTTTCTCTCGCTCCCTCGTCAACAATTAGGTGTCTGTTACTGTTAGACAAGGTGCCATGCACAAGGGTTCCTGCGGCTTTCTGAAATTTTTGCAGCAGGGCACACACTGTTTCATCCAAATGACAAACACGAGCTGAAATTAGTAAAAAGTTTACATTTGTTAAATTTAAAAAAAGCAATTATTAAATTACACTACAAGCTTAGGCCTTTGTTAAAGATAGTCTAGATCTAAAAAGTTAAAATTATTTCCAGATTGTAGACCCTTTTTTTTATATCAATATCCATATTATAGAAAATGTCAGCTAAGGCCGCCTAATAGTTAATAGTCTAGGCTTTGAGGAGTCTGCAAACTGACACATTTTGCTGATTTGAATTATTTTGAAATATATTTATATCAAAATGCACAGAAATATGCCATTTTCTATTAGTTAAACTAATATCAGAAGTGCATTATTGCCCCTTCAATATACCATTACCAACACATTATATTATTTTATAAAACAATACAAAATAGAGAAATAAAAATTAGAGAGCAAACATCTCTACAGCCTGGTTGACAAAAAGAAAATGATATGGAAGCTTGTGACTGCTGCTTCTCTTGCCCCAAAGTTAAACATGGCCTGAAAAAGAAACCATATTTTACAATAGCTCCCATAATACTTAATAATAGTACAAATTTATCAGAATGGCAGAACATTTAGAAAAACTCACAAAAGGGAGCCATATTTGTGTATTTATATATTATATTATAATATTTATTATTTATTTTTGTTTGTAGATGTACTTAAAGAAAAAAAGCAAGAGGAAGCTGATAGCAGATTTTTTACCCAGATGCCAAATCCTCATTATATAGAGATTACTCAACTTCTACTGCAGTGGTAATAACTGATTATGGTTCTTTGAGAAAACCTTAGAAAGTAAAAGTTATTTATTAACCTGGTATTCAATTATTTTTTTTAAGATTGTTACTTTAAAATGTATGCATGATAGTTATTATATGTGGTTTTTTTTTTTAGGGGAACAGATGATATCCCAAAGGCTGATGAAATAAGGACGCTCGTAAAAGACATTTGGGATCTGAGAATAGCTAAACTTAGGAGCAGTATTGATGTCTTTGTAAAGAGTGGAGAATCACACGCTAAAGTAATTTGTTTAAAATTATTTTTATATCTTTTATCTAAAATTTACTAACTTTGAGGTATAATAAATGAATATTGAACCGGTATTCAAAATAAAGTAAAGCTAGTGACGGTTGTGCATAGAAAGGAACTGTGAATTCAGAACTGATAGGAAATAGTTTATAACTTGTAATAAAAAAGAAAGTGCTGTAGTTTAATAAAACAATTATGCCCAAGAGTGTAACTAATCTTTTATGTTAAGAAACTCCTTCTATTTCTATACAGAATATTATTACGCACTGTTTATCCATGATCATTTTGATAACATTTTTTAAAGATGTTACGTTGTTGGTTCTCCTGGTTTGTTCAGGCAACCAAATACATGCCACTCAGGAAGAAAGAGAATTTATAAGCATTGTTCCTTTCATATTCATACAGACAAAAAAAGTATTTTTATATACCGGTATTCATTCTGCACATTTTAATAATGTTGTATTTTTCAGTTAGAATTTAATGTTTAAAATATAATGCTTTCAGCTGAATTATCTAACTTTGATGGAGATCAACACTGTGCGACAGTTTCTCACAAAGGCCCTGAATCATATGCATCAACTAAAGTATGTCACATCAAGAAATGCATCAAACTTCAACTCACAAGCTTTTTAAAAATTGTCTTTTAAATTTGATTTTAGTCTGTAATGTTAAAGATATTCCTGTATGTAATGATTTTTTTGTGTTTTGGTGTACTGACCAGTAAAATGGGTCTTGGTATTCTAATGGCAGTGTTTAGGATTAGCATTCCTTGACACTCTGGCTTAAAGTTCAAGCAAAATTTTTTTTACTGGGTCCCAAATAGGGATGTTTTGGTTATATAAAACTGGTTTAAAACCGGATTTTGGTTTCCCCTTTCTCCCCCCCCCCCCCCGCAATGTCACAAGTCACAGGTTGGATAAGCCAAATGTGCGTAGTTTTGTAGGTGTATTTGTGAATACACTATGATTTTGTTCTCTTTGCCATAAAATTGTTTAGAACTAAAAAAAAATCTGGGCTAATTGATTAAAACTGATAATAGCTTTCAATTTTTCCATAGTGATGATCAAATTATCATTGACCATAATATTAAGATTCGCTTAGCACAAATCAAAAGAATGTAGGCTATATTTAATCGTGCTGTTAATAATAAAACACAGACGCTGTGTCTGGCCGAATTGTTCAGGGTCACAGAGAAGGTCTAGTTTGCATCTCTATTGCGTACATCAAAGAGCATGAGCCGACAAGTAAAAAGATTCATGTTAATTTTAATTGTAACTTAATTGGTTTGATGTTGTTTTTATCGCAAGCCATAGTTAGTATTTGGAAACAAAAGAAACACAATAGCGAAGACTAAATAGTGTTAGCAAGGCATTTCAGGAATTGTTTTGTGCGATTGCAAAATTATTTATTTAAAATATTTCCATTAGAACCAAGAAAAAAATAGGTCTTCTACTTGAAGTAATGATTACCTTCCCACTTCCAACTAACAAACCGCAATCTGGTTTTGAAAATCAAAACCGGTTTTAGGTTTCAAAACCGGTATTCCGGTTTTTGTTTAACATCCCTAGTCCCAAAGGTATCACTATGGGGAAACAAACTTACCATAAATGCTGTTGCCAAAGAGCCTAAAGAACTCTGTTGGAATTTTACTATCATCACATAAAAATAATAATCTGGGACTGATGACACACATTTTGTAAGTCCCAGTATTTTGTAATGATACTGGTACTGGTATTTAATTAAATTAAATATTAAATACTTTTTTTTTAACCAAATGTCCCCCTGATATTTTCATTGGGTAGTTTAGAAATAATCTTATTTATCTTACAGTACCGTTAGAAAAAATCTTATTTATCCTACGGTACTGTTAGAAATATAATCTTATTTATCTTCCAGTACCGTTAGAAATAATTGTATTTATTTTACGGTAACGTTAGAAAAAAATCTTATTTAACTTGCAATACCGTAAATTAAATTGCTGAATTTCTTAGAATTCACCTTTTGATTTTAAGACATGAAAATATTAATATAATAATTATTTTTGTTTAAATGGTGACATTTTTCAATTGGGTTATTATTAAGAGACATTTTTTGTACTGGCAAAAATTGATTTGATTTTATGTATATCTGAATTGAAATGCTATTAAAAAGCATGTCAAGATACTTTTGAGGATCTTTTGTTGTGTTGTAATTGTCACCTGTAATGTATCCTATGTTATAAGCTCTGCAGATCTTTTAGCACTGTCATTTCTTTTTTTTAAATTTATGGTACATTGGTGCTGCTGCAACCAGGCATTATATATTATATATATAAACCCTACTTGCTGCTGCAACCAGGCATTATACATGATATATATTAACCCTACTTGATGACAGAGTGACAGCACTTTCGGCTGGTGTAACGAAGGTCATCGGTTTGAAATCTGGTGAAGGCTAGGACTTTTTTCTGGGTCTAGAGGTTGTCCCAGAGTCTACCTAGCTCTCAAGGACACCTGACACTAGTTGGGGCAAAGTAAAAACAACTGGGCTTGTGCTTGCCACACAATCCCCTATTACGCTGTGGTCGCATAAATTGGTGATTGTTGCTTCTCAGGCGCTATGGATCCATTGGGTCTGCAGGATTACTTACTACAGAACATGTATATTTTTTTTAAACATCAAAAAGAAAGAAAAACAATTTAGTATTTTAAAAAAACACCTCATATTTATTTCTTGTAAAATGTGAAGCATGATAAAGGAATGTGTAAAAAATGTTCAGAGAAAGGGTAATAAAAAAAATTGTACTTGGGCTAAATGAAATTTGAATATTTTAAAAATTACCACAGCCTTGTGAAATAAAACAGCTATTCACAAATTTCAAAATTACTAAATGTTTAAGACAAAATTTCCGCACAACATCCCAGCCCCCTTTACTTAGATTCAGTGGATGTGTATGACTCTTTCTAAATGGGCAGACCCAGGGAAATGTTTGAAATGGCTAAGTAGTCTGACTGCCAGTCTGCCCTAGATTGCAATATTAGACCATCAAATGTTGTTTTTTGAAGTTTTTGTATACAATATTTTTGATTTCTATATTAACAATATTGACTTTATTTCAGGGGTCGGGAACCTATGGCTCGCGAGCCAGATGTGGCTCTATTGATGGCTGCATCTGGCTTGCAGACAAATCTTTTATTATAAAAAAAAATTCTTAAGACTCCTTTGATCTACATATTAATTGCATATCAATATTTCATTCTACAAATGAGCTAAAATCTACTGCAGCTCAACATCAGAAGTGGTTAAGGAGATAAATTACACTTACCTAAAAGACAGAAAAATAGCAACCCTGCATTCATTATAATTAAAGGGAAATTTACTTGAATTTTTTTAGTTTTAAACATAATGTATGGCTCTCACAGAATTACTTTTCAAAATATGTGGTGTCCATGGCTCTCTCAGACAAAAAGGTTCCCGATCCCTTCCTTTATTTTATTTGTCCACCAATCAAAAGGAGCATTTTGGTTGCTAGCTACAAGTGTAAGACAATTAGGACCCTGCTTTACTATTGGCTGGCCTAAAATGCTGAATCATGGGAAATAATATTTTTGAAATGGCAGACCACTAGTCCACATTAAGTGGTGGGTACTTTACATCAGCACAGGGAGGGAAAATAAAGAGGTTGCTGGTTATTGTCCTTATCTTCTATTTACATCATGACCAGAAAAACAGCTGAACTCTACTTCTCCTGCCTTATAATCAACAAAGAATTTGTACTAAAAGTCTTGTTGAAGCCTAAAGGTGTAATTTTCAAGTGTTATATACACACACAAAAATATCCCACCAATGTACTAAGCTAGTATGTGTACAAAGAAGAAATAAAGTATCCCTTTAACTGAAACAAATGGAACATAAAATGTATATATATATATATATAAAATGAATGTGATGTATATTTACAACTTGAAATAAAAAGGCACAACAGATATAATGTAAGTATTTAAAATGACACCCAATAAAATAAAAAATAATTTATATTTTAAAAGTTACATACTGATCTAAACAACAATAAATCTTGAGAAATTGTACACCCAAAGTAAAATTATTACAATAAATATGGTTTATACAATTTTTAAATACGGTATATACATATACATTTTGTCATTTATGATTAGTTATCCCACAAACCAGAAAAGTATTTTGTACAAAATGGGCCTAAAAATTAAAACACTATATATTCCAAATATGAAAAGTTTAAGTGCAAAGAATGTTTGTTAAAATTAAACATCTTTTTCTTCTTGTAAACCGGTTAACAATAGGTTGAGTAAAAATAAGTTGACGACCAAGATAAAAATATTTTTGCTTACAATTCCCATAAAAATATTTTGCTTACAATTCCCATAAAAATATTTTATATACAATTCCCACAAATAGAGACCAATTGTAAAAAAAAAACATAAATTAATTTCATATGGACAAGCTCATAGGAAAAAAATAGTACAATAGTATATATACATATATATATAATGGTTATCTACACAATTTTAAAGATTATCAACATGATAAATAATCGACTTTTGTTTACAAAGTTGTAATTAGTAAAGGAAAACTAATGACAATCATATAATGACAGAAGCTCTATTTCTATATTTATCTACAAATATTTATATATATGTAAATGAATGTAAAAGTGATCTAACTATACAAGTATAACAAAGTATAATATAACCAGCACCACAGACCAGCTTTAAAGGCAATAAAAAAAAAGAAAACATTTTTTAATTGCACTAAAAAGAAATATTGATGTTTTAATTGTATAAACATTTCTTAGAAATTATTACATACAATATGTATAAAAATATGTTGTTATTCTGATATTTTATTAACAAACTATCTTAGTATTGGTAATACAGGCAGTACAACATAAAATATTTTTCACCGCAGAGATTACTTTAAATGGGATACCGTAAAATATAACACTATGATGTAAAAAAAAATCAGTGTGTGAATACTGAAACCCATTGGGTTAACTTAATTCACTCAAGTCATGGATAGACTCATTTATTCAAATACAATGCTAGGCTAGGGGCGAGTAATCTGTATGCAGAGGCTGCCTGGAAATTTCACACAGTTGACATTTCTCTTATAAATCTCTAAATTTTCACACCAAATTCCCAAATCCTGTCATGTGCTGCCAACTTGTTAATTTTATTGTCATAATGATATGATATGTCAAGTATTTTTTTTAAATTCTTGCTTGTATGGCAGGTAAAGAACAAATAATTGTCATCAACATACAGCATAAAACCTAAATTTCATTAGCACTGAAAAGTTGCACTCAAGCTCCTCTCTGCAAATTGTAACAACTATGAATGTATTTCCTTTTGCCAATATATTTGTTTTAAAAGGTTTCTGAAGGAAAGAGAAAGTCTAAAAAAAAAAGATATTTTCAAAAAGACTATGCGCAATGATATGAAGGGGTCCTGTAAAATATTCCAGACAGCGCCTGCAAAAACTAACAATAAGAAACTTTATAAACATGTATTGTGAATACATATAGTGGCAAAATTTAAGCTTATCCCGAGTCAAGAGACATTTCATAAATACTCATATGTCTTATTAAATAAACTATTTAAAAAAAAAAGCAATTTTCCCATCGGTGAAGAAAATAATCTATATATTATGTATATTACGTCACCTTATAAAGGTGGTCAATTAATTGTCGACTCCTGGCCGCTTCGTTAAACCATGTTGAATACCATATAGATAAATATCTACACCACCATTAAGCCTAGCAGATACAGTTTGTTTTAAAGTCTGGCCAATGAGCAAACAGTCCATTTTTTAAATCTGAGAATAAATTTAAACTCTGCATTGTCCTTTCTCATGGCTCATCAATGAACTTTGTTTGTCATTTCAATATCATGTGACACTAGCTTCTTTTTCAAGCCTAACGTGGATTTTTTCAGAAATTCAATGGCAAAGAGATAATGGGCTCTTGTCTGTTCCAGCTTCTGTTGGTCCAGCAGTAACATCTGGAGAAGAAATACAGAAAAGATTTAAGCTTCAAGAATAATGCTGTAATGAAAACATTGTGGAAAAAAACAAACATTTTAACAAATAATTTATATAGTTTGTTTTCAAGATTTATATATATATTTCTTTAAAATTGTATGAAAGGTGAAAAAAAATGAATTTGATTTAATAATTAATATATGTTTTTTTAATTTTGGTATAAAAGTTTTCCTTATACACAAAATGACCATGTTCACATCAGAAAAGCAGGTTAAATTATAATCCTATGGAACGTTTGCAGTTAAACTTGACGATGACGCTTTCATCTGTGCATGCATGGTGTCCGGGTCAACCTACAGCTACCAGTAAGCCTTACAAGTAAACTACACATTGCCCCCCTTATTAAAGTAAAGTTTCTATTGAATATAGCACTGACAAGTGAATGTGGACTTTTGAAATGAAGATAAGTACTAATATTTCTTGACTTGTGCATGAGTACAAGTTGCCCATTCTTTAGACAGAAAAAATAAAATTTCAGAGGAAAATACTAATTGAGAAAAAGAAGAAAGTACTCACTTACAGCCATATGCCGGTTGTACCTTTCAGACGTTTGCACCAACCTATCATTTTCTACCTGCAACTGCTGACAGCGGTCATGCAGTAAATCTGACTCCTGCAGCTGTTCTGTAACACCAGTTGAAAGGAAAACTATAAGTTATAAATCTTCCCCAACAAAACCATATTATACAGAGCTTTATGGACTGATTACACAATGATTTATTTATCTGGTCAAACTGCCCATTGCATGGGGGACCAGGGTTCAAATCTTGGCAAAAAGATTCCCCCCCCCCCCCCTCAGTTCTAAAGGGCACTAAGCAACCAGGAAAAGTAATGGTTTGGACACACATTATCTTCACTGTAGAATGTTTCTTACAAGCAAAAATTTTCTTTAGACCTATTTGTTTATAGAAAAGACAACTAGGGACAAGAGCAGCATAAAAATTTAACTTGAAAACTGTGAATCAGATAACATTAGATTTTAGGAATTTAAATGATTCAAATGAAATTGTTTTTCAGGACTTATTCAATGAGTTTCATTGGTAAATGATGCAAGATTAATTTAGAAGTAACATGGACAGACTGAAAATAAGCCCTGGCTTTTATTCTGGAATCTTAGTTTAAAATAGCAGGTCATCTGAAGCTTGTACTATTTTACAGTGTCTGCCCTACAGTTCTAACTTTCTGAATGTGAGACATGGAATGTTTCAAAAATATTTATACAGCTAGCAATCTCTACAAAAAAGGCTGTTCAAGAAAAATGATACCTTCATTATGTTTGTGGTAGGAATCAATTACTGTCTCAACACCTGGCCACATATATGGCCTGTCATCTGAAGCACCTGTGCATAAAATAACAAAACTTGTAATTTTTTTTGTTTTAATATATAAATAAAAATAAGCATATATTTCCATGAGTCTACCCAGTCCCTGATAGAATCCTGAAATTAGATGGGGATGAATTAAGGTTCCTAGACATTGTGCTGACCAAACAATCAACTTGTATATCTTGGTCAAGAAATGCTGCCTTTTTTTTTCTCTTATGGAAAAATATGGTCTGAAAGGTTAACTACTTACTCAAACACACTTTGAATCTGATTGAAATTTGAATATTATCTAGATGCCTATTCATAACACTAATTATAATGGTAATTATGTTCTTTTTCCTACTACTTTTTTAAATCAAGCTGTACAGCTGTTAGATATTTTGAAGTCAATGCTAAACAAACATACTGATGATAAATCTTTTTAAATCTTTTTAAAAGCTGTTCTATGTTGCTGTAGAGTGTTGGTAATGGTAGGTGTCTGGATGACCATGCATATAGTCTGGTGTTTGTATTACCAGGCAAAAGTGCAGGTAAATGAGGTAGTGATACGGCAGAATTCCACATGGAAGTGTAGGAAAGAGTGTAGTTTATATGCCTAATATTAATATGTGCTGTGTCCAATCGGAACACTGCATGGCAGCATGCCTCAAACAGATGACTTGACCAACCCTTTTTCTCGTTATCACCCAGACTAACGAGCAGGAAGGCTTGTCCGGTATTAGAGACTTTTAAATTCAATAAGGCAAATAATGTATGTCTAAGATTGGCTAGTTGGGGGCATTAAATAAAGGATCTACTATTTCATGTGGGTTATGGATAATGTATGCAGTTCATGTTAAAATATTATGAGTTTGCAAACTTGTAAGGCTCAATACTTTATCTTTACTAACTAGCTTAATGCTTTATTGATGAGTACACATACTTTTTTTTTTAAACAATTTGTTTTTAAGAAAAACAAAAAAAACTTTAAAGAAAATGGAAATAATTTTTCAGCCAAACATACCAAACGGCCTTAATCCCAAGTCACACAAAAACTTGGATTGTTCAAAGCAGCTCTTAGGCTCCCGGGTCAGCTTAGAATTTAAACTTCTACTCCCATGAAGAGGCCTACGCCCTGAATGGCTACTGAAGGCAGTAAACTCTGGCGTGCTCTCCACCTCACACTGGATGGGACTAACGCTGGACAGCCCAAGCTGTTGCCTGCGTCTTATTTCTTTGGCCAGCTGCAGCTCTGCAACATACACAGGGAAATAAAACAACAATACAGAACTGTATTGGTTTATGTACATTTTTGTGTCTGTTTTCAAATTTTCATTTCACTTATGAAATAATCTATTCTACCAAAGAAAAGCAAGACGAAACTGCTTCAGGGTTCCCACAAGTTTGGACCCAACAAAATTTCATGATATTTCCAAAACATTTTCATGATTACACTACAAAATTTCCAAGACCTCTTTTGAGAAATAATGATCCCAAGTAATATCAATGAAATATTGCTATTAGAACTGTTCACAAAAAAAGGAAAGAAATTGACCAGACACAAAGTGAGAAGGGATGGGCTTGGTGTAGTTAACACTCTAGAGGTGGGGCTGTTTCAAGGTAAGCAGAATTGGTGGGACACTAATAATAAGTAGAAGTTAAAACAATATTATAATAATAGTTACATCTTTATTAGTAATTGTTATAATCAAATTTTTTGTTTAAAAAAAAAGGAGCGAAAAAAATCGATCTTAACAGATTTTTATATGTTATGCGTAGCAGATATCATATTCGGCTTGAAATTACTAAAAGTATATCTATTCCTGATCAGACTGCAATTTGAAAATATACCAAATAGTTACTGAGTTATACGCATTTTTGTAATGGCAAACGCCGATCCTTTATATTTCTATATAGTTTACTTAGGCCTAACCATGAATGTCGGAATCTTCAATTAGTAAATAAACCAAAAGTCCTCAAAACCAGATTTAAATGATTTAAAGTTATTATCTGATGAATGGAAATTGATAATTAGCAATAAAAGTTATTTTACTAGCGAATTTGACAAGTTCCAAGGCCTAGAAACACTTCGAGTAGGCGTGGCTATACTCTGTTTACAAAAGTTTGCACAGAAATCGATTAAAAATAGTCATTATTATTTAAAAACTGAAAGTAAACCAAGCAGAAAGGAAACAGAAAGAGTTGTCATTCGTTTGAGAATTTTGAGAATATAAAAAGTCGAATTAATAGGCTACAGCAACGAAATAAGCAATGAAAACCAAATCGACCATATATGGTTGATTGGCACGGAATGAGTTAAGTAATGTTATAAACTAGTTCTTAGTAATAAGTGATGATGTACATCAAGAGATCTTACCTTTCTTCCTTGACCACGTTGTTAATCCTAAATAATCAAAGAGCTCCAACTTTGTCTGCGGCACTTCCAATGGGATAGGAGTTGCTCTCTCTACCATAGTTAATCTGATCAGCTTTCTTTCTTCTGAATCATCCTCTAAGTCTGAACTGCTCACTTTCTCAAGTTTTCTCAGCCTCTCCAGTTCATGATCAAGTTTACTGAGGAGAGCTCTTGGAGTGCTAGCGTCTGGTGGCGGAGGCTCCTCAGGTGCTCTCTCAATCGGGTCGCCCTTTGTCGAGGACGAACTGCACTCGCGAGCAAGGCTTTTGAAGTCGAACCGTTCCACTTTGTCACGAACATAGCTGGACAAGGGATCCAGTCTATTCTGGCTGGGCAGCAAAGTGCTAAAAGACGAAGGATTTAATTTCTCTGAGATTTCAAATGAGGCAGTGGAGTCTGTGATGGCCTGAGATGACTTAGTAAATGGTTTGACTGTGGGAATGGACAAAATAGCAGGATGGCTTTCATGGGCTGCAGGTTTGTGAGAAAATACAGGTAACCCATGGGAAAGACTGCCAGTAGATGGACAACCACTTACCGAGTGTCTGCTCAATTCTTGCTGGTCCTGCACAACAGCCCTGGTATCTGAAGGAGATTCACAAGTTGTTTTTGTGTCGTCAAAAGGTCTAAACAGGGTTTTAGAGCTGGAGCTACACCTAGAAGTTTTTATGTGATTGTTCAAACCTATAGCCGTGTATGCAGACTGAGGCTGCGCCGCTGGTATTGGTTTTAAGCCATGCTCTGTGAGATTCTGTAGACTAGCACTGCCATCTAGAGCCAGTATGCCAGAAGCCATTTTACTGATCTTAGAAGGACTGTGAGATTCAGAAACAAGAGATCTATAATCTGTACTCTGAAAGAAACAATAAATCAAGAGTATTACCACACTGCTTGTGTAAGCATGTTTAGAAAATACAAGTAATTTTTGTTAACTGCATCTTCTTAAAATATACTCAGGTAAATACTATGTAATGATAATGAAAACAAAATCTCTCATGTGGTTGCAAATGGATGGGGGGTGGAATGCAGTAATCAATCATTCTGACAGTTTCAGAGTTGATATGACACATTACAGCATACAAGTGAAATGTCAGCAAATCTATATGTAGGCTATCTAATCTTCACTTTCTTCATACCTATTGAAAAAACCCCATAACAACAATCAGCTGAACAATCATGAACATAAGCACACACGTCCACAAAAATTAACAAAATTTGAAATGTTTATGAAAACTTACATCATTTTTTGTTGTTTTGTTCAAATGAATCCAGCACACATTAACATAGAATATTTCTCTATTATATTTATTTTATTTATAAAGCCCAGACATCTTTCTGTTTCAGTCTGTCTGTTGAGAGCACTAAACCAGAAAACCTAGATTTGTTTTCATCTCAAGTGTTTCAGCTACAGGAAAATAACAATCAAAATCACACCTAAATTGATAATTCATACAATGGAGAGTAAGTAGATCCTATTTGGATTAAAATAAACTTGCATATGACATTACTTCTAAATTCTTGTATAAGGAGTAAAACTATTTCTTCCCCTTACTCTCTCTCTACAGCCATTCTCATTCTCTTTTTTACGCATGATGGCTATCCGATCCTAATAACATATGGACACAAAATTATTACTCTCTCCATTTTCTAGTCTCTTTAGCTTCTCTCTCAGTTTGAAGCTTATTTCAATAATATTTGGACATGTATTTGGACCAATACCTCCTCCTACCCATTCCCTTCCTTATTGTTTTATTGGGTACAACTCCACTGATTTTCTTAAATGTATCCCACCTGAAGGAGTGTCCCCCTCCACCCTCCCCATTCCAAAAAAAAAAAAAATTACAAGTGGTCACAGTTAGGAGCTGCAAGTCTAAAAATTGTACCTAAAAGAAAACCTGAAGTCTGTCTATGAAAGTAGTGTAAAGCTGATTTACCTTACTTGAATGTAGTTTCATGTAGTCTTCATGGGACAGAGGGACACTGTGAGATTGGCCCATGTTGTGAGGAAAGAGGCTGAGATTATGCAGAGGCTTCTCAAAAGAAGGCTCTCTTGTATCAGTTTTAGTACCTACAATTTAAAAAAAAGCTATATTTTTTTTCTTTTCTCAGTACTATAACATAACTTATAACTTTTTATTTTTCTTATGAGCAGTGTTTCTTTTCTCAGTACTATAACATATAACTTATAACTTTTTATGTTAGACACTTGCCAATGTTTGTTTTTTTACATGCAATCAATATTTATAATTTATTTGAATTCATGTATTATTATAAATCTCTCTATATACATAATATATATTTATTTATATACATTTATTGGTTTGTAAACTATTATTTCTTGAACCATTTGAAAGATTAACCCACAAACTGTGGTCGGCAGATTAAATCGGCCAATCCGCACATTCTGTGGTGTGGCGGCCGATTAAATTGGCCGACAAAAAAACACTTTCCAGTCCAACTTTCTAATGTATTTATGTGTACTTCCTTTTATTAATAAATAAACTTCAGTTTTTTCGCTCTTCTGCGCGATTTTGATAACTTTGAAGTATTTTTACGATGATGGTTGTCGAACTAATTTGCGCTAGCCATTTTTGTAAAATGGACGTACCATATGGCTTACGTAATTAATCAATTTTGAATATTTAAGTGATGATATAATTGATTCAGAAGATCATTTTTCAACTAAATATGAAAATAATATTAAAATTAGTTTAGGTCTATCTTCGATACCCGATAGTAACTATTATTATTGATTGTAGACGATTGTGGCAATAAATAAAACTAAAAATGGATGTTATTCAGTCTTCTAATATTATTTTTCATCAAATTAAATCGTTTAAGACAAGCTTTTGTCATTTATTGTGTTGATTTCTGCCTTTTAATGTCCAATGACGTCATACTTTTTGTTGATTTGAAATAATTAGAGATATCGGCACAAATTATTTTTTTCAATGGCTATTAAAAACAGAAACCAATGTAAATAGTACATTTTCTAAAAGATAAATAAAATTGCTATAATATTTAATAACAATTTTAATAATGTGTCGATAAAAAAATAAAGTTAGATGTATTTGAATAGAAGAATTTTTTTTTCCTTTTTCATTCTTGACCACTCTAAGGTCAAGGCCATGGTCAAATAATTAATTTTTTTTAAATCAAAATAGTTTTTTAGATTCCCCATCCATTCAACTTTACAAAAATATATAGTTATTGGGGTCTGGCAATAATATTTCCTTGTCATTTATTGCTATTTCTGATGGCACCCAAAATGTTCAAAAATTCCCCCACACTACAGAAACTTCTGCACCACAGTTCGTGGGTTAAGACAATAGTTTTATACATTTACTATCCCAGAAAAAGTTTTTCAATATTAAAATACAAATGCAAATAGGTAATTTACCTTGTTTAAAATCTGCAGACTGTACAGCCCTACCATGGCCATGTTTGCCACTGACAGAGGATGTAAACCCACCCTGACTAGCGCTACTTTCCCGGCCAGGGTGATTTGAGGGGCCTCTGTCCGGCTGGCGAGGGAGGTAGTCATGTTTCTCTTTGCTGTTTCTATCATGGGCAAAATGTTCAGAACTGTTCAGTTTTTTGTAATCTCTATCTGGACTCAGCCTTGGCTCGTGTTTCACCTCCCAGTCAAGTAAACGGTCATGCTCTTTTGATCTTTCAGCTAAAAGACGAGCCTTTTCTTCATCCAAGCTTCTGTTAAAAAAATGAATATAGCAAATTATATCTATTTAGTATATAGCAAATTATATCTATTTAGTAGAAGCAACTAAAAAAGATGATGATTTTAAACTGTTCATTATATGCAGTCAAAATCTAGGGGTTAAAACAGAATGCAATCTACAAATCATAATCAAGCTCTGATTGATGATATATATTATGTAAACACACTAAATAAGGGCTAGGTAATTGTACGCATTTATAACATAATATTTATATATTGAATTCTTAAATATACATATATAAATGTGTGTGTGTGTATATGTGTATGCTTAAGGTTCTTATATAACTATGAGTACTTATGACTTTTTTCCTCCCTGCTACAAAGCCAACGACCCATATATTTTTCCATATTTTACCACTGTCATGTATGATTAGACAAGGTCCTACCTGTCTGATAGAACACTCTGCGCAGCATATCTTGGATTCAGCAAAGGGTGACTAGAGTTCATGAATGCGTAATGCTGTTGCAGCAGCTCCAGGGGGTAATGTTGGGCGGCGGCCAGCATGGAGTGCATGTCCACAGGTCTCTGGTGGCCAGGGAGGTAGGCAGCCCCAGGAAATGGCAGGAAAGACGGATGAAACATTCTGTACTGCTCCATAAGCAGTGGGTCATCTAGTCTAGTAGTGTACAAAATAAAAAAGACATTTGAGAATTTTTAACAAGAAATTGATTATCAATCCCATAAAAAAATTAAAGGTAAGAGAAGAACAGTATATTATTCTTGAAAACATTACTCACAATCTTTTACCATTTAAGTTCCCTTCAAAACCATGAGTTATTTTTTTTTGTTTTACATTTAAAATGAAAAGCTCCTAACTGTACCTGGTACTTCTGTTTTCCAATCAATTTTACAATGCGGACCAACAGGCATCGGGGACATGGTTGCCAAGCGGCAGAACATTTAGCTGGCATACCGAAAGTCCAGGGTTTGAATCCTGGTGAAGACTAGGATTTGCTCCCTGGACTGGAGGGTGTCACTGAGTCTACCCAGCTCTGATGAGTACCTGACTTTAGTTGGGGTAAACTAAAGCATTGTGATGGCCACTTAATCCCCTACTAAGCCGAGCCCACAGAAACTGATGGATCAATTTGTCAGACAGGATACTTTTTTAACCCACGAGATTTCAAAGATATTTATTTTAAACACACAAAACAAAATAACTATTCACAACAGGCAGACTAATTATTGAATAAAGAATAAACTTTTTCTTTGCTTTTTAAGTTAAACCAACTTATGATTTTTTAAAGTATATTTGTAATTATTGTCAAACATATGGCATCACTTATTGGAAAATGCCTAGGGACTCAAGGTATTGATAGCAATAAAAAAAAAAGTATCTGAACTATATATAGAAAAAAAATTGGACTGGTTTTTGCGGGGTTAATACCCCGTTTAAACCAAACTAATATAAATAAAGTCCTTTTTTTTTTGCAATAGAATCTACATATATGTGACAAGGAAATGAAAGTAATTGATAAATTGTTAATCCCTGTTGAGTTAGAAAATTTTGATTTTGATCAAGTCATTCACAAAAGTTTTTCCAGTAGCAGCACATTTACCTGACCAATAGCAGCACACCTACCTGACCAATAGCAGCACCCCCACCTGACCAATAGCAGCAGCCCCACCTGACCAATAGCAGCACCCCCACCTGACCAATAGCAGCAGCCCCACCTGACCAATAGCAGCACACCTACCTGACCAATAGCAGAAAACCAACCTGACCAATAGCAGCACACATACCTGACCAATATCAGCCCACCTACCTGACCAATAGCAGCGCACTTACATGACCAATAGCAGCGCACTTAAATGACCAATAGCAGCACCCCTACCTGACCAATAGCAGCACACATACCTGACCAATAGCAGCAGACCTACATGACCAATAGCAGCACACTTACATGACCAATAGCAGCACCCCTACCTGACCACTAGCAGCACACATACCTGACCAATAGCAGCACACATACCTGACCAATAGCAGCACACCTACCTGACCAATAGCAGCGCACTTACATGACCAATAGCAGCACCCCTACCTGACCACTAGCAGCACACATACCTGACCAATAGCAGCACCCCTACCTGACCAATAGCAGCACACATACCTGACCAATAGCAGCACACCTACCTGACCAATAGCAGCGCACTTACATGACCAATAGCAGCGCACTTACATGACCAATAGCAGCACCCCTACCTGACCACTAGCAGCACACATACCTGACCAATAGCAGCACCCCTACCTGACCAATAGCAGCACCCCTACCTGATTAATAGCAGCACCCCCACATGACCAATAGTCTACCCAGCTCTGATGGGTACCTGACCTTACTTGGCTTAAAAAGTTACAGCGGCTGTGCACAGTGCTGGCCACACAATCAATTAGTATGCTGTGGCCACAGAAACTTGTGAACGCTGCTTCACCGGACCTATGGATCAATTTGGTTTGACAAGTACTTTACTTTCCTGGCCAATAGCACACCTACCTGAAAGGGTTCTGTGCAGCCATGGCCTGTTGCTGGAGGTAGAACGGGTGATAGGCTGCCATATAGGCAGCGGGGTCGATACGGAGAGGTATGGCCAGACCTATGCTGGCAGCCTCTTCCTCTGTCAAATAACCGGGGAACTCCCTAGCATAAAGTTCACTGGCAGCTCTGTAGATAGATGAAACTTTATAACAATGCCAGTGCCACAAATTTTTTGACTATCATACAACCCCAAAAGTAGAATGTAAATTCTAACTTAGAAATACAACACAATAATCAGATAAAATACTCAGAAATGGGACAGAGATTCCCTTTGCAAAAACAAATTCATATAAACTCTTATTCTTTCCCCAAATGACATGTCTTGCTTAGAATGGGCTGACTGAGCTAGTCAGAAAAACCAACAACCTAACATCCTTTAAAACACATACCAGAATTATAAGACAAGACTTCATTTATGGGGATATGCATAGAAAGTAATAATCTTCTGTCTATAAAGTATAAGAGCCATAAAGTATACAAAAACATACACAAAATCAGAACCTAAAAAATAAAATAAGCACAAACTGTTAACCTTGTATGAGTGGCTGCTAAATGTGAGTCCCTCTCAGCATCCCTGCTGCCCCTAGATTCTCTTGGGGTAACCCTGGCGCCATCCCTATGATCCCTGCCTCGTGAGTCATCCCTGTGTTCTCTTCCCTGAGTGAAGTCCCTTGAGCCAAGTCTTCCAAGCTGATCCAAGCTAGACTTGCTGCCATACTCTGGTGGTGAGGTCATATCTGTAGTCATAGTTCTTTCCACGGACTGTTGATTGTGATCAGTATATTACAACAGTAAGAATGCAGAGAAACCAGTATGAAGGTATATAACAAAAAGATATGTCAAGGAATTTAGAATGTAAACACGTTTTAAAATGCTAGTTTTGGAGATTTTCATTTACTTAAATTGAGAACTTTATAAGAGATATATTGAGAGACAGACAGATACATAAAAATGAGGTTGGGGTAAGATAGACTTAAAGGCATCGTCTGCCCATCCCCTTCTTCGTCATATTAAAAAAAAAAGCAACTATTAACTGACCTGCCGATGTGTCTCTGCGCTGTTCTGACCCTGATGTGACTGAGCTACATTGTTGGACTTGGAAGAAAATGCTAGAGAATGAGCCCTTTTTGGTGTAGTTGATCTGGAGCTATTGTGTGATGAGGGAGACATGCTATGTTTAGCATGGGAGTCATCTGCTATTGTTCACAGAAATGGTTTTTAAAAAAAGATCAAATTTAAAGGTACAATTTAAAAATACATTCCAACAAGAATAAAAGGGGCATAATGAACTGATATAAATTCATTATGAGTACAGTTGAGTGAATTATTTAAGAGCTACTACAATGTAGGAAATGTTTTTTAATATAAAAATATAAACATGATTAGGATTCGGTTGGCAACCCCTCGTTTAGCTATTAATTGTATATAAACTTGTATTCTTAATTCAATCAGTTGAATGGTCCACCTAAAACTCATTCTTGCCTCTTTTTAGAAGTAGAGAAGAAATTTCATACTTTAGGCCAATATGTTTGCCCTTAAAAAAAAGTGTTTAAAAAAGCAGAGCTGCTTTATGATAGGTTATTAGTACAGAGTGGTGGATGACCAGTTAACAAAATGTCCTTGTTAATCTCAAAAGACAACACTACTTCAGTGGATATGACTATAGAGATGTTATAAATAGCTATAGCTAGTTTCCACTTCCTTGACTTATATGGCTAATAAACTTGTATCTAAGCATGCATCATTATTATAAAGCAGGGGCCCAGCAACTGATATTATGCAACCCTTGGGGGCTTTTAGAAAAAAACTTTTTATGCTTCATTTTTCTGTAAACTTATTACTTATTTCAGATTTCAAGAATTTTGTCAAGCAATTACACATATCTCATTATTGTTGTAACAATGCAGAAAGCTAGGTTTGTGTCTAAATTAAGGTCATTGATAAATAATAAATTGTATAATATTGTTAACAAATTAGTGAACGTTTTTGTCCATTTTGTAAAATATAATCTTTACTTTGATAAGTATTATAAAATTGCAGTGTTTAATAGCCTATAATTACTTAATGTGATTGGTTGCAGCAAACAAAGTGGACACAATATCTATGCAGCCCCCCAATACCTTACATTTTTCAATGTGGTCCTACGCATAAAAGGTTTGCCCACCCCTGTTATAAAGTATTAATTAAATTAAGCAATTTAACTTTTTAGTGAATGAATGAATAAATGATTACATCTAATAGTCAAAGGTAAACTTCTTCTCACCTGGAGAATCTTTTGTCTGATAGGCAAGTTTCCGCAGGGCAGCAGAAAAGCTGGACAAACCTGGTGCGTTGCTGTTATTAGGGGAGTGAAATGTGGATGACGGTGGTGCTGCAGCCGTGGCGGGCATCCTAGCACCACTGGAGCCAGATGTGTTCAGTGTTAGCCTCCCACTGGTGGACAAACCTACTGTTTAGAAAGGATTTCAGAAAACTATTAAAAAAACTTTAAATATTAACCCCCGCCTCTTTAAGATGTCATTGTACAAAACATTTGAATATTTGAATAGACTCTAATTATAAGCTAATCCTTTATAACCAAGCTTCAGAATTCTCATGCAGACAATGCCAGACAGAAATAATGTCTGTTGCTGTAGAGTCTATTGGTTATGGTGGGTTGAGGGGGACACTAATGTATGTCTGAAATAAGTTGTTTGATGACATTTTAGTAGGAAGTGATCTAATTTTTCATGTTCTGTGGGTGGGGGAGGTGGAGGGAGCAATATCATCAGTTAGGTGTTGTTGTTAGATTTATTCTATTGAGGTGCCAGTTTATGGTTACATGTCCTCCTGTTCTCATCCAGAATATTGCTGTTGAGAAATTAGTTTAATATTCAAGTACATTGACTTTAATAAAAAGTTAATGAAGAATATATATTATAATTTAATTAGCCTTTAAATATTGCACTTTTTAGGTAATACTTCATAATGGACAAACAGTGAACTTTATTTTCTAATGCTAATAATGCACTAAAAAAGTATTAATCTTATCCATACCCTAGTTTTTTTTAATAACCAACTAGTTTACTTATATTAAGACTGTTGGATCATTCCACAAGAATGTCAACCAAAGCAGCATTTTTGAGAACTGATTTATGGACATAAATTTTGGTATTAAGATGGAGAGAGATAACTATACCATCATAAAATATGTTACTGTTACTTTTAGTTTAGGATATTATTATTTTAAGGGTTTTATAAACCATGGATGAATATGGCATCATTCAGAATTTTTTTAACTAGTTGTCTTAATATTGTCATGTCAGTTACCTGGATAGGTCTAGCTTTTTGTTGAATAAGTAGTAAAAATTTTATTTTCAGGGAAATCCAATTGTTGCTTCTTTTAGTTTAATGAATAAACTATTCAATAATTTTAAGCTATTTGTTGCTTTGCTGATGTTCAATTCAGAAAGTTTTGAACTTGATTTTATTGCATTTTTTGCGTCATGTCAGTTACCAAAATAAAGGAGCAAATCCCACTAATTTGTAAAAAAAAAATTCTAGTTTTCTTATTTTTCACAGAGCCATGGACTGTAACCCAAAAGTGGAGTCAAAATGTCATGTCAGTTACCGTGGAATGACCTTGTTTCTATTATGTTAAGACTATAACTGTATCAGACTGATATTTTATATCAAAAAGAAATGAAGAAAAAAAGTTTTATATCTTATATAATCGTAACAAGGAAATCTATATATTTACACACATGACTCACTAGGGTAAGATTCAGTCCCTTCTGAGATGGAGCTTTCTTCACTCGTTGCAGATACTATTTCTTGACCATGATGCTGGTACATGTGTGAATAGAAATAAGAAACACAATATCAACTGCCAATAGCAAAAAAAGCTATTTTTTAAATTCAAAATACAGTCTTTCAAGTGCCTCTGAATGAAGGATTTTTTTTAAGACTTAAATAATGACATACACAATTTTTAAAACTAACAAAATAAGACTACATTTTTTATATGCATGTGTAAATATGGGTTGCTAAATAAAGTACTTTTCAAACATTTTTAACAATATATGCACTTGTAGTAAAGACAGAACGAAAAGATGGACCCAAGTAAAACTCAAAGCTTTTGTATAAACTCATTATAAAATTATCTGAATTTTTCTAGCATTTTATTTTTCAGGTCAACAATTTGAAATAGACCCCCCCCCCAACTATTTTCTTCATTATTTCCCCTTGAAAAATGAAAAAAAAACTGATCTTTGGCAGTTGTGGATTGGGCTGAAAATTGAAAAAGAATGTGTTGTCATCTGAAACAAGTATATGTGCTGAAATTTGGCTTGATAGCATGACAGGAACAGGGTTAATTTAATTAGCCTCCCATAGATTTTGCTGGTTCCCACAAGCCACAAATTGGACAAAAACTAAGTTAATGTAAAGGATTAAATAAGGATACTGGATAAAGGACATTAATTTATGTCTTACAGATCCCAGTTGTAAACTGTTATTGGTCTTAGCTAAATCCCTGCTGAGTGGCCAATTACTCTGAGATGTCTTAAATTTGAAGAAAGATCAAAGATACATAAAACAATAAGAACAGCTTTTTTTTTTTGCATGCACAAGAAAATTATATCAGAATTCAAATGGACACTAGTAAACTTAAAAATGTATACATTATATATGTATTGTATCAAATTATGTATACTAAACATACAATTGGGCATGTAAAAGCTGGATGGAAAAGTAACTCTCGAACTACAACTGAACACTTTGATAAGATAAGATTGAACCAAAGTTTTCATAGCATTGTTTCCTTGGTTGATTAAGCACTTTCATCTGCTCAATATAGTTGCTCTATGTATAATCAATATGGTGTTCCTATGTATAATCAATATGGTGGTACTATGTATAATCAATATAGTGGTTTTAGGTATATATAAATAAGTAAATGGGTTATTTTTTTTAACTATGAACATTTTAGAATCAATTGATAGCTCCTAAAACTATTTTATGTGCACATTGGAAATGTTCAAGTAATTGTGAATGTAAATCTCTACAAGTTATCACCCTACTGATTACATAATTAGTTAAATATTCTAAAAGTCAATTTGTATAATGCTTACATTACTACGTGCATCTTTAGTCTCCTCAGAATGGTGTTGCACTGTCCAGTTATATTTACGTAGCTCAAGGGGCAAACCTAGCCTCTCAAATTCTGTGTACTGGTGCGTTAGACTGAAATGACAGGAACTGCAAGCTCCTACTGCTTGTCCGCCCCACATTACCAATGCATTGGGAGGGGCTTTATGCTCCCGTAAAAAGAGGAACTTCTGCACTTCCAAGGTTCTCAATTTCTTCCTGGGGATCATCATCCCACAAACAAAGCAAACAAATTCATGGAGCTTGTATTTGCGCTTAAAGCGATCTACGTCGGCAGGCATTTTAAACTCCTCATAGTCTTTCCACTGGTTGAGCAAACTGTAATAGCAATAAGAACACGATATTACGATTCCTTCCTCAGTGGGTGGATCAGACCCTGGGGGTGGTTCATAGCTGGCTAAAAAAGGAAAGAATGCATCAGTTGGTCCGCCAAAAGGTTTTGTATCTTGGCGCAGGGGATAGGTATGAAGCAACTGAGCCTTTGTCACAAGACACTTCTCACCACAAATAAAGCACACCTTCTTGGGTCTCTCCCCAGCCTGTTGAAGAGGATGAGGTATGCTGAGAACAGAGTTTGTTGGTGGCAACTTTATTTCATTGTTGTATGGCTTAGCAAGCTCATTATTTAAGAAACTGTTAATTGTGGCGCTAGAATTTGATGAAATTTTTACAAGTCCTGGACTCTTTCTGCTGTCTAGTGTAGAAGAAATACCACTGGATTCTATGCCATGATTTTTAAGTTTCACATCAGCATCTATTGTCATATGAAGTACCGGAACTGTTGATGTGGAAGGTGGTAGCAGGGAATATCTTCGGTGGAGAAATGGCACTTTTTCAGATTCATAGTGACGCCACTGAAACTGTAAATTGCCATAGCAGCTTAGACACACTTGGACAGAACCATCTGGATTTAATGGATGGGCCCCATGTGGTCTGCGTAACTCCCTAATGAATGGAAAATACATGTGATCTTTCTTACCACTTATAGGAGCAGTGTAAAGGGGACCCATTTTAGAGGATGGCCAAGTCTGACTACACAAGTAGCAGACATCTTTAAGGTTGGATTTCACTTCTCGTCCTGCAACAATGCTAGAATCATTACTGAAAAAAACTCCATTCACTTTAAAAATCCGGGCTCCATTAGGAGTCCCTTGCTGTTCGTAGGTTATCCACTGATGGCACAAAGAGGAAAAGCAATGATTACACACTTGGCAAACACCTTGTTCATTCAAGGGGGTGGCCCCTCTTGGAGGTGCCAATTTGGTCAAAAAGGGGAAATATGGTTTGTTGGCTACATGGTAAATACTTGAAATCAATTTAACTGAAATCCCCTGACTTTCCTTTCCACATGTGTAGCAAATAAAACATAATTGGTCTGGACTAGCCCTTGAAGTTGAAACTTCAGATTTTTCACGTCCAGGTTTATTACTTTTTACCAAAGATTCTGTTTTCACTGGCACTGTTAAATCAAGAGCACCGTTATCAGCCTCTTGCTTCCTGCCAAGGGTATAATCTGATTCCCTGTGTCCTGAGCTGAACTCGTCCCTGGAATCAGGTGATAGAGGAGCACAGCCATCACCACAGGACGGCTGATACTGTAGCCCCATCACCTGGGCCATGTACTCTCCCTGAAGCTTCATCTCTGCTCCGGTGAACTGGCCATCATCTAGCCGCTTCAGCCAGTACAGGCGCTTCAGAGCTGGCGTATTTGTGCGCTCATAGGTCTCCCATTGCTGGGTTAAGAAGGCGTAGCAGACTCGACAGCTATCCACTATTCCATCTGGCCCAGGAGTGCGGCTACCTTTAGGGGGATCGTGGTGCTCTAGAAAGGGGAAGTAGGCTTGTCCTTCATGTGGTTTGCTGTGCAGCTGATACTCTCCGCCCAGACTTCCACAAACAAAGCAAACGATTCGGCTTGGCATTTTTGTATTATTTCAAAAAATCAACATTAGGGCCCATTTTTGTCAGTAGCTGTTTAAAAGACTGCATTTGTATCCTGGGCGTTTAGAATCTGTAAAAATTAAAAATACTCAATTTACAATCAATTCAAAATATTCCAATTTTTTTTTTTTAAATAATCTCAAATATGTTACTAAGAGACATCAAATTTTGTAAACTGTATATAGTAGTTAGTAGGCTAAAGAATATTCAGGAGTAACACAATATCCTGAATATCTATAGGCCTACTACTCAACTACTGCTCTAGAGAAGTAGGCTAATGACTAGGCCTAGGCTAATAATAGTAGGCCTAGTAATACTAAATATTTTGAAATTCTCTAACAGCTAACACTATCCCAAACAATTCTTGATAGTAATAAGTATCACCACTACATCATGTCATGTATAAAGTAGGCGTATATTATATATAACTAATAAATATAAGGATACGATTATATAGTATCAATTGTCTAATAAATCCTTATTCGTTATTATACTATTATAGTATTACTGATAGGACTATAATTGTTATTTCTATGCAAATTAGTATAAATTACCTGAGTAGTTATAATTTTATAAAGATAAAATTAGGCTGTAAATTGTTGAACAAATTATTTATTTTTAAACCATCGTAAGCTTTAAGTTTCATTTAAATTGTGCAGTATAAAAACTAAGGCTTGTTGTGTATACTGATATATATCGGGTTTTACTTTCTTCCAATCATCTCATTAGTTTATTCAATCATTTATTTAGTTTATTGAAGACAAAGGTCGGCTATTTACGACGAACAGGTAAGAAAGAAATGAAAAATGGCAAACAGGCCAGGTAAGCTTCACACGATAATCAATCCATACGAGTATACGAGGGTGTATTTACCATTATCTTAGTACATATATATTAAACACTTTACATGTGTAAATTGTATCCCGCATTGTAGAAATATTTGATAACTTCGATATTGACGTTAATCCATATGGCGAAATCTAATAATTTAGTTTTCTTCCGCGTCCGCCATTTTAATCTTGGTATATCGTAGCCATTCGTAGCCAACGGGTGGGCGCCACTGGATATCGAGACGAAGTACTCATCGATATAATTAAAGAACCCGATACCTTGGTTGAAAATACATAATGGTGTAGCTGTCGGACAATACAAAACAATTGACGATACTTGACCATACTATGCTAGTTTTGTCCTATCTAACCATTTAAACAACATAAACTTAGATCTAGATAAATAGATGTAGACTATAATATAGCAAAAGAAAAACATATTTAGCTTTACTCTTGCATTGACCTGCACCAAAATAATGGGTTAAGAATATAAGAAAATTGAACATTTTAATCCTCAGATGTAAAAAAAAAATCAATGTTATTGTTATGGAATAGCAGCCTATGGATCTATTATAAATATTTTAATGCCCTATTTAATAAGGTTCGTTTCCTTTCGGTAATAAAGATCCGAGAAGTTATTATTATACCTTAAGATTATAATCTTATATATAAGGCCTACTATATTAGTGTATGCTATTTTATTGACCACAGATAATTTTGTTAAATTAGGCCCTATTTATTGTGCTCTTATGATAGTAGCCTAGCCTACTCGAATCCCCATAAAAAGGTCGTAATCTAGGCCTATATATATATAATGCATAATATTTAAATGTAGGCTAATTTCCACTTAAATAAGTGTTAAATAAATATAAGTGTTGTAGGGCCTATATAGCCTAGGGCCTATATAGGCTTATAGATGATAGGCCTATATATGGTAGCCTAGGCCTACCTAGGCTACATATTAGGCCCTATATAGCCTAATTTTTTGGCGTAAATTTATGCGTAAACATTTTCGACGATAGGCCTATAGGCTATAGCCTATCTTAATTTATATTCCGTGAGATCGCCTTATAATTTCTTATGCTTAGGCCTATATAGCCTACTATATTATGTTCTGATTATCAATGTGTGTGTGGTGTAATGTGTGTGGGGGGGGGGGGGGAAGAGGCTAATCTATAATTGGTAAATTATTTGTGCTAGACTATAATATGCGGACACGCGCGGGTCTAGCTAGTGCAATTTATAGGTGTATTGGGGGGGGGGGGTAGGGATATATAGGCCTAGGCCTATAGCAGAAACATTTGAACATGGAACTAGGCTAACCAATTTTATCCTTAAGTCAGCGTATTATTGATGTTATAACCAGAAAAAAAGTGGATTCCGTGGAAAAGGTTGGAGCACAACATTGGGGAAAAAACACATGACGAATAGCCTAATAAAGTAGCTATTATGACCTATATATGAGCCTACGTAGCCTACTGCAATGGAACTGTCAGACCGCAGTCTTAGAATAGGCCTTTGCCTCAAGCTCAATCATGTGTGAGTTGACTCTCTCTTATCTCTCTCTCTCTCTCTCTCTCTCTCTCTCTCTCTCTCTCTCTCTCTCTCTCTCTCTCTCTCTCTCTCTCTCTCATTAGGCATACACAGCCTATAGGTTCTGCTGACTAATGCAAATGGCTAGGCGTTCTATGGAGAAAAAAAAAAGAATCACTGCATGCAGACATTTGATGCCAGCCGAGTTTTATGAAGTTTTAACACAGCAGTGCCACTCTGGCAAAAGTGTAGGCCTACTAGGGCCTATTCCATGGTTAAGACTTAAATTAGGTTACATAGATATGCCACGGTAGGCCTATTTCAGAGGCTTCATAATTGTGTTTGCTTGGAGCACTTTAAAATTAGGACTTATCTTATAGGCCTACATTACAGGCGCTCCTTCTATAACGAAGATCATTGCGTCCTACGCTCATCCGTGGTCCGAGTTGATTCGAGTCTTGCATTTTTTATTTATGTTTTAAATTATGACTTCGGCAGAATGTTACATATTTGCTTGGAACTTTTCCACAGATGGTAGTTCTGGCCGGGATTCTATCTAGAATAGAGCCAGAGATAACATTCTGTGTTCTAAATAGGTTATATTTAATATGTCAGTCTCTGTCCAGTAGGCCCACGGCATCTGTTAATCTTGTTAAGTGATCACCTCACCTGTTTTGTATTTGAGTGGGGCAGACTATTTGAGATGATTTCATAGGCCTACATTTTTTTATTAGATTAATTATCATTAATAGCCTAATTCTATAGAGATCTAGGGCTAAAGGGTCTACTCAAAATGTGTTAGCGAGAAATCGGACAGTCCTCCGTGCTACATTTCTGAAATATATCACAGCCTCTTTTGCTTTGGTGTAGCTAGGCTACGTGTCAGGAGGAAGCTAGCTAATTGGTATAGCTAGGCTACGTGTCAGGAGGACGCTGGCCAAGTCCTAGAGCCTGGTAATAATAGACAGTGCCAGTTTTTGGTGCGTAGGAGTCTCCATGACACTCTGTGATACTCTTTGCAGTATTAGTTACACAAAAGTTATGGGCCATTGTTATTTATTTTTATGTCACGTGTACGGTACCATTAGGCCTACTTGTAGATCAGGTTTTCATCATCATCATAAGGTGCCATATGCCTGTTGGCGTAGGTGATCCACGTATCTTTTCTTCTGGCAAACTCTAGCGTTTCTGTTGTTTTTGCCTTGCCATTATATTATCTAATATTATAGCCTACCTTCGATCTCTGCACCTCTTTCCCTCCAGTTTTCCAGTTATTATGTTTTAGATTTTTTCTTTTCTTATTAAGTGGTCTACTAACGTTAGTTTTCTCTTCAGGGTCTTTACAATTAATTCTCTATTAGCATTTGACATTTTGAGCACCTCCACATTAGATGTTTTCTCTGTCCATGCCATTCGCTGCATTCTTCTATAATAAAGCCACATATGCGCTATATACAAGCACCATTATTATTATCTCTGCAATTTCCAAATTTTTTTTTTTTTTTTTATTAGTCCATGCTTCGAAGCCATATAATTAAATTGGTTTGATGTAGCACTTATAAGTACTTTTTTTCAGAAAATGCCCACCGTCTAAACTCTAAAGTGACCACCAGCTCTACGCATTAAAGCAAATGCTATTAGAAGGAGTTACTGCCCCTTACGGTGTTTTGCCTAAGCTTTGCAGCAAATCTAGAGTAACCTATCCAGTTTAGTGGTCCGAGAAATTGAAGGAAAGACCAGGGAGTAGAACTTATGTTAGCCTAGACAATTATGTGCGAAGAATCGTCAGCTGCAGCCTGAAATCGGGTTCACTCTCTCTATGCCACTGATGATGATTCCAGGAGAACAGATATTAAAGCTGATAGTCAGTAATAGAGCATGGGACCATCTGCGTCGCAGAAGATGCCAGAGAGATAGCAATGTCTTTATTAACTATACAAATATAAGACTAACTTAGGGACTTAGATTTTCTGACTTGTTTTACTCTTCTCTGGACAGGTGGTGTAGCCGTCAGGCAGAGGAGCTTTGGTATTGTTTCCCTTTCCTGGATGAGCTACCATCTGGCAGAAGTTATTGGTTTTAATTTTAAGGAGCCTGGGTCCCGCCTTCACCCGGACTGCTGTTAGCTTAAGCCTGATCCGCAATACGAAGTCGTTCGAGAGGGTCAGGAGTTGGACTTTAGTTGGCAGAGACCATTTGAGCCGCAAGCCATGGGGATATTTCAAGAGAAGTGGGTTTTTATTCCCCACTCCCGACTGTACTAGTCTTGGACCACAAGGATAAACTACAGGTATATTCACCATAAACATTTGTTTAAAATAGCATCTTCTATGATGAAGCAAGATATCATGGAATTTACATCAAGTGATACTCCTGTATAAACTACCTAACTATGGATACATTTAATTAACCCAATTACAAAAAAAAAAATAATTTTTAATAAAAAAAAAACAACAAAAAACAAATTTAAACAGGTTTTAATTTTTCTTTTCTTACAAAGATCAATGGTCCTGTTATAAGGCTTTAATCAAGAAAAATTAAAACAACAATGACAAATGTGGTAGGTAACAGCAATGAAAAACCAATTCTTATGAAAAATGTTTTAAGTACAATTCTAGAAGTACCGGGTATGCTTCTAAATGTCATTAATTTACCTATGGCAATAGAAAGTATGATTCCTAATAAATGTATTTATAATAATAAATTTGGAAGTGACCAGGCACAATTAATGTGAAGAGCTTTTTTGGTACCCATCTTAATAAACTCACAAAGGCTGTGACAGCTAGCTGGTTAAATATTAAAACTTTTGTAAAAGTTTACCTTAGCAAATACACATGTTG
Organism: Anisus vortex; assembly: GCA_949126835.1. Lineage (NCBI taxonomy): Eukaryota > Metazoa > Mollusca > Gastropoda > Planorbidae > Anisus > Anisus vortex. Next base: position 18,171,628 of record OX421499.1, read on the forward strand.
GATTCCATTGCTAAGAAATATGACTGTATCTTATATATGGATCAATTTAATAAGATGTTATACTATTTTCTTTTTCAGTGTATCGTGTTACTTTATTATACTATAATGTATTCACAACACTAAAATCCAATACACTAAGATGATACTGAAATAAACCCCTTTTCTACCACAATTTCTTTTAACTAGAAAGATGCTATTTGAAATAAAAAATTAGCTGTTCCATTCAACAGTTATTAGCCTCTTAAGGACAACTTGATGAAAAAAAAAAGACATAATACATTTCTTGTGTCCTGTTGGAAGAACTAGTCACACAATCTATTTTGATTTACCAAAAAATGCTACTGTGAACACATTTTTTATTTTGTATACAAATGAAAATAACTTCAGATACTATTGCATTAAATTTTGTATATAAAATGTTCAAGTAAAAGATTTGGTGCATAAATGACCCCCTCACCACATTGAAAGTTTGGACCTTTTAAGTTTCTTCATTACAAAGTGTGTCGTGGATTTCACCACGAGAGTAAATTTTGTGTGTGTTTTATACACAGATATGGATACATCAGCAGTTCCTTAATGCTAATTTGCATCCTAACATCTATAGGTAAATTTAGGTAACAGGAAAATTGCACTGGCCACATAATCATTATAAACCAAGGCCAATGAAGTCAGAGTTCATCCACTCTAAATGTAAAGTTCTTAAATTATCAAATTTTAATGTAAACATATTGCTAAATCTGTACAATATTTTAAAAATGTATATTTCATACATAAAACTTGAAGCATTTTGGGGCAATTAAAAAAACATCTAAATAAAGTATTTAATAATAATTTTAAAAATTGATAAAATATGTGTATACATCATGAAAAAATGTCAAAACAGCTTATCCCATTGCTCAGCATTGTATAATGAAGGAACTTGTCTAGATAATTTCTATTTGAAAAGTAGCATTTACTTCTTTCAACTCTTTTGAGTTGAAATTGACAATCAGTTCTGACATACCAACTTTGTTGGGTGTAAGGGTGACTCTGGCAGTAAAAGTTCCCTTGGGTGGACAATCACTGAAATATGTTGAGAAAAAAATAAAAGACAAATAAAATATGGTAAATATTTTAAAAAATCCAGAGGTTATTCAAAGGTAAATCATTTTTAGATTATTTAAAAGTAAAATAAAAAGAATAGCTGGGGAAATAAACTAATTAAAAAAATCAATGCTGGCATTGTCAAACAGTCAAAAAAAGCCATTTTAAATGGATTATGGAATACTATGGTATAATCTCCGGAGAAAAAGAGTTAAAATACTTTAAAATAAAAAAAAACCTGAACTACTTACCTCTGAAAAAACTTTTTGGAAGTAGAAACTCCATCAACAAGAAGAAAACATTTGGTTAAAGTTACATTCAATGGATTGTCGAAAGACACATCAATGTTCATTTCTTCCCCCATCTTAGTCTTTGTTGGTGCCTGTTGAAAGGTTGAGTCAGCAGCATTTTAATTTTGAAACACATACATTTTCACAACAATAAAATACTTACACAAAATGAAAACAATTTTTACCTCATTAAAAGTTTAATGCTAACGTTATAGTCTAAGGCTGAAGCAGAAGAGATAGGAGGTTCATTTTATTAAAGCAATTGTTCCTGTGTGATCAAAATGTTATTATTTAACTCATAGAAAATTATTTGTTCAATGTGCCCAGTACCATTTTATTACTTAACACTCAGTTAGCGTCCAGACTTCATTGTGTGTAGCCCAGTGTTGTTTGTGTTATCTAAATTTTAAAAACTTTAAACAATTTTGATCAATGTGCATGCTATGTATATTACCACACACATATATAATGTACATGACATAGCATGTATAATCAGGCACAGAAGACTTTAGTATGGTGATTAGCAAATTAAGACATATTTTAACTTTAATCTGCCTCAGCTATCCGCAAACCTCATCTTATCAGGAGAGGCTCTAAAAAGCATTTTGCTGTTTTTTTTTAAAATAGTCATTTCTTACTTACTCCAAGCCGTATTACCACATAGAGGTCCAGACCACAGAATAGGTATAGAACAGAATGCGCAATATCATTTTTTTTCTGTTTCCGGAAGTAATTCCGACGCCATACTGTTTAAACGCAGCTCTATATTGTTACGAGTAGATTTTATTTCCATATTATATTGGTTCTGTTATTATTAACTAAAGTTAAAATGAAATAATCTTAAACCCGAAATGTTTCCGTGTTAGGAATAAAACATGTTATGTCTAGACACTACGTCATAGCAATAAAATACGTCATATGCACGAGGGTTGAATACCGTTTAGTTTTTAGTTCTAGTTTGGGCGCTAATGTGTGAGGACTGTTTTTGACCATTTTCTTAAAGATAGGATTACAGCTTAGTTCGTTATAGAAGAATCTCAACTGATTAAGTTTCATTATATAATACTGGTACATGTATTCTGTGGTATTGTTATATTTTATCATCTCAACTTGTTGGAATAAAATTGTGTTCAATTTCAAACAGGATTGTGGATTTCCTATATATTAAGGTACAGTTTATCTAAATCACTTTGTACACAAAAGATTCATATCGCAACGAGTCCACGAGTCAAATAAACATCAAATCTAATTCAATAACATCAATATAAATTCTTATACAACCTTGTGAGATCCAAGATGGATATGAATCAAAAGAATATATAATAATACATTACTAAAAATATCATCTAACGTCAGTAGCTGATTTCGCACGTGACAATATTTATGCTTATTTACAATATCTTTTTCTTCAAATCTACACACCGAACACCCAAAGTTAATGTTTCAGGCAAAAGGTACCAAAAATGTTTTGTAATAAACTGCAACAATGATGCGAAAACGATTGATTATCGTACAAATAAGCACGTCTTTCCTGACTCCATAATCATAAACACCGGTAAGTTCAAAAGGTGTAACAACCTCATATTAACTCAGATCACATAATATTAGTAGCCTTGCTTTAGTCCTAAGATTGCTAAGAGTAGATATGAGTAATAAAAAAGCCTTTTTATTTATGGTAGGCCTAGATATCCTTTCTCATTTTACTATAGATCTAGTAGCGTGTCTATTATAGCGACTGCTGCATGCTGCATTGCGTCAAAAAATGGCGGAATCTTAGCTTCACTTTTAGTGACTGCGCATATAGGGATTGCGCATTCTGTTCTATACCTATTCTGTGGTCCAGACTAACATACATTTTATGTTAACCTCTAACCTTAATTAGGAGCTGTGGTCTATGAAGCCTATAGTCAGACTTGTTGATAAAAAATTGCTCAGTTTCTTCCACAGATGCCCACATGGAGACATCTAACATTCCAAACTCTTTCAGTTTCTCAAAATACTCCAAATATGGTACAACAATCCTTAAGTGTTTTTCTGTTAGAAAAGATGAGTTTAAATTAATATACCGTATATACTCTCATATAGGTTCCCCTTTTTTTTTACCAAATATTTTGACGAAAATTAAGGGGTGCAACCTATAAAATGGACAGTTTTAAACAAATTCTGTCATTAGGTTGCAACTATCACCCATATTGGTGGTTGTAATGATGCAGAATTACTAAGATATCTTGAAAAGTAGTTCAATACACACTGTAAGACAAGGTCGATAACTTAAAAAAATTTTAATGCTTTCTTCTTTAAAATCTTTTAGACAGTATTACCTTCCTTTGGCGGAATAACTATCTGCTTCAAACTTTCAGTTTTTATTAGTTCGGCTACCACCCCGGTATAGAAGACGCTGTTGACTTCAACATGCCCGTTGACTGTGCGGATTTTATCACTGGCATTCAACATTCCCAATAGAAGCTCAAAGTTTTCTCCTATCTTATTTTCCTTGGCTTCAGTCACAGTAAACTGAACGTCCTGTAAAGAATAATATGGCATGAACACAAATATAACTATAATTTAATGGGGAATACTTTCCGGTTCTTATGTTCTTATGTATTATATAATAATGTACACTGTTTGTCAAATTAAGGAATAAATGAATTGGCCAGTTTAGACATTTGAATTTAATCCTTTAATCCCTAGATCATGGCTTTGATTTTCAAGTGTTTATCTAAATGCTATTATGCTAAATGATTTAGTATGAGTACTCTGAATGGAACTGAATAATTACTGTTCATAATAGCTCATACATTCTTAGTTATTGCATTTAGAATTTTTTAAAAGTTTTAGTAAATAATTTATGCATATTACTGAGTGAAATGAAAATGTTGTAAAAGTGTTTTGAAATCCTTAATATTAACTTTGCAAAACTTCCTTTGTATACAACCTGATATTTAGAAAGCTACTTTCTGCCATGCTATCAAGTTGAAACTTGTCACAAAGACATGTTTCTTTTGACAAAACAATCTATCAAATTTGTAATCTTATTCCCTTTATTCCTCTAATCTTTTTCCATTACACGCTATGAAGTGCTTTTTAAAACCATTATTGAACATATTTTAAAATCCTTTTCCAAGGCTGATACAAGAAAAACATGACAACGTTAACAAAAAAGACTTTGATATTGATGGGCCGGAAATACAACAATTCAATTCAATTCCAACACTGATGACCTTTTTATTTTCTTCACTGGGCTGTATATGTATACATAGTTAAGTGATTTTAAATCATTTATATATCAATTACCTTGGCTTTTGGTGTGTTTCTTCCTTTGTGAGTGGTGATGAGCAAAATCTTTGGAAGGCTAATGCATTACAAAAATGGGTATAAAGGATTTACAGAGTAAAAAAACATAATTTAGGACTTACTTTTACGGTGTTTAGCTTTTGTTTTCTAATATCTCGTTTCCCAGCAGTAATATATGCAGAGCTGACTGCAATTCTTTCAACAAAACTTCCTGAAATGATATATCAGATTCAATTGCAAAATTCCATTAATGAATCTTTTTTGCTTTTTTTTTTTTTTTTTAAAACAGACAGACTTTAATTGCATGCATTTGTAATTATAAAGAGAATTTAACTCTTGTCATAGCTTAGCAGTACATTTTCATAACGTATTACCTAACCTAATTATTTAATAAGGATTATTAAGAAAATGTGATAAAAAAGGATGGTTGTTGCATCAATATACAGTGATAATAGTAAATGAAAATATTTTATCATTTTACTAGTAGCATTTTTTTATAGTAAAAACCATCCTAGTAAAAATTTTGTTGTTGTAAAAACCATCCTATCATCACGTTTACAAAAATATACTTTTTATTTGCCAGTGTATTGCCTAACCTGCATACATTCAAGAAAAATGTATAATCTTACATAATTTAAACCTTTTTTTATAAATATATTTGTAATGACTTTTTATATCAGGGTTCAAATATATTTTATTCTTAAATCTGCTTGCTGGAGTCAGGGCTAGGGGCTCCACTTGATGTCAGATTTCACAGTTCCATTTCTATCCTACTATTACTATCAGCCTAATATTCTTACATTCAGAGCCTCTCATTCAACATTTGAAGTGATTCAATAAAAATAAAAGCAATTTTGTTTAAATTGATGAATCAATACAAGAAAGTATAGTCTATATACAACTCAAGTTTGTAATGCTAGATAAAGCAAAAAATTATTTTTGTTGCCAATAAAATCATATAAAAATAAATATTTGCATTTACTGTAAAATCTTGCTTTTTTTTACCAAATTTTTGGGACTTGAAATGTTATGGAATGTTACTTTAAAGCTATTTTTATTAATGTGTTTTATTTTACATTTTAATAATTAAATTCAACAAAATGTATGGTTATTTCAGACACTTTATATAAACATACTGTAGATCAGCAATTCACAAACGTTTCTTATTCGTGACTCTGTTAAGTCTAACAAATTCGCTATTTTGTCTTTTAGCATTTTACGTCCCTAATGACTTACGGGTGCAAAATTATAGTTTCTATTGTAAAAAAAAAAAAGTAAAAAACAACAAAACACTGCATATTCACTTATGACCAGTTGCAATAAAAGTGTCAACTTTATCAATATTGTGTGTTTCTATGCTATTTAGCTGTAGTTTAGTCTACAATCTACAGCTGTCATTTATTTAGTAGCATTGATAACATTGAGACTAACAGAAATTCTCAATCTTTGAATTCTTAATTTGTTTAAATATTGGAAAGTCACCAGTACAATCAAATAATTTAGGAGGGATGAACCAACCAATTGAAAATAGTCAGTACAGATTGCCTGACAAAACTGGTTGACTTCAAAGGACCTAGGTAGGGTGTGTCCAGGTTAGTCAACATCTAAACCAATACAGATGGGACCATGTCCCATCGCCGCACAATAAAAAAAAACAACCAGCAAATATCAGGCTGTTCAATTTTCACTCCACAAAAAGCTCAGGATGTGAGAGATTGAGGTGAACTAAACATTTAAAAGGAAAAGTTCCCCTTTAAGAGCATGTTGGTCACCAGTTTCTGTAAACAGCAAAAAAGGGGATTGTGTAGTAATGTCAGAGCTGGGTAGACCTAAATTCCAACTGAAACCTGTCAATTGAGAACCTAAAATCTAATATGTATTTATAAAGATTGAGCTTACCTTCTTTAGGTTTGTACTGATCAGTCAAGTCCTCTCTACCATGATGGCCAATAGTCTTGGTGCTGATCAACAAGCCGATACTGGAGATTAAAAAAAAGTTTATGAGCTGATACACAAACGGCAACCATTTTAAACCAGGGTTGGGGAACTTAGGGAAAGTATTGCATGAAAGAAAATTTGCCAATAATCTTCTATGTGTTTGTTATAAACACCATCACTACAGCTGCAGAGCGTCACCTCTACTGGTAGACAACAATCATCGCCGCATAATTTGAGATTGTTTCGTTTCTGAAAGCAATGCGCGTTTTTAAATGCCTACTATAAACCTTTTAAAGCTCTGACCAAAAGAGAGCAAGGTTTCTTTGTTTACACGTTTGTTTAGAATATTTAGCTCCATCGATTAAATTTTAGTTAATTTTTGAAAAAAAACTCATTTTAAGCATTGAGCTAGGCGGATTTATTTTGATTAATCCAAGATAATATTGATATTGAAAGCGACGTAAAAGTTTAAATGGCTTTAGTCCGATACAATGATTTCAATATTCTATAAAAACCGATTGACAAATGCTCAGTGATTTTTTTTTCCTTTTATTTATCAGTTTATTGTCATCTATTCTGGTTTTAATCAAAATATATTTTTATATTTTAACTATGATTTAATAGTTACCGTAATAATTTTTTTTTTTTAATAGTTTTTTTACAGTGAATTTTTACATCTTTTGTGTGATCTTCATTCAATATACATAGCTATGCAACTTGGCTTAGGAATTGGGAAGTTATAGGCTGGCAACTTCTTAGGGCTTAAAAAAGTGCTATTTATATTTATTTATAAGTTATTGGTAATGATTTAAGAGACAAATGTTACAGTTTTTTATCTGAAAGTATTGAATCCACTGATGTAAGGGACCAGAGATGTAAAAAAAAACATTAAGTTTTGTTTAGTAAACTAGTATGTTGAACTTTATTGAATACTTTGGAAATATCTGGTAATATAGTATCACATTGTTTATTATTGATTTATTTCTTTATATGTTTTGGTGTTAATCTGTGGAGTATGTGTTTCAATTTATGTCAGAGAGATTGAAGCATTATACAAATTATATTCATTTTAATATTTGTAAGCTGATTGCACAGATCAGTCATGACTCTATTGTAGTATTTGGTGGTCTGTATATACTGCATAGAATTAGTGGTGTTAAGTTTGGGTCTACTAACTTTACAAAAGACCGACTCTACATTATTATTACATTATGCTGTTATTTCTTCTGCTATGACTAAGTGGGGCCAAGCTAGGGCAAATTTGATACCCAAGATAACTCACCAATCATTTATTAGGGCAACAGTCTGCCAGTGACCTGCACTGTCCTGAATCCAGAACACTTTATCCGCATTGACCTCCGAGAACACAAAAGGTCCATCATAGGGCAGGTTAATCTTACCCTCTCTGACTGCACGTACAGATGCAGGCCCACAGCAGTAAATGCCTTGAAATACAAAATATTAATATCAGTAATTACTTAATTATTTTAAATAAAGTCACCATTATTAATAAATAATTTTAGAGGGTTGAGCCAAAATATTGTTAAATATTACAGTTAGGGTTAAATAAAAAAAATCTCTTACAAATACTTTGGCATACAATTTAATACAATATGTATGGTTAAACACAAGGTTATAAATGAATTCTCTTTCTTATTTGCCATTATCAACACAAGTAGAGCAATATCCATTAACATGTCTTCCTGCCTCTAGCTTTTCCAACCATTTCTAACTCCTCTCTCTGAGCCGCACATCTTTTCTATTTCTTATTGCCCTTATGTTCTTGGATCTTCCTCTTCATCTTGCACCCTGTGGATACTTTCCAAGAGCTTGCCTCGTCAAAATGTTTGCTCAAGGTGTGGCTTATATTCTTTTTTAAAATTTCTTCCTCTAATGTTGCATTTGAAATTAAAAAAACGAACAACAACAATTTAAATGTCCATTTATTCTTCCTACAAAAGTTTGTAGTTTTCTCCAGTCTCTCTCTTTGTTGATCAGCAACTTTCTGAGTCAAACAACTGAACAGTATTATGATAATTTTATATTTGAACTTATTCATTTTGATTTTCTGAAATTTAAATCATAGCATACTCTTGCTATTTTGTATTCTTGCCTTGATATCTGCTCCAGAGCCCCATTCCTTAGAGATTAAACTTCCTAGAAATGAAAAGTTGTCTACTTCTTCCAGCACTTTTCCTCTTACTTTCACTGCATCAGTACTATTTGCGCTTATTGTTAATCCTTTGGATTTGCTTTCATTTTTTTTATTCATTCATATTGTATTTCTTAAGAACTGTATTGATAATTCATTAGAGTTATTTACTTGTATTTAATTTTGGTTTAAAGATTTTTTTTTGTAAGAATCTATCAGTAATTCATTTAGAGTTATTTAGCATGGTTTAGAGATTTTTGTAGTATTGTGGTCTCTAAGAATTTATAGTTGGCATTTTCCTTAGTTTCTTTTTTGGAAAGATCCATTCTAGTACTTTCTGCACCAAAACCTATCTAATGCACACATAGGTGTAATTGTTGTTAGAGAACCTAATTATTGACAGAGCTCTTTAATGAAATTATTGTCAATAAGTTCAAGCATTAAATAATTCTTTAAAAGTTCGAGTGGCTTGAGTTGTAAATATCTCTTAGTGAACCACACCCTATATGGATGACAGAAGACCCAGGCCATAACACTATTATTACATTTAGGCAAAAGCCACCCAAAAGCTCGGATACCTCCTGATGTTTCTTGGGGGGTGGCATCAAATGCTTGCCAACCACCATAACCACTTGGAAGATCAGGTCTGGCCATCCAAGCTTCATTCCACACATGGAAGTTCCTGTTATATAAAAAAAAAAATAACACTAGAAGTATTGCAGCAGGTTTTGTTCAATCAAAATCTAGAAAAGCCAATACAGTGGACAATCCTGGTCATATCTGATTTAAACCTGTGAATTTTCTGCTCATAAATTTGGCCAACAGTTAGTGGTAGAACATTGAAGATGTAGTCACTTAGTCAGCAATAATCACGTGTAAAGAAGAAGCATCTGTAACATTTAAAATAATTTTTTCTGAATATCATAAAGCCTAACCTAATTAACTCACTATAATAATATAGCAAATATTATTGACTAAATTACTTAGGGTCTAATCTTTTGCAAAATAACATTGAGCAGGCAAAAATATTTGTTTGGAATCTCAAAGATTTATCCATTTTATGTACCCTTTGCCTTAGTGACACTATTAGGCCTAAACTTATTTGCTTGATTTTTAATTAGGCTTATATGGTAAGGCCTATTCATATATTGGTCTTTATATTTAGAGACAGGCAGTGATTCACAACCAATTCCATGAATTAAGTGATCAGGCTATATTTTTAAGTGCATTTTCATGAGTTTTTGTTACATGTATGAACAGTATGGGACCCATTGAAACTTAACATTTTATTTTTAAAATATGAATTTAATGATTCCCCCTTGGAGTCGCCTCTACTGGCAGACACCTACAGTTGCAGTGCAGGTTGTTTCGTTTCTGATAGCTATGCGGGTTTTTCAATGCCTATTATAACTTTTTCAAACTTTGACCAAAGAGAGTGATAGTATTTCTATTTTTACAACTTTGTTTGGGTATTTTTATCTCTATTAATCAAATTTAAGTGACTAATTGAAAATAATGCATTATTAGCACTAATTCTACAAAAAATGATATCATTAAAAAATATTTAGAGAAGCATAGGGCTAGGCTGATGAGGGAAAGGCTTTATTTTTTTGATAATGCCAAGATAATTGAAAGCGATTTAGAAGTTGAATAGTTTTGAATAGGAGGATTTGAGTCAAATACAATGATTTCTAAATTCCATGACAAACTATCGGAATGTATCGCTGTATGCTCAGTGATCTATCTTATTTTCCCTTTTATTTATCAGTTTATTTTCATCTCTACTGGTTTGAATCAATCAAAGCATACAGCATAAACATTACCATCATCTTCATATGCTTATTTAATATTATGGTCAACGATTATCAGAAATTTGATTATCACTATTGAAAGCTATCATAGGTTTTAATCAATTAGCTCAGATGTTTTTTTTATTCCTAACGAATTTTATGGTAAAGTGTACAAAATCATAATGGGGGAAAGTAGAACCCAAATCAGGTTTTAAACCGGTTTATAGAACCGAAAACTGGTTTTGAAACAAAAATCGGATTTAACATCCCTAGTTTTAACTATGAAGAATGTGATTCAGTTGATTAAATAGTTTTTTTACAGTAAATTTTTTAATAATATTTTTTGCCTGATTTTTTCAATATACAGAGTTATGTGACTTGACTCTAGGGTTGGAGGGATTATAGGCTGGCCAAGTGAATAAGGGAGAAAGGGTTAATATATTTGCTATGGTATTTATATTTGTGAAGATGCCTCATATGTCTAACTCTATTAAATATACACTATAGATCTAAAATTACCGTTGCACTTTTGTTAATTAAGAGGAGTGATATGCAACGGCAATAGCCAATAGCAATAGACATTTCCTTATAAATGTTTTTGTTTACAAAAACTAGTTATAAACGTTAAAATATTTTAACAGTTTGCTCTCTAGCTGCTAAGTATATAGTTTTCATGTAGTTTTAATGGTCAAGAATTAATAAACAACTATAATTACAGAGAAAAAAAACTATGACTTAAGTAAAATACTAAGTGGAAAGAAGGCACATTTTATTTTCTTGCTCCCAACAGACTGTGCATATCAGAGCACCACCCCATTGCTAGGACAACTGGGGTCAGAGTAAAAAAGTTATACTAAGAATGTTTCCTATACTATAATACGAGCAAAAATTGTATGTATGTATGTATGTATGTATATATATGTATGTCTGGAAATTTTCTTCAAAAGCGCTCTAATGATTTTCTTCATGTTTTAATGCACGACTTGTTTTACCTGAAAAAAAATCTACAGCTTTTCGGCCCCACAAATAAAAAGCGGAAATGACCGTTAGACAAAAATACCCTTTAGATTTATCGTAGATAATTGATTTTGGCCGTGAAAACATGCCATTGCTCGACCCACGTGTAGCGCGGCTTTTAAGAGTGGTGTTTTATTGCGTCGCAATTATGACGTTTCAGGAATATCCGTACAGCAACAGATAGAAGTTTAATTTCTTGTTTAGACTAATGTTGCACACTGATGATAGATATAATTTAAAGAATGACCAAGTGTACTTTATGTAATGCAGGGGTGTGCAAACTACAGCAAGTAGGTAACAAGCGAGCTGACAGATAATAATATGTGGCCCTCGAGGCTTATTTAGATTATAACGTCTTCAATATATTTTAGATTAAACTTCAATATATTTTAGATTAACTTTAAAAAAAAAAAAATGTACGTATTAATTAATAGTCAGATAATAATTTGCCGTTTAAATAATAACAGAATTAGATGAAGTTTCACCAAACTAAAGGTCTATTTTTAACTTTATTTCATCTGACATTTTTTGGAAAAAAAACCCACCTCTAAAACTTTTTTGTGTATAAACACTGTATAGCTGTATATACCAGACACGCCTACCCCTAAGGACTAAAAAGAGGAACAATCTTGATGAAAAAGAGGATTTTTCAACAAAAAAGCGGAACACCCTTTATGTAACAATCTTTTATAACAAAAAAAAAAAAGAGGAACATACCCATCTATTTACTATTTCACTATTTAAAATGTAGGTAGGCCTACGTTTTACAGACAGTTCGCAATCGATCTAGATTGATTCTAGATCTAAGACCTAAGACGCCTAAGAGCTTAGTACAAAGAACATTAGGCCTAAATCCACGTTTTTCTTTGCTGAATAAACTCCTCTGAATATTCCTTCCTATAAAACTGTCTGTTTTTTTACAGTTTGAACAAATCAGATTTAAACTTTCTGAGCCAGGACGTTTAGACATTTTCACAATCTTAGCAATACAGTAAAGGAAAATAAGATTCATTGCCAAACACGTGTAACACCGAAAAAAAACGTTAGAAAAGACTAGAATATGTCCTTTAAAAAACCCAGAAAACCCAAGTAATAATAATTATATCATTGTGACCTTATTTATGCCTTTGATTTATCAACCTAGACACGGACTATATTTCAACACATGAAAAACCCAAACTTTCCAATTTGGCGTAACAAAACTAGTAAAAAGCGGAACGGCGTAACAAAGTGTGTTTTTTAATCTAAAAGCGGAACAAATACGCCAAAAGCGGAACGGTAGGCATGTCTGATATACTGTACACTGTAGCAGATTACACTACACTGTATGTAGTATACACTGTAGCAGATTACACTTCACTGTATGTAGTGAACACTGTAGCAGTATACACTACGCTGTATATAGTGTACACTCTAGCAGTATACATAACGCTGTATATAGTGTACACTATAGCAGTATACTCTACACTGTAAATAGTATACACTGTATTAGTATCCTTTTTTTTTTTTATTCAATATAAATGTTTCATTAAAAATATGTATGATTTGCTTATATAGGCCTACCAAAGTAAGATATATTAGAATATGTTAACATTTTCAATTAGAAATCTGGTAAACTAGAAAAGATGTATTAAATTTATTCGCATTTTCCTTATAACAATAGTCAGAAGTGTAATATACTGTTAGTTTTATTGAGGGGGGAGAGGGAATTAAACAAATCATCTGACGTAGCCTATATTATAATCTTTTCATTTGCAGTCTTTTCAATGAATAACATAATTTCACCTTTAATTATTTAGTATTTAACTAGAGTAATGCTCAAAATTTAATTAATTTTTTACAATGTTTTGAATACCATTGTTTTAATTAATCGATATTATATTTTGCCGCGATAGTTTATTTTAAATATTAACACACATGGAGGATATTAGATAAGGTTTACACCAAACTATATATTTTTACTTTTTTTGTCAAACAATGTTTGGAATAATACATTGAAAACATTGAAAATAAAAAATAAATACTTTTTTATATGAGATATTTTTTATAAGTGATTTACAAACTTTACTTATGATTTATATATGTGCCCAAGTAAGAAATATTAGACTATGTTAAGAAGTCAATATGAAATCTGGTAAACTAGTAAAAATGTTTTATTTGTAGTCCTTTTTTATTTATATCAAACATATTTGCCGCCCGTAACTCATTGTTAGCTTGAATGGGGTGAGGGGGGGGGGGAGTTAACAAATTTTGCATAATTTATAAGAGGGGTCACTAGAAATTTTGAAAGTTGTTTAAGTAGGGGAAGGGGTAGAAGAACTAAAAATTTTAACATAATTCACGATATTTTAAATTTAAACTTTTCATTTTCAGTCTTTTAAATACATAACATAATTACATAAATGACACATATTTCTGTTGGATTTAAAACTGACAACTCTAGCCTACATGTTTTTTTTAGGGTTTGAAATGAGATTAAGCTGTTTTATTTTCTTTTTTTTTTTTAAATATATTTTGGGGGGGGGGGGGGGGGGGGGTTATTGGGCAAAATCTAGATATTAAACTGCACAAATAAAAATCTGCTTTGACTGTTAGAATTTAAAGCCTATGTTATTCATAGTAGAAAAAAAGAAAAAAGACAGATACAATGTATTGGTCTGGTAAAGACGTATTTTTTAAATGTATGCACTGTTGTTTAACATAGCCTACACATGATGTTAAGGTACAAGCGCCTGCTCTTTATTACCGATCGAAGGATCGGTCAACTATTAATTTGGACGCTGTTAATGTTTAATGCATATTACCAAAGAGCATCAATATTCTTCCAGGAATCATTAATTTTGTACATGTCTATAGTTAAGCTGCCATCAGAGTCATGTGCAGATTGGAAACAAGAGACACTTCTGGCTGGTATTCCTAGTGTCCGGCTTACTGTGAATAAAAAAACACAAAATTAGTGTTTTAAAAGCACTATGACAAACCATTAATAATAAGGGAAATACTACATCAGACATATATTCTTTCATTCAATACATGACCAGACTTTAGCTAGATTGATGGCAGTTATACTTCTTGAATAAATTATACAAAATTAAATTTTGTTTTTTCAAAGTAAAGGTATAGAAATGCAAATCTTGCAAATAGGAGAAAAAATTCATTAAATTATCTTATATATATAATATTTATTTGTTTGTGCATAGCTGCCAACTTTACGGATGGGAAAAACTGGACACTTGGCGCGAAGAGCGAAATCAACTGTTAAAGCAAGATTAAAAATGGTGCTATATGGTGCATTTTAATGGTAAAAATTCAATTATTTTTCAGACCACAGACAATAAATCTTTAATCAGACTTTTTTTTAAATATTGATATTGGTCTGTAGGGTACCAGTTCAGTTAAACATAAATTTACTTTCATAAACACACATTTGAAAACTATAAGATAAGTTTACAAGTGTTTGTTTTTTGACAGCTCAACCAATCCCAGCCTATGCCATACATATTCAAAAGTCACTGAACACTATTTCAATATATATAATGGTGAAGTGGATTCTACTAGGCCTTACTAGGTTGACAGACATATGCAAAAGTCACTGAACACTATTTCAATATATATAATGGTGAAGTGGATTCTACTAGGCCTTACTAGGTTGACAGACATATTCAAAAGTCACTGAACACTATTTCAATATATATAATGGTGAAGTGGATTCTACTAGGCCTTACTAGGTTGACAGACATATGCAAAAGTCACTGAACACTATTTCAATATATATAATGGTGAAGAGGATTCTACTAGGCCTTACTAGGTTGACAGACATATTCAAAAGTCACTGAACAATATTTCAATATATATAATGGTGAAGTGGATTCTACTAGGCCTTACTAGGTTGACAGACATATTCAAAAGTCACTGAACACTATTTCAATATATATAATGGTGAAGAGGATTCTACTAGGCCTTACTAGGTTGACAGACATATGCAAAAGTCACTGAACAATATTTCAATATATATAATGGTGAAGAGGATTCTACTAGGCCTTACTAGGTTGACAGACATATTCAAAAGTCACTGAACAATATTTCAAAATATAGGCTATAATGGTGAAGAGGATTCTACTAGGCCTTACTAGGTTGACAGACATATGCAAAAGTCACTGAACAATATTTCAATATATAGGCTATAATGGTGAAGAGGATTCTACTAGGCCTTACTAGGTTGACAGACATATGCAAAAGTCACTGAACACTATTTCAATATATATAATGGTGAAGTGGATTCTACTGGGTTGACAGACATATGTCATATGCAAAAGTCACTGAACACTATTTCAATATATAGCCTATAGGCCTATATGTAATGATGAATGAAGAGGATTCTGCTTTTATTAAGTAGTAAAAATCAAATAAAAATTAGGAAAAAAAACACTTATATTTGAGACATATATATATGTATTAAATTAAAGAAAAGTATTTTTAAAAAGTATATTAGTAAATAATAGAGTCTCCTGTAATATTTAGAAAATAGTCAGGGTACAGCCCAACATTGCACTCAGTGAACCTAGAGCGCACCCACCCAGTACGAAAAAAAAAAAAGAAAATTAATATTAAATGTTGTTTAACTATCACATTTTTATTAAATTATGATGAAAATAAACTAGTTTAAACCTAGGCCCGCAAAAAAACCCCACTTAAATACAATTTTTTTTAGATAATAACTAAAATAAAGACAATAATTAGCCCCGCCCATCTTTTGAAAACGATGATCTTGCTAACAACATCGAAAACGATGATCTTGCTAACTACAAACACAAAACTAATTTATTGAACTATTTACAGACTATTTGACCTATTTCATTATTTTGAAAACTAAATCATTAAAAAAAAACAAATATGATTTCAATAAACTTCTTACTTTTAAGAATTCATCAAATTCAATAAAATTTCATTCAAATTCTGCATCAATTCCATTGTAGCTTTTGGAATAGTTACTAATACCTTCGATCATTTTGCGAATTGAAGAAAAATGAACGTAAAAAAATGGCCGCTTTACTCAACCAGAAGAGACTTTAACAAAATAAACTTTTCGGATCTGTACGTTTTTACGGAAAAACAAACAAATGAAAATGACACAATGTAGCAAAACTAAGCAAAGCCACGATAATGGCTTCACCCACGTAACTGTAAATTTAACGCTGAGCCACGATCGTGGCCCCACACACTTTATAGGGGTTTAAGGCTTTTAATTAGTGATTAGGCCTATTTAAAAATGTGATTTTTTAGAAACTCGATTTTCCGAGATTTTTCAATAAGTTCCGGGATTTCCTGGTGAGGATATAAAAAACTGGAGAATCCCGGAATAAACGGGAGGGTTGGCGGCTATGGTATGTGGTTTCAAGAATAAGTTATACATGTCAAAGTGTTCTTTAAAAAACAAATGTTGAGTAAATGTGTAAATGATGTGGCATGTATGACTTAAAAACAAATCTCTACATAGCTGTAGCATAAGATCATTTCATTTCTCCAAGGTTTTGGTCACCACTTTCATAGAATAGCCCACAACGGTCTGGGGAAATAAAGTGGAATGATGTGCTTGCCGCACAATCACCCTGTTGGCTATGGCAACTGAAAGTAGTAAACTCAGATTAACCAGACTTATGTGACCATTTGTTTTATTACAACAATACATTGCACATAAGTTTTAGCTTTTATAAGACACTAGAAGTAGAACAAGTAAAACTATTTATGAAAACTGAAAGAACACTATATTATGCTATAGTAAACACATACATGTAGTGCACAGGCCTGAGAAAACCCAACATTGTCCATATCTGATAGGTTTTTTTCCTTCCCAATATTTCTCCAAGATTCTAGCTGATCCAGTCCATTCTGTTGGAATATGCCCATTGAGAAATTTTTCATCCCAACAACCAACCACCAAGCCATTCTCATCATTAGAGTTTACCTGACAATTGAAAGAAAGTATTCAATGATTCAAGGGTATGAAAAAAAAACTCTGGTTCAATATCTGTAATTGAGAATGAGATAATGCCTAATATCAATAAAAATAGTTACTCCAAACTGGCTTCAGTTTTTTTTTATGCAGTTTTAAGTTTTTGACCTTTTGATCCCTTTTATACTAAATTGTCTGGTGCTCTTCAACCATTCATGAACAGAGATATTTTTTTTCAAATATTTGTACAGAAATGAATTTCCTATATCACTATGTAAATTTGCAAAGAATAATTTTAGCTTAAATCTTTTAATTACTAGGTTATCAAAAAAATATGGAATTGTATTTTACCGCCGTAAAAATGTCTTCAAAGACCTTCATTTGCTATTTGTAAGGTCAGTACATTAAAACGTTTGTCTTGTCAAATCTTATCACTTTAATAGTGAAGTAAAAACGATTCACTATCATAGATTAGAGAATATAAATTTATTTTATGTTAAAAATTGTATGTAGTTGATTTTTTAGTAAAATTGGCTTAGATTTACCATAAATCACTTGTTCTTGAGTCTCCCAACCCCTATTAAGTTTAAGGATAAGCTTTTTTTTTCTTGCAATAAAATGAAAGAAAATTACAGTTATTTTAAAATAGATATGCTAAAGATATTAAATTGAAACTTTTCAGTTTGTGGAAATAAAGTCATAACATGTTACATGTGTTATTGGAGTATGTCTGTTTACCTAGAAAATGCCAACTGCTAAGAGTATCCAAGAAAAAGTAACAAATAATTACAAACTATTTCCTTCATGGTAAAGAACTAACCCAAACTAACAAGTACTTAGGAGTAATAATAAATGATAAGTTATCTTGGAATCTTCATATTGATGAAGTAATTAAAAAATCGAACAAAACATTAAAAAGCCACTTCTACAGATGTAATAAGAATATACAACTGAAATGCTATCTCATATTAGTTAGGCCTAAAATATGCATCATCTGTATGGGACCCATCAACTAAAGAAAACATTAAAAAAACTTTAACAAATTCAGTAAAGAGCTGCAAGGTTCATTACTAGTGAATATCACAACTAACAAGAGTAACACCAATAGTCAAATCACTAAACCTTGAAATATTAGAGGATAGCAAGGCAAAGAGTAAAGTAGTAATAATATATAAGACATTAAACTCTAATTTAGAAATACAACCCAATAATAAGTGGTTGCAATACTCAGAAGAACATAAGAAAAAAAAAACTTTTCTTATCCCATTTGCAAGAACAAATGCAGTGAGTTCACCGGACTGTCAACCGACACATCACGGGTTCTATCCCTGCCCCCGACCAATCCCTGCAGGAGTTTTGGACCTAGTGGACGTAATAATCTTCTATCTAGAAGGAGAGTCTGTAGAACTTATAAGTCAAGTAACTTAACATCCTTTCATTTAAAACACTAATAAAAATACAAGACTAATTTTGGACCACGGATGTGTGTAGGATGCAATAATCTTCTTTATAGAAGGAGCATCTTTAACATATAAGATAAGATAAGCAAATGGGGTCACCTATCTGTTGGCAATGCAAACATAGATGGTCTAAGTGAAAGAAAAAGGTTTGTAGAAAAAAACATGATTGAGACTTTAGGACTCCTCAGATAAAAATAAACAACAGATTTTTTAATTAAATATTTATTACACTACTTTGTCCATTTTAGAAAAATTCACAAACTTTCACAAACCTTGGTCAGTTTTCCCACGTTTACTAACCCTCCCAACCTGTGTGAACCCTGACATAAGTTTACCAAAAGAAGAATATAAAAAGGTAAAAATAAAAAATGATCAAAAACAAGATTAATACAAACAAATTTAACCAGCAAATGCAACATACCAAAGCCGACAGTTTTCTTATCACAAGAGCAGGTTTTCCTCTAGTACTCCAGTTCATCCCAGATTTATCCAGCAAATACATGGCCATATCAAGCACACAGGATTCAAACTGCATATGCCAATGAAGAAAATTACTTGTCCATTTAAGATGTTTTGTAATGCTAATGGTTTTTGATACTTATACATGGACTAATTTTTTCATTATAGTCAAAAAGTTTGAGAAAAAAATGACCATTAGTAGTTTTTTTCTTTTTTTAAGTGTTTGGTGTATTTTTTAATGTCACATTCTTGTGTTTTTTTTAAAGTAGGACCAATATATTCTACAAAACAAAATTGTGTGATTTTACAATTAGCATCAGGCATTGGTACACTCATTTATATTCACAATTTATAGTTTGTATTTCATTGAAGTCTTGAGAGTAATTTCACTTTAAATTTTGTGCCTATCATTGTAATTTCACTTTAAATTTTGTGCCTATCATTATCAGTGTATAGGAAACATACATAGAATAAAAACACTGAAGAATATTTTTATATTTTATGAACCATTAAATAAAAATTCATTTGATTGTTTATGAGTATGCCAATACTTATACTTATACAAAAAGGAGATTAATTTTAATGCTTGAGACCTGGCCAAAGTTCCACGGCACATATATCATATCATTCTCAGTGCCAGCAAAGATACCGCCTGACTGATTCAAAACATACTCAGCTAAACGAGCATCACCCTCCATGTAGACTTCATCATCTAAAAAAAATTATCTTTTTATGATAACATAAAAAAAATGGTAGCATTGTTTAGTATTTGAGGCTTAATAAAAAGAACAACTACACATCAATAAGAGCTATTATTAAATAGAAGATTTTTCTTTTATAAAAAATTTAAGCATTCTTTTACAAGCCTTATCTCTATAACAATATTTTAACTAAACTCTTAACCCTTCCTGTACCGACCTACTTTCTATCTATGATCTTCAGTCCCGCTATATACGCGCCCGGGACTGTAAGGGTTAAAAACCCATACGACGATTCAATCGTCGATTGGATTGTGCGAAAAAGCCCAAACGACGTACCTTGTGTATACGTACGCTTAGATCCGAACACACACAATTTATACATTTTTTCATTAATACACTTTCCCGGATGAAAAACCAAGCGAAGTAACTCTAATTTTATTTAGTTTAAGCCATTTTTTTAGCGTCAACACAATGAAAATGGATAGGCCATCGTAGGCTGAGGAGAACTAACGCTTTGAGAACTACAGAGCACTTTTACATTCTTTTTTAGACAATGAATTAAACCATAGTGACCACAATTTTATTTTAATTAGTTGTTCGGAAAGTGAAGATGACTGTATTGAAGCTAACAGGGAAAATAATGAAGCAAGCCTACTCATTTCTCTATCCACAACTGCGTCACAGTAGCTGATCTATAAGCTGATAGCCCAATTGTAAAATTCTAATATACCCTTTGTCCATTTCAAAAGGAAATATTAATAATTAACAAAAAGAAACCATACATATTTAGTATAATTTTAAAGGTTAATAAATTTTCTTTTTATTTAACATAATTATAAAAAGGTGTTTGTTGAATTTTATAAATAAGAATGTTTTTATTCTGTTTTTTGTTTGTCGTTTTTGGTGTCTTTAAAAAAAAGGTCAGATTTTTAACAAAAACTACAGAAATATAAAAATATAAAATAACAAAATATTTATATCACTAAAAGGGGATTTTGATTCCCTACACAATGATACCACATACATACAGTAATTGTTTTTAAATATTAGAGAAAAAATATCCAGTAAAAAAAAAATCCAAGGGAAAATAATTCAGGCAAAACGTGAAAAAAATAAAGGCTTTAATTTTTAAAGAGTTAACCCATACAGGCGTGTACATAGTCATCGACCTACTTCTTTTTCTCAGACCTAGATGCACATATTGTCATCAAAATACAAAATTTCCCAGTCGCGAATATATTCCTAAAGGAAGGATGTCTATTTAAAGAGCAAACCAAAGGATTTGACCTTTCACCTTAGTCTGCGGCAGAATATTTATTCGATTGCTGAATAGTTGAATTTTATTTCACTTTTAAAATAAAGAATTTTTGTAAAATTGAAAGTGCAGTCCTAATGGACACTACTGTATTAACCTTCCGTTATTATGGACATACGTGTTGATGAAACCTTTTTCTTATAAGTTAATATTACAAATGAATTCAATTATTTTATTAATAAGATTATTCTAATAATGTAAGGTATTATGTTTCTAGTAATTTACTCTCTACATTTTATTATCAATTTTTACCAACAAAAAAAGAAAAAAAAGAATGTTGGAACCGATTGATGTCTTAGCCATTCTGAAATAAAGTCTGAGCCGAAGGGAATCATTAGTAAAATAATGGCCGGGACATTTCAAAGTCCAGTGTACAGTACAAGAGAAAATGCTTTTAATTTTTCTGTTAAGTAATTTGAAGCCATGGGAATGAAAACTTCTTGTGTCAGTCATTTTTGTGTTAGGCGACTTTTATCTTCTTTATCTTATCTTTTTTTTTGCAATAGTAAATGAATAAATTCTAGGTTAAGAGTATGTTATTTTGTTTTTTAATAACTTTAGTTTTTTTTTCAAGCGTGGTCCTATTCAATATGTGCCGTAGTGATTCTTGTGTGTTGTCAATAATTTTGTTTAAAGTTTTAGATTCCTGAACTAGACAGATCTTTATAAGCTTAAAATACTGCAGATGTTAACCCTAGAAAACATAAATTTATTTTTTAAATTTACATTAAAACATGACAATTTACATAAACATCCTAATAGTTATTGACCCTTTTTAGTTTAAGTAATGCATTCTACATCTGACCTTTGCACCATGGGTTAAAAATGATGTAGATAAGATCATTATGAAGATATCTGTGAATGATGACTTTAGTGTTCTCTTTCTTCACAACATCAATTTTCAGATTCCATTGGCCAACATACAGATTAGGTGGTGTAAAAACTGTGACCATCAAAGTGTTATCCTGATTGGCAGCAAAATGGACATAGATAAACATAAAAGTATAGAAAAAAGGTGGGGTTTTTTTTTCAATTTTTTTAAATATATGTTTAACTACATTGGAATTGGACAATTAAAGGTCTGATAATAGATTTAGTACATATATTTACAAAATTGCTTACCTTTTGGGAATCTATTTTTGCACCCCACTCATTTTTCTTGTCTTCATGAGACAAAATAAACTCAACACTTGTCCCTTTACTAGGTAGCGGTAAATTACCTTAAAAAAAGTTTTATACAAATTTTTTAAAACTTCAGCATAATATATGTACTTATAACATGCCATAGGTGGTTAAAAAAAATTCTAATACTTAAATCTTTCCATACAAAGTTATAAAATTTAGATACTTATAACTTGCCATTTGAGGCTATAAAATTATAATTTGTATAACTTGCTATACAAGGTTATAAAGTGCAAATACTTATAACTATTGATTATAAGATTCAAACATAATTGAATAAAATTAACCCTTTCTACATTAAAAATATATACATAAGCACACACCCAAACACATAACTGTTATTAGCCAAACATCAGTTTACTTTCATAGCTCTATATAGTCTGATTTGAAAAACAGACAAAACATTCACAGTTGTGTATTAACTAACCAGCTTCAAAAACCATACGAAGGTCATCCATCTTCTCATCATACTTCTTAGAGAAAGTGATAGCAATGGTAAAGGGTTGTCCACGCCGGACTACCAGTTTGGCTCCTACTCTGGCCTTGCAAATGCTATAATCAAAAGTGTGATGAGCTATGGCATTGTAGGATACTAAGAAGTCCACTGTTTGCACTTGTAAAACGTTTTTCCCTATGGTAATTAAACAAAATACAATACAGGGTTTATAAAAACAACAACAATGAGCTATTTTTATGCAGATAAATAGTTTCCCCACTATTTTTAAATCATTTATTTATTTATTAACTTAGCTGGGTGTATGCTGGTGACCGACCTGACATTCGAAAGGCTAATAAAACCACTTTTGGTCATGGTATCAAAAAATTTTTTTTAATTATATAAACTGTAAAACATAATTTTAATTTGTATGACCAGTTCTGTAATGTTTTTCTAGGCATAATCAAGAAATTAAGAAAACTTTAAAGGGGTCTCTGTTATGAAGAAAAAAATCTTTAAATAAATACACAACTGGTTTATAGTTTTTCTGATATTGGGTTTGCTTACAATATAATCACTATAATTAATGCTTTTTTTTTCTCTTACCTTCATTCTCATGTGATACTGTAGACACACTTGGCCGACCTAACCCTGGTCCATACAGATTGTAAGATGTGTTGCCATTGGAGCTACCATCAGGCCTACTGCCAATGCTGAAACAAATTATTAATGAACTTCAAAAAAATCTATTAAGGCATATGTAGAATATATTTTTAAAGTTAAAATATGTAGGCCTATCTAGTAGTCTAAATATTGCTTGTAAAAAAAACCCAGTAACTTCTATGCAGTCTTTCTAAGCCCATGGGGTTGAGACAACAAGAGTTAACCAGGTTTGATTATCACAAGGAATTATAATATGCATCCAACACAATGCCCAAATGCTCTAAGTATTTTTCAAGGGTAGAGACTTTAACCATTGGCTCACCCAAAAAAGGCAGCACCAGAATGGTTGGTACTCTGGATTGTCAATATGATGACCTGGAGGAGGTTTGGGTAAAGAATGGTTGGTACTCTGGATTGTCAATATGATGACCTGGAGGAGGTTTGGGTAAAGCATGTCATGAACTTTTTTTGTAGGAGGAACATATAAAAAATTCTCAAGTATAAGTAGCATCTATGTTTAAGTGGCAGTCCTACACCTTGGAAGGCAAAAAAAAAACCCAGTAAAATTTAGGTTCTTGCACTCAAAATCTAGAGCCTATAATTTCTTGATCCTTATTTTTATTTTTCACTGCTGCTGATTATGATTTTTTATTTATTTGTAGAATGGTAGATCAAATATCAGAATAATCTAATTATGATGCCTATACTATACATCATTTTAAGGCCTGAAAGCCCAGGATCAAATCAAATAGGAAAGTTAGCTGCCTTTTCAATATTTTAACATTAAGAATTCCAAGATTGGGAAATTCCATTAGTCTCAATGTTATGTATGCTGAAAAATACATTACCATGGCCGTAGAGTTAGCCATTAGGACTTGATGTAAAATGCATGCTGATCAAAAGGCAACATTGTCAGACTGAACAGGGTGACAAAAAAGAAACGTTTGGGAATAGCTCATCAATTGTATGTTGATATCAATATGGTAGCCTACATTGTCAATTTAAGTTGATAGCCAAACCTAGGATGTACACCACTCTATGACATAAAAATTTGGTGAAAAAAAAAGTGCAGCTTATACTTGAGCTTTTACGGTATGTAATTAAAAAAACAAGCACCCTAATTTTCTTTCTCAATAGTAGCTTTCTTTCCTTATGCCTGTTGCCCCACCTGGGAAATAGGCCGCCAACTAGAGTCCTCCAGGTATCCTGAGCCTGGACCAGTTTCTCTAGCTGATCCCAGTTAAACACTAATGTTAAACACTAATGTTTTTTTAGTCAGCTTCCATATCTTGTCTCTTGACCAACATCTTTTTCTTCTTACCTGACCTATTTTCCTCTTGCCTGACCTCTTTTCTTCTTACCTGACCTATTTTCCTCTTGCCTGACCTATTTTCCTCTTACCTGACCTATTTTCCTTGCAGAGTGATACTGTATGTCGATGTCCTGAGGGTATGGCCAATCCATTTCCATCTCCTTTGGGAAAATCTTCTTCCACAGTTCCCTGCTTGAGTATTTCACTGCTGATTGTTTCTGGCCAGCATTTCCTAAAGAACCTTCTGAAGCAGGTGTTAACAAATGCATGTATTTTCCTGACATTGGAGGTTGTAGCTTTCCAAGTTTACATATTAAATTGGGCTACATTGATTGTTTTCTCCTGCTGTTGCGTGTGTGAGAGGAAAGCCAAGTCGTCTGCAAAGTCAAGGTAGTACATCTGTTTCCAGAGTGTCCAGGGTATCCTGTTCTGCTTAGCCTCTGTGGCCACCTTCATGATTCAATCAATGGCTAGTAGAAACAAGAAAGGTGAAAGAAGGCGACCTCGTCTTACTCCTTTCTGCATTGGGAAGGCATCTGTAGGCTGCTAACCATGTACTACTCTACAGTTTAAGCCTACATAGGAAGACCTGGAAATGTTAACTAGCTTTTGCTGGACTTAATAGTGTTTTAGCAGTTTCTATAAGGTCAATCTATCCACACTATCAAATACTTCCTCATAGTCTATAAGTCTATAAATGTATGCAGATAGCAGAACGCCTATCTGATGGCTGTTCTAGTAAAAGAGAAGCTATTTCTTCTGTGCAGGATCTATTTTTTTAAAACCTCTTTTCATTCTGTATAAAAGTACTCTGTTAAAAATGATTAGACAGGCTATTTCCCTATAATTAGAGCAGGAACTAAAATCAGCTTTTTTAGAGACTTTAATGATGTGTCCTTTGCATTCCAGTGGAACTCGTTCATCTTCCCATATTTTCTTCTAAAGTGTTAATAGCATTTTGCTATCTGGTTTACTATAGTCAGGTTAGGCTATATCAATGTAGCTTTTTGGATATTTAGTAGCCCTTTTAGGCAGATGCGTGGCTCCACATATATGAACACAGAGATAATCAATAGGAGTATACACACATAGAGACCCCCGCCCCCCACATACACACAAACACATAGGCCTATCCAACACTCATAAAACTCCTAAAGACAATCAAATACATCTACACACATAGAGAAAGACACATCTACACACAACACAGGGACATACAAACTAATATACACACATTCTCAACCTGTCGAAACAGGCTTTACTTGCTTTTCAACCTTTAAAAGAAAGTGAAAATTTATAAATAAAATATAACTTCAATTTAGTTTTTTTTGTTACCTTATATATTTCTCTCTATTAGAGAACCTTCCAAGTCTTGAAAGCCCATTCATTTTTCAGAGATCAGGATTTGAGACTGCACAATAATATGACTTTCAATTACAAAAGTGTTTCCTCCTTAATATAGAGGGTTAGGATACGGTAGATTAGAAATCTTATTTTTTTATTTACCGTAGATACTTGCATATAGGTCACACCCTAACATTAGGAATATTTTACTCGCATCCATTCTTTTATGGAGTTACGTCGCCTTTTTTTAAATATAAAATTTCTAAAAAATTCATACCTTTTAAACATAAAGGTTACTAAATATTCACCTTATAAAATTTGTAAGCTTGTTTTAAACAAAAAATTTTCCATTATGCATAGTGCAAACATAAACAAAAAAATGCAGCGATTCATTTTCTTTTATTGACTGATCAACAAAGGAGTTAGTTAGACTGAGAGACGCTAAAAGACCTTACCCAAGGCAAAAGACACTACCCCAAGCCCCAGACTCTACGACTGAAACAGGCCACTAGGGCGCAATGAGCCTGCTAAAATGTTAGTCTAAACATCATGGATCATGCCCTAATTAACAATACCCCGTGCAAAACTTTAATAAGCCGTAAGTGCTGGCTGTTTATCTTGTTCTCGGTGCAACCGGCAATGAGTTGAGATTTTTTCAACTCTTACATACAAATAAGGAAAATTTTAACACACTATTGACATATCACACACTATTTCTAAATAGATTTAAAAAAAAAGTTAGAGTGCAGAATTATTTGTTCCTGAAATTTGTCGATCAGCCGATAATAGTTGTGGAAACATTGCTTAGACATGGCGCGGTTTACACAATATTCTTAAATTCTAGTAATTCAACATCATTATAGCACCCCTAATTTTTTTCCAATGTTTTTTTTTAAGTGCGATCTATATGTAAATATATATGGTTAGGCCTACATAATATATATATAAATATATGATACAGGGATGTATAGTTGGCAGTAAAACTCACGACTTTAAACTGGGTTTTGAATTTCAACTGTGGCCACTTTATCAACCTATAAGTTACACAGCTGGAAAAAAAATTCAAGTTCACATGAAGGCGAGTTGACACACTTCCATAATTTGAATTACCGGAAAACAAAAGAAAAAAAAACAACAAACAATCAAAATTAAACCACGATTTAAAATGCTTTAATATAAGAAAAGGGAAGTGGTTTGGTAAATATATAAGCTATATTTTGTTAGTTTCCTTCGACTTTTTGTAAAGTTTTAATTTGTTTTTTTAAATGCAGACTACGACTTTTAAATCAACTTTCTCTAAAATCTCGACTTTCTCAACTCCCGACTTTAAATACGACTATACAGCCCTGTATATATAATATATAAAGCATTATATTATATTTAACATTTTTTATTGATTTTCTTTTTTATTCCTAAGAAAGACATAGCGTATTTTTAATCTGGAAAACTTGTTATTCTACTTGGTTAACAATTTAAATCATTTTCATTATTGGTTAAAGTTTTTGTTTGTATCTTTCAATTAAACATTTTTTTTAAAAAGAAATTGTAACTTTTAACTTTCAAAACATTTTTTTAATGTGTGGGTATAAATGATTACTTTCAATATTTTATTTTTTATAAATATTTTCGAGTACAGTTTTCAGGAAACATTAATGTAAGTTACCAAAAAATGTATAGAAAAAAAATTAAAGTGTGTATTTAATAAAATAATTTTTTTTATCTTTTTGGGGTTTGTGATAAGTTGTCAATATTATAGGCTCCTACCCAGTGCCCTCAAAGGGGGGGGGGGGGCAGAGGGGGGCATATGCCCGGGGACGACACTTCTAGGGCGGCAAATATAGTCTGAATGTCTAAATATAGAACTAAACAAAGCAGTTACATAATGCAGGGGGCGTTGCTAAAACTTTTGCCCTGGGGCGCCACATAGGCAATTGAATTTAAGGCTCTGCCCCTACAGATAGATCCATTATCAAAAACACTCTACATGTCTGAGTTTCTTGCTTAATTATCATATATATATATAAATCTCAAAAGGTGTATGTATGTGTGTATATACATACCGCATAATATTTTTAAATACTGGACATAAAAACGTGAAATTTGCTACAAATATTCTTTGCGTTACGGCGGTGAACACTGTCAAGTTTTTAAGAAAATTTAAATGACCACAGTGGTCAGTTTGGTCAAAAAACGTGAATAAAACACAACTTTTGATTCACATTGACTTTGCCAGTACAACTTTTGATCATTTTTTGATCGATCGCGCTGAAAAATAAATAAGAAAAAGGACGCGCGGAGATTATTTCTTTATTGCGTCATCAAATTTTGCACAGAGCTAACTAGCCGTCTTCTTTTTAAGACGTCATCAAATTTTGCGTATCCATGTTAAGTTTAACTTTGTTTCGATGTTTGCTAATGTACTTTATGAATGAATAGAACAAAATATATTCACGTTATAATTTGCGTAGTAATTTATAGCGGGCAATTTTTAAATTGTTATACTGGGTAATGATTTTAATGGGTAATTTATGTTGTAGCCGGGAAATAAAAAATTCCATCACGTTTAAAGTCGAGTCGTATACGAAATATAAAATGTGTAGTTCTTGCGGCCAATCTCATTATAACTGCTTGAGTAGTTAGAGTGCATGTAAACATAACTTTAACCGGTTCGGAGGACCGGCACATATCGGCTAGTGACTTATAAGACTTTAAAAAATGGCTGTCGCTATTCGGACCCAGGTCCCTTTAGCTTACAGGGATGCCAGCAGGCCTAGACAAAAAAGCCTGAAATTTTTTTTCTCTCCGAAAACTAATATGCAAGCTTGAACGCGCGACAATACGTATAGTGACACAAACCATAGGCCTAAATATTATTTTCAATTTAGCCTAACTAATTATGTAATGCAAATAGTGGTGTACTTACAAACTTTACATTATAGGCTAATATAGGCAGCATGTGTAAAAGAAGGGGAGGAACAGCTAATTGTTTAACTATTTCCCTTTAAAGGGGCAAGCGGGAAATTTTCAAAAAGCCTGAATTCAGGCTTTAGCCTGAAAACTGGCATCCCTGAGCTTAGCATGAAATGGCTATTCGGACCCAGCTTCAGTCAGAATTCCTTAAAACTCATAAAAAACATAAAAAAAGAGGGAAACAAACACATAATATATTAGTTTTACCATATATATTATAAGAAGTAGGCCTACAGAAAACACCATATCTATCCCTATCCTTTATAACTTTATAACCTAACCGATACTAACTATTACCAAAAATACTACAAAGCCATCTTTAACCTATATAAACTAACTAATACTAACTATTTATTATTTATCACTAAGTCTATCGGGTCCGAATAGCCACTTAGTAAAAAAATATATATTAAGATACGGCTTAATTGAATTGATGATTAAAAGTGTGTTTTTTTTCACTTTATTAATACTATCTTAACATTATTTTCGGTTACGATTATCATTGATTATGAATTATGCATAGACAAAATTATGATTAGGCTAGGCTACTTTTTTCTCGAGAGAAAAAGCAATAAGCTAATGCGCTATGACACAGCTGTATTGTCTTGAGTCTTGTGTTATTTATTTGTAGAAGTGGATAAGATAAAGTATAAGTATAAGTAAGTCTATAATTATAGTATAGTAACTATAGTTACACTATACTCACTATACTATACTATAGTATAATAATTAATAATTGTTTGAAAATATTGAAATAGAATGGGAAAAGGAAAAGTTAATGATAATTTTAAAACAGAAGCTACAAAATATAAAATATCAATAATTTTTACAATAACCTAATAATTTAGTTTTAATTAATAGCAAAAGAAAAGAAAATTACCTCGTAAAAGTAAAAGCTAGAATACTATAAAATTCAAAAATAGTGTGGCAAATCGCTATAAATTAAAAATGGCTGATATTAATATTAGTGTTATGTTTAGGTTAAAAGCCTAGTAAAGATGATAAAGTTACATTATTATGATGACATCGTCGAGAAAAATGATCTCTTGTTTTTTTAGAATAATAATGCATCTGATCTACTGTGCTTTTTGATCCAATGTACCACAACTTTTAGCGGATTAGGGCCTACCTACATATTATTACAAAAGTTATAAGGAGTTGAAACGTTTCTTTCCTGCGTCAATTACATTGCGCATGCGCGGAACTTTATTAGATATCTATGATCTATGCTGCTGGAACAATAAAAAAAAATGAAAAGATCTAGAACTACTCCTGAAAATATTACTATAGTATACTATTTCATTCCCATGTTAAATTGTTCATGTACACTAGATCTAGTCTTTTTTAAGTATCGAGATCATTATCATATTTTGCAGAAGGATTTTGCGCCCTGTTTCAGTTAGCCCATGAGCCCTGTAATTCTGTAGTTTTGAGGATGTTAATATTAGCCTATCTTATCTTACAAAACTAATCGCCTTTTTATTACTTTGTTTTGAGGGAATAAGCTTAAATCATGTTTAATCGATCTTTCTTTTGCAAAATATTTAAGTCGCGTCGCAGTAAGTGGAACATCAGCCTTGTACTGTGTGATAGCCTGATTAAACCAATAATAATTAGTAATAATGGGCCTTATTGTATTTAGTCACTTAGTCTATAGGCCTATAATCAGACATAATGTAGGCTCAAAGCGCATCAAAAAACGGAGAACAAAACATACATACAGGTGATAACATTTAATGGCTAGGGTTATACAAAACCAGGCGAAAATAAATGATAGAACTGATTTCTAAAGGTGAATGTTAAAATAGTTATTTTTTTCTCATAGCAGGCGATTTGTCTGAGCTTGAGGGGGAGCGAGTTCCATACCTTCGGGCTCTCATATAGGCCCAGCGAAAAACGCGTACAGCTGAATGCATGACTCTTAGCTCGCATATGCTGAAATTAGTCCACTGAGGTATGATGGCATTCTGTTATTTTTTAAACATTGGTGGCAAAGTGATGCAACTTTAAATTCAATTCTTGCTTTCATTTCGAGCCAATGTAACGAGCGAATAGGGCGGTTCCCGAGACTTGTTTTGACTTGCGCATAACCAAACGCGCAGTACTGTTCTGTATTCGATGTAGCTAGGCGATTTTATCTTCTGGCAGGCCGGCTAGCAGGGCGTTACAATAGTCGATACGGGAAAGTACCAGTGTTTTTGCAGAATCAGTGGACAAATAGGGTCGTATTTGGCCGAGTCTACGCAACTGAAGATATAACCTCTGCACAGATGAGATCTATGATGGTCGAAGGACAGTGTGGGATCCAATAAAACACCAAGATTCTTCACTTTGTTTACAAATGGCACCTGGCAGTTTATCACGGTGATAGATTCTGGACCATTGAATTTGGCCAATTGGTAGAAAAGACCTACATCATATAGAAATAACAAATTGAAAACAAGTTTCAGGCTTTCGAAAATAAATGTATGAGAAAAATACTTCAAATCTCCTACGTAGAACACAGGACTAATGCGTATGTGTGGGACAGAATATCCTCAATTGCGGGCCCTCAAGAAAACATTATGACAACAATCAAACGGCGCAAACTGACATGGTTCGGTCATGTTTTGCGGCACAATAGCCTGTCAAAAACAATCCTTCAGTGCACAGTAGAAGGTGGACGTCAGAGAGGCCGTCAGCGGAGATGCTGGTTCGACAATGTAAAGTGTTGGTCGGGGCTGCAGTTGACTCAACGATTGACAACCGCTCAAGATAGGCAAAGGTGGAGAAAGTTGACTACTGAGGTGACCATTCGCACCCCCCCTCCCCACCCAACAACCACAACGGTCATGGGATTGATGATAATGATGATGATGAATGAATAAATTAAAATATTTTTGTTTCCATTTTCTAAAGATGTTGATACAGAATTGTTTGATAGGGGTGATAGACAAGGGTAAGTGTCAACAAAGCATCTTATCTCTCAACTCTTGTTAAATATGAAATGTCAAATAACGGATGAGACTTGAGGCTCTTTTGTCCAGGAAGTAGCTCAGTTAAGGTATGGATCGGGGTGGGGGCACAAAGATAATGTCCAAGCCATCACGCATGCCGATAAGGCGGGTCGCGTAACATAGGGTACGAACTCTGCAGTACATGCATTACTCCCCACCGAGTCTCGGAACCTCGCGACAGTGAAATGATTCTCGGACGCGCAGCAGTGGATGTGCCCCATGCGTTAGCCCATCGATTTGCTCTTAGGGTAAGCGTATCGGTGGTTTTCACACTTCGAAAACTTTGAGGTCCAATGGTACAGAAGTGTCTCATATAAGAACCAGGCGAACATTCATGTTCTTAAGTCCAAGGCCTAACAAGTAATGAGTAGGGCCTATATCTTACGTCCTCTTAGCTTTAAGACCCCGTTCAAAAGGGCACGCTGAATGAGAGAAATTTAATTTGTAGGCACATGCAGTATATTGCACCCCTCACCACCCTACGCAATTGAACAATCATTGACATGGCGGCATTGCATTATACACCTGCCCATTCGTTCGTTAGAACATATACTTGACTATAGGACTGGACGTCCAGGCACAAGGCATGGTATTTACCTAGCAGATTTATACAAATAATGTAAACAACCGAAAGTATCAAAATGTACCGTTCTGCAAACATGTTCTAATATACAGGCATGTTCTATCTAACACAGAAACAGAAACATGTTTTATCTAATAAAGAGACATTGTTATGTGTTTAGATAATATCTTGTTTCCCTCCTATGTAACTAATTGCACCACTGCCAGGGCCCTAGTCCTGACCTTTAGTTGAACTCTGCTACTGTCGCGTCAAGAATTGTTGTTTACTAGAGTGTACCTAGATCATTCTTTCACCGTCTGGAACATGTTAGAAAGAGATGTTGACAATTTTTGTGAGTTATTCTTAGCCTACTTTTATTCCAGAAATCTCTAACATGTATAGTATAAATATAGGAGATTCGCGTGATAGAAGGAAGTTTTTTTTTACATCGATGTAGTATTCTTGAGTCTTGGTTTAAGCATATTGTAAGTGCATCAGTGGCAGAGCTGTATTGTATCTTTTATGTACCTGTACGCATTATTACATTGTTGTTTTATTCTGTTGTAAGGATATTCGTGAGTTGATTTTTCTTTTCTATTTTTCTTTTGATATTAATTTGACTTAGTAAATAAATTGTTTTAAAATTGGTATCGTCTGAAGGGTTGTTTTATTAAATAAATTATTTTAATTTTTATTAATTAAGTTAGCTACAAATAATTAATATTGTTTGTTATTTATTACAACCTCTTTAACGAGACCACTTAATTTAAATTTAATACTACAGGAGGTCTGTAATAAAATTGGGGGCTCTTCCTACGGATATAAATATTATATAATATTTATTCATAGAAAAGAAATTGAAAAATTTTCTTTTACTTTTCTTTAGACGATACCAAGTTTTATACATTATAAGTGCTGACCAAAAATTATTTTTCTCTCTTAGTTGATTGTTTAAATTAAGGTTATACATTAACATGGATTACCAGGCTTTCATTGCTAATCCATCTTTACCAGAACTCGACCAATGCAGCAGAAAGGATCTGTTGGCTATTTCTAAACTTTTAGGACTCAAAATCAAATCTAGTGCTGTAAAACAAGTTATTAGAGATAGTATAGTCCTACATTTTGTCAACGAAGAATTTTTGCCAGAAGAGGCGTTATCCACAATTAGTAGAGAAGGAAACGAAAACACACCCAATGTTGTAGATTTAGAAATACAGCTAAAAATTAAGCAGTTGGAAATTGAAGCACAAAAAGAAGTACAGTTAGCACAGTTAGCTTTAAAAGAGAAACAAATGAATCTAGATAAAGAAAAAGAAATAGAATTAAAGAAATTAGAGATAAGTTCTAAATCTTCAACAGATCCTCCTACCACCAGTCAGAATGTGGACCCAGCTAAATACTTAAAACTTATTCCACGTTTTGTGGGAAATGTGGATAATTATTTTGTTCAATTTGAACTTGTTGCCAAAAATTTTGCTATTCCTGAAACGCTGTGGTCCTCGCTGTTACAAACTGTTCTGACTGGTAGGGCTGCAGAGGTGTTCTGCTCACTCACTGGGGAACAACAAAGGGACTACCAAGTTGCTAAGCAACTAATTTTGAAATCTTTTGAACTTGTCCCTGAGGCTTATCGAAAACAGTTCCGTGAACTGCGTAAACTGGATGGCCAGACCCATGTTGAGTTCTTACGAGAAAAGCAGAGAAGGCTAGATCGCTGGCTGACATCTAAAGAAATTGGTACTGACTATGCAAAGCTCAAGAACTTGATTCTGATGGAGGAGTTTAAGAATTGTGTCCGGCTGGACGTCCGAACACATATGGCAGACCGTGGCGAAGATGATGTGTACAAGGCAGCAGTGTTGGCCGACGACTTCGTCATCTCCCATCAGTTCGCAAAGTCCACAGCCGATGTTAGGCCGAAGCAGCCGAAACTGCCCGAAGAAACGAACAACACTTCAATGAAAAACACTCATGAAAAGAAGGTGACACAACCAAAAGCCTCATGCACATACTGCAAGAAAGAAGGACATAAAGTGGAAGAATGCTATAAATTGAAAAGGAAAAACGAAAAGGCTTCTCCGAAACCTACTTTATGTGCCGTGTCCTATACAACAGAACAATTTTTACTCACTCAAGCTAATGATACTAAGCCTGCCACACCAAGCTCTACTGACTCTACTACATCGTCAACATACTCATCAAAGAGTTCTTCTACATCGTCAAGATGTTCTCCACACTCATCCGAGTGTTCCACTACATCGTCAAGATGTCCTCAATACACATCAAAGTGTTCCACTACATCGTCAAGATGTCCTCAATACACGTCAAAGTGTTCCACTACATCGTCAAGATGTCCTCAATACACGTCAAAGTGTTCCACTACATCGTCAAGATGTCCTCAATACACATCAAAGTGTTCTACTACATCATCAAGATGTTCTCACGACTCCAAAGAGAGTTTATCAACTACATCATCAAGATGTTCTCATGACTCCGAATCGAGTTTATCAACTACATCACCCAGATGTTCACAAGACTACAACACAAGTTTGTCAACTACATCACCAAGATGTTCTCAAGACTCCATCGAGAGTTCTAACAAAGTCCAGATGTCTACATCAGTCACCCCTGATGTTTTAGAGGAGTTCAAGCCTTTCATTTCGGAAGGATTTATATCACTACCAGGTGATCATACCAGTCTGCGACCTGTAACAATTTTGAGAGACACAGGTGCCTCGCAATCGCTACTGCTTGAAGGCATTCTTCCCTTATCAAACGCAACTGCAACGGGGAAAAGCATACTCTTAAGAGGCGTAGAACTGGGTTGCCTAGATGTACCTCTCCATCTCATTGATCTCAAGTCAGATCTTGTTTCTGGACCTGTGGTTGTAGGTGTCCGACCAACATTACCATTGGAAGGCATCTCGTTGTTGCTAGGCAATGACTTAGCTGGTGGGAAGGTTATCGCCGAACCCATTGTCACTCATGAACCTCAACTATCTGCACCTGAAGAAGAAGATGATCCAGAATTATATCCAGCATGTGCGGTAACTAGAGCCATGAATTCACAAATCTCAAAAGAAAGGAGTACTTCCAAAAATAAATCAAACATTGAAGTGGACCTTGAGACCACATTCTTCTCCAAACTCGACGAAGATCCGAAATCAATCTCAGAAAAGCCGGTATCAACTCGAGAACAGTTGATCGAGGAACAGAAAAGGGATCCTGAGTTAGACAAACTCCGAGAAAACGCTTTGTCACCACAAGAAGCTGAAGAAGTACCTATATGTTACTACGTCAAAGATGATGTACTTCTAAGAAAGTTTCGACCACCAGACGCATCTGCAGATGAAGACTGGAGAGTTGTCCATCAAATTGTTGTGCCTGAGAAATATCGTGCTGACATTCTGAATATGGCACACGATTCTCCACTGTCGGGTCATCTAGGCGTCAACAAGACGTATCAGAAGATAACAAGTCACTTCTTTTGGCCTGGATTAAAGAAGCACGTCATTGAATACTGCAGATCGTGTCACCCTTGTCAAATGGTTGGCAAGCCAAATCAAACGATTCCTGTAGCTCCTCTCAAGCCGATTCCAGCGTTCGAAGAACCTTTCAGTCGAGTCATCATTGACTGCGTTGGACCTCTTCCAAAAACTAAAGCAGGTCATCAATACCTACTAACCATTATGTGTGCTTCGACAAGATTTCCGGAGGCAGTTCCTTTGAGAAACATTAAAGCTCCTAACGTTGTCAGGGCACTCACAAAATTCTTCACTCTATTTGGTCTACCTAAGTCCATACAGTCGGATCAAGGATCTAATTTCAAAGCCACTCTTTTCAAACAAGTAATGGACCAATTGGGCATTAAACACTGCATGTCAAGTGCATATCATCCTGAGTCGCAGGGAGCCCTTGAACGCTTCCATCAGACCCTGAAGAACATGATAAGAACCTATTGCCATGAACATGAGAAGGACTGGGATGAAGGAATACACATGCTACTGTTTGCAGCCCGTGAAGCCGTCCAGGAGTCTTTAGGCTTCAGTCCGTTTGAATTGGTGTTTGGCCATACGGTTCGCGGTCCTTTAAAATATCTCAAAGAAATGTGGATGTCTCCGACACCCACTGAGGGACTTTTAGACCATGTCTTAAAAATTAAAAGTAGACTTTATGATGCCTGTAATTTAGCCAAAACAAATTTAAAGGAAAGCCAGTCTAAAATGAAAAACTGGTATGATAAAAAGGCCAGATTTAGATTGTTTGCCCCAGGGGACAAGGTTTTGGTATTTTTACCTTTACCTGGTCAACCATTACAAGCTAGATACTTTGGTCCATATGAGATAGAATCAAAAGTCAATGATTTAAATTATATTATTAAAACTCCAGACAGGAGAAAGAAAAGGCAACTTTGCCATGTAAATATGTTAAAGAAGTATGAAACAGATAGCAAGAATGTATCTGACCAGGTACAGTGTAATTTAAATGTAACCCCTGTTGTTCCTCCTGATATTGTAAAGGAGAAATTTGGTCAGTACAAATTGCCAAATTCTTTTATACTTAAAAATTTGGATCAAAAGCTGTCACATCTGCCACTGAAAGAGAAGATTGTAATTGAAAATGTAATTAAGGATTTTTGTAATATATTTCCTGATGTGCCAAATAAGACTAATTTAATTGTACATGATGTTGATGTTGGTGATGCAACTCCGGTCAAGCAACACCCATATAGAGTTAATCCTGAAAAAAATAGAAGTTCTTAGATCTGAAATAAAGTATATGCTTGATAATGACATTATTGAACCAAGCTCAAGCAATTGGAGCTCACCTTGTGTTTTGATCCCTAAACCAGACAAAACATTTAGATTCTGTACAGATTATAGGAAAGTAAATACTTTTACAAAATCTGATTCCTTTCCAATTCCTAGAATTGATGATCTTATTGATCGTATTGGTGATGCCACCTACATTAACAAGATTGATTTATTATCAGGATATTGGCAGGTACCTCTATCAGACCGTGCCAAAGAAATATCAGCATTTGTTACACCAGATGGGTTGTATCAATATAAGGTTATGCCTTTTGGGATGAAAAATGCCCCTGCTACTTTTCAAAGAATGATTAATAATCTCATTGCTGACCAGGAGAATTGCAATGCCTACATTGATGATGTAATTATTTACAGCAAAGATTTTTTACATCATGTTAAGCAGTTAAGATCTCTTTTTGAAAAATTGTCAAAAGCCAATTTAACTGTTAATTTGAATAAGAGTGAATTTTGTCATGCTCATGTAGAATACTTGGGTTATGTTGTGGGACAGGGTCATATAAAACCTGTCACTGCTAAAGTTGAAGCTATTAAAGCACTCCCTACTCCCACTGATAGAAAACAACTCAGAAGATTTTTGGGAATGGCTGGTTATTATAGAAAGTTTTGCCAAAACTTTTCCATAATTGCCAATCCTTTAACAAATCTGTTGAAAAAGAATGTTAAATTTCTATGGACAGATTCTTGTCAAAAAGCCTTTGAACAACTTAAAGTTGTATTATCTCAATCTCCCATTCTATTGGCTCCTAATTTTCAAAAACAATTTAAATTAGCAGTAGATGCCAGTGACATTGGGATAGGTGCTGTTCTTTTTCAGGAAGACAATCTTCATATAGACCATCCAATATGTTTCTTTTCTAAGAAGTTTAATACTCATCAAAGAAATTACTCTACTGTAGAAAAAGAATGTTTAGGACTTATCCTATCCCTTCAACAATTTGAATTCTATGTTAAGGGCTCAAATATACCTGTACTGGTTTTCACAGACCATAATCCTTTAACATTTTTACACAAAATGAGTTGTAAAAATCAACGATTGTTAAGATGGAGTTTATTTTTACAGGAATATAATCTAAATATTCAACATATCAAAGGCATTGATAATGTTATTGCTGACACATTATCCCGCTGTTAAAAAAATAATTTATTATTATGTTTATTATTGTACATCCGGTAACATCCTGTTTAATGTACTACTACAGTATATTTAGTGTATCTTATACATTTTTAATTAAGCTGTAAAAAGATTTACATTTCTTACTAAATGTAAACTTTTTATTTTTAGGAGGGAGGTGTTATGTGTTTAGATTATATCTTGTTTCCCTCCTATGTAACTAATTGCACCACTGCCAGGGCCCTAGTCCTGACCTTTAGTTGAACTCTGCTACTGTCGCGTCAAGAATTGTTGTTTACTAGAGTGTACCTAGATCATTCTTTCACCGTCTGGAACATGTTAGAAAGAGATGTTGACAATTTTTGTGAGTTATTCTTAGCCTACTTTTATTCCAGAAATCTCTAACATGTATAGTATAAATATAGGAGATTCGCGTGATAGAAGGAAGTTTTTTTTACATCGATGTAGTATTCTTGAGTCTTGGTTTAAGCATATTGTAAGTGCATCAGTGGCAGAGCTGTATTGTATCTTTTATGTACCTGTACGCATTATTACATTGTTGTTTTATTCTGTTGTAAGGATATTCGTGAGTTGATTTTTCTTTTCTATTTTTCTTTTGATATTAATTTGACTTAGTAAATAAATTGTTTTAAAATTGGTATCGTCTGAAGGGTTGTTTTATTAAATAAATTATTTTAATTTTTATTAATTAAGTTAGCTACAAATAATTAATATTGTTTGTTATTTATTACAACCTCTTTAACGAGACCACTTAATTTAAATTTAATACTACAGGAGGTCTGTAATAACATGATCTATCTAATACAGAGATATGTTTTATCTAATACAGAGACATGATCTATTTAATCCTGAGCCATGCTCTATCTAACAAAGAGACATGTTCTAAATAATACAGAGACGTGATCTATCTAACACAGAAACATGTTCTTTCTCGCACAGAGATATGTTCTATCTAACCCAGAGACATGTTCTATCTAACACAGAGACATGTTCTATCTAACACAGAGACAGGTCAAATATAATACAGAGACATGCTCTATCTAATACCGAGACATGTTCTATTTAACACAGAGACATGTTCTATCTAATACAGAGACAAGTTCTAACTTCTATCTAATAAAGAGACATAATCTATCTAATCCATAGCCATATGTTCTATCTAACACATGGACATGTTCTATCTAACACATGGACATGTTCTATCTAACACAGAGACATGTTCTATCTAACACATGGACATGTTCTATCTAACACAGAGACATGTTCTATCTAACACAGAGACATGTTCTATCTAACACAGAGACATGTTCTATCTAACACAGAGACATGTTCTATCTAACACAGAGACATGTTCTATCTAACACAGAGACATGTTCTATCTAACCCATAGCCATATGTTCTATCTAACACATGGACATGTTCTATCTAACACAGAGACATGTTCTATCTAACACATGGACATGTTCTATCTAACACAGAGACATGTTCTATCTAACACAGAGACGTGTTCTATCTAACACAGAGACATGTTCTATCTAACCCATAGCCATATGTTCTATCTAACACATGGACATGTTCTATCTAACACAGAGACATGTTCTATCTAACACAGAGACATGTTCTATCTAACACAGAGACATGTTCTATCTAATCCATAGCCATATCTTCTATCTAACACATGGACATGTTCTATCTAACACAGAGACATGTTCTATCTAACACAGAGACATGTTCTATCTAACACAGAGACAGGTTCTATCTAACCCATAGCCATATGTTCTATCTAACACATGGACATGTTCTATCTAACACAGAGACATGTTCTATCTAACACAGAGACATGTTCTATCTAACACAGAGACATGTTCTATCTAACCCATAGCCATATGTTCTATCTAACACATGGACATGTTCTATCTAACACAGAGACATGTTCTATCTAACACATGGACATGTTCTATCTAACACAGAGACATGTTCTATCTAACACAGAGACATGTTCTATCTAACACAGAGACATGTTCTATCTAACCCATAGCCATATGTTCTATCTAACACATGGACATGTTCTATCTAACACATGGACATGTTCTATCTAACACATGGAAATGTTCTATCTAACACATGGACATGTTCTATCTAACACATGGACATGTTCTATCTAACACATGGACATGTTCTATCTAACACATGGACATGTTCTATCTAACACATGGACATGTTCTATCTAACACATGGACATGTTCTATCTAACACATGGACATGTTCTATCTAACACATGGACATGTTCTATCTAACACATGGACATGTTCTATCTAACACATGGACATGTTCTATCTAACACATGGACATGTTCTATCTAACACATGGACATGTTCTATCTAACACAGAGACATGTTCTATCTAACACATGGACATGTTCTATCTAACACAGAGACATGTTCTATCTAACACATGGACATGTTCTATCTAACACAGAGACATGTTCTATCTAACACATGGACATGTTCTATCTAACACAGAGACATGTTCTATCTAACACAGAGACATGTTCTATCTAACACAGAGACATGTTCTATCTAACCCATAGCCATATGTTCTATCTAACACATGGACATGTTCTATCTAACACAGAGACATGTTCTATCTAACCCATAGCCATATGTTCTATCTAACACATGGACATGTTCTATCTAACACATGGACATGTTCTATCTAACACATGGACATGTTCTATCTAACACATGGACATGTTCTATCTAACACATGGACATGTTCTATCTAACACATGGACATGTTCTATCTAACACATGGACATGTTCTATCTAACCCATAGCCATATGTTCTATCTAACACATGGACATGTTCTATCTAACACATGGACATGTTCTATCTAACCCATAGCCATATGTTCTATCTAACACATGGACATGTTCTATCTAACACATGGACATGTTCTATCTAACACATGGACATGTTCTATCTAACACATGGACATGTTCTATCTAACACAGAGACATGTTCTATCTAACATAGAGACATGATCTATCTAACACAGAGACATGTTCTATCTAACACATGGACATGTTCTATCTAACACAGAGACATGTTCTATCTAACCCATGGACATGTTCTATCTAACACATGGACATGTTCTATCTAACACATCGACATGTTTTATCTAATACAGAAACATGATCTATCTAACACATGGACATGTTCTATCTAACACATGGACATGTTCTATCTAACACAGAGACATGATCTATCTAACACAGAGACATGTTCTATCTAACACATGGACATGTTCTATCTAACACAGAGACATGTTCTATCTAACCCATGGACATGTTCTATCTAACACATGGACATGTTCTATCTAACACATCGACATGTTTTATCTAATACAGAAACATGATCTATCTAACACATGGACATGTTCTATCTAACACATGGACATGTTCTATCTAACACAGAGACATGATCTATCTAACACATGGACATGTTCTATCTAACACATGGACATGTTCTAACTAACACAGAGACATGTTCTATCTAACACAGAGACATGTTCTATCTAACACAGAGACATGATCTATCTAACACAGAGACAAGTTCTATCTAACCCATGGACATGTTCTATCTAACACAGAGACATGTTCTATCTAACACAGAGACAAGTTCTATCTAACCCATGGACATGTTCTATCTAACACAGAGACATGTTCTATCTAACACAGAGACATGTTCTATCTAACACAGAGACATGATCTATCTAACACAGAGACAAGTTCTATCTAACCCATGGACATGTTCTATCTAACACAGAGACATGTTCTATCTAACACAGAGACATGATCTATCTAACACAGAGACAAGTTCTATCTAACCCATGGACATGTTCTATCTAACACAGAGACATGTTCTATCTAACACAGAGACATGATCTATCTAACACAGAGACATGTTCTATCTAATACATGGACATGTTCTAACTAATACAGAAACATGATCTATCTAACACATCGACATGTTTTATCTAACACATGGACATGTTCTATCTAATACAGAGACATGTTCTATCTAACACATGGACATGTTCTATCTAATACAGAGACATGTTCTATCTAACACATCGACATGTTCTATCTAATACAGAAACATGATCTATCTAACACATCGACATGTTTTATCTAACACAGAGACATGTTCTATCTAACACATCGACATGTTTTATCTAATACAGAAACATGATCTATCTAACACAGAGACATGTTCTATCTAACACATCGACATGTTCTATCTAACACATGGACATGTTCTATCTAACACATGGACATGTTCTATCTAACATAGAGACATGTTTTATCTAATACAGAAACATGATCTATCTAACACATCGACATGTTTTATCTAATACAGAAACATGATCTATCTAATACAGAGACATGTTCTATCTAACACATGGACATGTTCTATCTAATACAGAGACATGTTCTATCTAACACATGGACATGTTCTATCTAACACATGGACATGTTCTATCTAACACATGGACATGTTCTATCTAATACAGAGACATGTTCTATCTAACACATGGACATGTTTTATCTAATACAGAAACATGTTCTATCTAACACAGAGACATGTTCTATCTAACACATGGACATGTTCTATCTAATACAGAGACATGTTCTATCTAACACAGAGACATGTTTTATCTAACACATGGACATGTTCTATCTAACACAGAGACATAATACCGTCTTAAACTTAAATACAGTCATGTTCTATAGTTCTATCAACACAGAGCTAAACACGCTTAGCTAAAGAAAGAGTTCAACACAGAGCTAAGCACGTTGAGCTTAAGAAAGAGCTAAACACAGAGATAAACAGCGTGTGCCGTATATCTGAAAGTCTTAAATAATGTGAATGCACTAATTTAATCAGACGTTAGGTCTTCACACCAGCTGTTTTATGAACTAAAGGCGAGTAATTCGTTTAATCAATACAAGTAAAGGCCCATAATAATAATGTGAACTAAGAACAAAAAACAATTACCGGTGTAAGCTTAAATTAATATTTCTGTTTAATTAGTCTAACAACTAGATCTAGTACACAAGTATTCAACTAGAGAAAAAGATGTTGAAGTTTCAATACCAAAATTAATGCGCTGGTACCGTTGTTTGTTCATATTTGTCAAGTAAAGTTTTAGGTTAAGAAAATTACATAATATAACATAATAACATGAGAACAAACAAAAGCAATAATATTTTATTTAACAGTCTTGATTAAGTTTCGTCGTCATTATAAAAACATCCTGTTTTAATGGGGTTGCAATTAACCCTTACAGTCCCGGGCGCGTATATAGCGGAACTGAAGGCAGCATAGATAGAAGTAGGTCGGTACTGGATGGGTTAATGTAATTGGTAAAATAAAATAGACAACTCCTGTATTTTTTTAACCTTGTGAAAAAGAGCAGTCAAGTCCCCTGATTCTTATGTTAATTTAGTTTACATTTTACATAGAAATATTTAGTTGGGAAAATATTCATTCATTCAGTTGATCTTTGATCAGCTCTCTCTCTCTTAACTTAAAACGTTATTTCCTATTTATGAATATCCTTGTATCCATTTATCCACACACAAGCTAATGATCCATTCAAACCACATTTTGTGGCTTTCTTAAAAATTGTTTCCATATTATCTAGCGATCTTTTGACAATAAGCATTGAAAAAGGTCAGAGTTGTCGGTTTAAATAAGTGCGTGCAGCTTGAATGGCACTCCTGGTAATTTTGTCTCA
The DNA here is from genome assembly GCA_949126835.1 of Anisus vortex. NCBI lineage: Eukaryota > Metazoa > Mollusca > Gastropoda > Planorbidae > Anisus > Anisus vortex. The sequence continues at coordinate 18,216,315 of OX421499.1, forward strand.
AGACTTAATAGGCCTAATATCATATCTTAGATTATTTGTGCTGTTTGAAACATTCATATTTCCTTAAATCAATGTTATGTTTGTTTACAATAGGCCTATAACAGTAATTGTCGTCAGTGCAAAGTCCCTCACGCAATGCCAAATGTTAATGCTAAGTAAAAAAAAAAAACAAAAAAAACTAGTGCGAATGATCACAATTTAAAAGTATGTGCTTATCATGCATGTTACAGACGCTCCTTCTTTAAAGAAGATTATTGCGTCCTACCCTGATCAGTGTTCGCGTCTAGTCTTGCATTTTGATTAATGTTTTAAATGATGTTAAGTATTTTCTTGGTTTGTTCAGGCTCTCTGGAAGAAAGAACATAATATGTGTAGTTATTCATACATAGGGTATAAGAAAAGTGTTTTTATCCTTATGTTTATCTAAGCATTGTAATAGTTTGAGATGTAACTATTTCTTGTAAAAAGCATACATTTTATTTATTTAGTTTTTGACTAGAAATGTGTACACACAAAAGTACACAATAAAATGGTACATACCTTTTTTTGACAATAATTTTGTGTAGGCCAACAATTGGGGTTAGTGCTTAGGGCCTCTAATTGTCCAATTATATGAATTTAAGCCACTTATCTTGACAGATGTTATTTTACAGTTATGTTCTGTGGGACTAGTAATTTTCCATTCAGGCCATTTAAACATCTTGGATTTCTAGATGAATTGCAAATACAAGTTGACAAATATAGTGAAGCTACCTCAATTTAGGTTAGTCAAACAATAACGGTAAAAATATGTCTTTTGATATCAATAATACAAAATTAAACATGTCTGTAGTTTCCAAGATACACTAAGGCTTTGTGGTGATTCTGTCTAGCTAGCTAGTATACACGGATAACAGGGTAAGCTCAAGACTGAGCCTTGTGAAACATCGCAGGTAAGCGAAGTGTCTTTCGATGTGGCCAGATTTACAATAACAACAAATTGAATTTGGTTGACGAAGAGGAATAAACCAGAGAAATGCAGTTCCAGAGAGTCACATCACAATGAGGCATAAACTAACAGTTGTAATTGATTTATACTGAAATAATGGTTGTATGGACTATATGCTCTCAATGCAATATTTCTGATTAAATGGAATATTCTTTTTTTTTCAGATCAGATAAAAAAACCAAACACACACGAATGCTACATGTAGGCTATCAATTGGTGATTTTAATTTGCCAAGAATTTTATCTCGTCAAGAAAAGTAACGATAGCTCAGTCTCAAACAGCTTAGTCTATATTTATAACGCAGTTATCTCTCTTTAGGAGCAAACGCATATGTTTATAACGCAGTTATCTCTCTTTAACAGCAAACGCATAGTGTATTCGTCTTTTGCGAATATTCAAATAAGATTTCTAAATCATTCAGCGTAACAGTAAACCTGCTTTACTATATTTTTTTTATTCATTTTTATAAGACAATTTTATAGACTAAGCGCCAAGGCAAGACGGTGCCAAGGCTAAGAAAATTGTAAATCGTATTTATATTTCTTTAAAGAAAATTAATATAGATCTTCATGTAGGCCTAGTTGTGTTTATCATTTATTGTTTGCCTTAATAGCTAATACAAAATTTCATTAAATCTAGAATTTCACATCAATGGTAATTGTCTCAAAAATAAACGTAGCTGTCAAGATTTAATTCCTGCAAACGCTTACAATATGAACCACCCTCATATCTCAGAAACTAATAGGCCCTATTCGAATTTTTAAAAATATTAGTTCCGGTTATAACTTTTGTTGCACAAGTTTAAAAAAAAATATGTCTGGCGCTTTTCTATCGTATTTTTAAGCACACAGATAAAAATTATATCAATTTTAGTAATTCTAAACCTATTATTTGGCCCTTAAATATAACGAATTGAATATAGCTTAAGCCTTTATTATTTTTAGAGGGATCAAAGCATATTTAAAATCTTTATACATTTTTAAAAAATATAAAAAGAAGTTTTAAATGAAAGTTATTAATATTATTTTTTTATATGCATGTAGTCTATGTAACCCATGTGTATGGCATCCGTCCGTCCTCAAACTTTCTTCAATTTCTGCGAACAATGGCTCACCTTTCGTACCAATGAAGAATCTCTATTGCCCTGCTCATAGATAGTATGCAAGACTTCTGCTGAGCAAAAAGTCGGAATAACACACTGAACGCTATTTTTTTGTTTAACTAATGTTGTATGTAGGCAATATATATATAGATTTCTAGTTCAAAAACTAAAAAAAAAAACTCAATAAAAAGAAATAAATATTAAGGTTAAAGTCATTATAAATAACGATGAAATGGGAGTGAGGAAAACCAAGGGCATAGGTGTCCCCGTAGGCCTGTTGATGCCATGAGGTATTTTCCTTCCCCCCTATCCGGTTTGTTTACTATTGGCAACATAATCTATATTATTTTCCTATTTATTTTAATGGTATAGTGAAAAAGTATGTTTATCTGTCGCTATAATTAACTGTCCGTATGTTTAAGAGTCGTGTGATTAAGTGTCCGTATGTTTATCTGTCGTGGGATTAAGTTTCCGTATGTTTAAGTGTCGTGGGATTAAGTGTCCGTATGTTTAAGTGTCGTGTGTTTAAGTGTCGCATGTTTATCTTTCGCATGTTTAAATGTCGGCACACGGTAATTTCCTTTTCCTCTGCAGCCTTTCTCCTGGCTCTTTTTTCTTTGCTCCTTTCTGTGAAGGAGGCTTCTGCGACTTGCGTGCCCTCACGCAGTAATAAAACATTCTCAAAATTATAAGTAAATTATAATTGTTTTATATTGGGTTAGGTCAGTTAATTACGTCGATCCCCCCTCCCCACCACCAAAATAGTTTAGGGGGAAATCGTGCTCCAGTTGAGAATAAGCTTTCTATGTTCAATATACCCTCTTGCATTATGACTACCCTCTCCCCCCACGCGCTTTATGAAAATTGCCTCCCCTGTTCCCCTAACTCTTCTACCTTTCCTTATTAGCCACCCCCACCTTGCATTTAATCAACTTTTTAACATTTCACCTATTATTAGTAGCAAAAAATATTAGTTTATAAAAAAGGAAACAAACTTCTATTGCCATCCTGCCGTGCACACATATAATTTGCCCCCCCCCCCCCCCAAACACACACTTGCACTAAGTACGTTCTTGCCTCCCCTTCCCCAAACGTACTGTTTTGTTTTTCATTTTCTTTAGATCGGAAAAGAGAGGGTAGGCCTGCAGGCCACGAAATTGGCAATACCGTATAATCTTTGGTTAAAAGGATAGTCTGTTGACGGACGAATGAGTGTGTGTTATACAAACGCATAGCTAACTTCCATTTTTTTATTTATTAAAATTAAAAAATGTAACAAAAAAATTCTTGACCCTTTCTCCCCCATGTCCACACCACAATTGTCAAACTTTTAAACCCCCACTTACCCACTTGTTTTGTTGTTGTTATTAATGGACGACCCCTTGCATAGAATCACATACCGGTATGAGCTAGTTTGGCAGCATTATAAATTAGGCTACAAAATACATGTAGGTAAGCCCTACATTATTATGTGTGTAGGGCCTACCAATCTTGTAATTTTATTTAGCTATTTCCCTTTCCTCTGCCGTGACCGCTAGTTGAATTTGTAATGGTAAGCTAACCAAGAGGACTTGACCTAGTTGCGGGGTGAAATGGCCTTGAATACCTATTACATTATTAGTTATTACATAGCCCTGGAGCCTTCGAATTGTTCCAATTAACAAGAAAAGAAAGTGATACCGAGTATCTTGACTTATATCACTCACATTTTTGGATCCAATAATCATATCACTGTTTACCAGAAATCAATGGATCTTTCTTCTTTTCGACAGTTAATTCTCTTCCAGTTACCAATCAAAATGAAAAAGAGTCTTTCAGTCTTTTTTACCCAGCAATCACACAAGTGCTAGAGGTGGAGCTTAGAGCTGTAATGTCTTACTATTCCAACTATATATATAGACTTCTAACATTTTAATTGACATTATAATCATTATTTATAATTATTATAAACATGGCCTTGCAGTTGACCAATATTTTTTTAATCGCTTTTTCATTCGTGGGTGTTCATTTTGATCTTTTGCATTGTTGTATTTTAATCTGGTACCGGTATCGCCTTAACACTTCTGTATCCGTGGGCATTAAAGACTGGCAAAGTGTGTAAACCGTTGATACATTCACATTAAGAGCACACCGGCAGGCTATCGCATGGGGGGACAGCCCATGTTGCGCATCCAAGGTTCATTGCACTGCCGAATGGCTCTCAGCCCCGAAGGAGTGGAATCAATGAGCGTAACAGCCCGTCTCAAACCCACACTGGAGCCTGATGTCCAGACCTATAGTCTGGGATTTGTGCTACCGGGTTGACAGTGAAGGTATACGAGCAAGCAAAGAAATTCCACAGGTGGGGTTGCAGTTAAGTGCATGTATTGCAGAGGCCTTACACTATGCTAAGCATCATGCATTTTCAGCATACCGCGGGGTGACTAGTCTTCGGCAGGATCTTGGTGTGTCCCCCACTTGATACACCCCATTACATCATTAGGACTAGAGAGTGGGAAGGCTCGTCTGTTTATACACATTTTAAAATTGGTATTGCCTTTAATTTCTTAGATTAAAAGTAAAAGTAACTATATTTGTGTTTTGTTGCAATTTCTTAGATTAAAAGTAACTATATTTTACTTCTTTTTTGCAACTCTTTAAGGATTCATTTTCATTCATTATAAAAATACAATTAAACTGAAGTTGTAATAACATATTATAATGCCAAAAAGAAACAAAAACACAATGAGAAGTTTGTAGACTTATTTTATATTTAGAAAACATTGAAAGCTCTTTAGTCTTACTCCTCTATTCATTTTAAGCTACAATGAAATCTCACAATGTAATAATGAATGCTCATCAAAACAAAGGTTGGATTGGAGAGCATTGCAAAAAAATATTGTAATACATATTATATTGTCAAAAACGTGACTTTTTTTGTATGCAATGATATTTTATTTCATTCATTATTTTATTTTATTTAGCAGTGTGATATGTGATATTGCACCTGCTGAACAATCATTATAAATCATGGCCAATGTAAAGTTCTTGGTTTATCTGATTTTAATGATTTTCTTTTTCTAATTCTGTAAACATGTATTTTATTTGATACATTGTTGCAAGCAATTATAAATTATAGGACAATAAGACAAAAAATCATGAAGAAAGGATTTAATAATGATGAAATAAAAAAAGGATAGAAGGGTTTATACAATGGCTTATCCCATTGTTGAGCATTATCCAATTTGAATGAATACATTTTATTAATTTTGTAAACATCTATTTTACTTCATAAGCAATCAGAAAATAAATAAATGGAGAAAGCATATGATAATGATGAAAAAATAATAATAAAAAACTGTATACATTTGTCGAATTACGTCCAAATGGCTTATCCCATTGCTCAGCACTGTATGTGGTAACTTGTTTAGATAATTTCTATTTCAAAAGTGGCATTAATATCTTTCAGCTCTGCTGAATTAAAATTGACAATCAGCTCCGACACGCCAACTACGTTGGGTGTAACGGAAACTGTAGCAGTAAAAGTTCCCTTGGGCTGGACATTACTGAAATATGTTGAGAAAAAAAAAAGACAAATATAATATGTATTTACACTGTACATGAATGATTCTTGCTCAACTGTAATATTATTGTAGCTACAACACCTACATCACTTTGCAATGATTACTATGGACCAAAGGTAGGGATGAAACTGTCTCATTATTTGGTCATTGTGGACCAGAGGTAGGGATGAAACTGTCTCATTATTTAGTCATTGTGAACCAATGGTGGTGATGAAACTGTCTCATTATTTGGTCATTGTGAACCAATGGTGGTGATGAAACTGTCTCATTATTTGGTCATTGTGAACCAATGGTAGTGATAAAACTGTCTCATTATTTAGTCATTGTGAACCAATGGTGGTGATGAAACTGTCTCATTATTTGGTCATTGTGAACCAATGGTGGTGATGAAACTGTCTCATTATTTGGTCATTGTGAACCAATGGTAGTGATAAAACTGTCTCATTATTTAGTCATTGTGAACCAATGGTGGTGATGAAACTGTCTCATTATTTGGTCATTGTGAACCAGTGGTGGTGATGAAACTGTCTCATTATTTGGTCATTGTGAAGCAGTGGTGATGATGAAACTGTCTCATTATTTGGTAAATGTGAACCAATGGTGGTGATGAAACTGTCTCATTATTTGGTCATTGTAAACCAATGGTGGAGATGAAACTGTCTCATTATTTGGTCATTGTGAACCAATGGTGGAGATGAAACTGTCTCATTATTTGGTAAATGTGAACCAATGGTGGTGATGAAACTGTCTCATTATTTGGTCATTGTGAACCAATGGTGGTGATGAAACTGTCTCATTATTTGGTCGTTGTGAACCAATGGTGGTGATGAAACTGTCTCATTATTTGGTCATTGTGAAGTAGTGGTGGTGATGACACTGTCTCATTATTTGGTCATTGTGAACCAATGGTGGTGATGAAACTGTCTCATTATTTGGTCATTGTGAAGTAGTGGTGGTGATGAAACTGTCTCATTATTTGGTCATTGTGAACCAATGGTGGTGATGAAACTGTCTCATTATTTGGTCATTGTGAACCAATGGTGGTGATGAAACTGTCTCATTATTTGGTCAATGTGAACCAATGTTGGTGATCAAACTGTCTCATTATTTGGTCATTGTGAACCAATGGTGGTGGTGAAACTGTCTCATTATTTGGTCATTGTGAACCAGTGGTAGTGGTGAAACTGTCTCATTATTTGGTCATTGTGAACAAATGGTGGTGATAAAACTGTCTCATTATTTGGTCGTTGTGAACCAATGGTGGTGATGAAACTGTCTCATTATTTGGTCAATGTGAACCAATGTTGGTGATGAAACTGTCTCATTATTTGGTCATTGTGAAACAATGGTGGTGATGAAACTGTCTCATTATTTGGTCAATGTGAACCAGTGGTAGTGATGAAACTGTCTCATTATTTGGTCATTGTGGACCAGTGGTGGTGATGAAACTGTCTCATTATTTGGTCAATGTGAACCAATGGTGGTGATGAAACTGTCTCATTATTTGGTCATTGTGAACCAATGGTAGTGATGAAACTGTCTCATTATTTGGTCATTGTGAACCAACGGTGGTGATGAAACTGTCTCATTATTTGGTCATTGTGAAGTAGTGGTGGTGATGAAACTCTCTCATTATTTGGTCAATGTGAACCAATGGTGGTGATGAAACTGTCTCATTATTTGGTCATTGTGAACAAATGGTAGTGATGAAACTGTCTCATTATTTGTTCATTGTGAACAAATGGTGGTGATGAAACTGTCTCATTATTTGGTCAATGTGAACCAATGTTGGTGATGAAACTGTCTCATTATTTGGTCATTGTGAAACAATGGTGGTGATGAAACTGTCTCATTTTTTGGTCAATGTGAACCAATGGTGGTGATGAAACTGTCTCATTATTTGGCCATTGTGAACAATGGTGGTGATGAAACTGTCTCATTATTTGGTCATTGCGAACCAGTGGTAGTGATGAAACTGTCTCATTATTTGGTCATTGTGGACCAGTGGTAGTGATGAAACTGTCTCATTATTTGGTCATTGTGGACCAGTGGTAGTGATGAAACTGTCTCATTTTTTGGTCATTGTGGACCAGTGGTAGTGATGAAACTGTCTCATTATTTTGTCATTGTGAACCAGTGGTAGTGATGAAACTGTCTCATTATTTGGTCATTGTAAACCAGTGGTGGTGATGAAACTGTCTCATTATTTGGTCATTGTAGACCAGTGGTAGTGATGAAACTGTCTCAATATTTGGTCATTGTGAACCAGTGGTGGTGATGAAACTGTCTCATTATTTGGTCATTGTGGACCAGTGGTAGTGATGAAACTGTCTCATTATTTGGTCATTGTGGACCAGTGGTAGTGATGAAACTGTCTCATTATTTGGTCATTGTGGACCAGTGGTAGTGATGATACTGTCTCATTATTCGGTCAAATCGCTGCTATATGCAAATGCATATTTCATTCTGTTAGAATTTACTGTGATTATAAAATGTATACCATAAATTAAATGTTGGTAGTTTGTGGTCACCATCAAACATTGTTTTAAAGATATCTGACAATTGTGTCTAAACAATTCACTCCACAGTTGTATTTAGTAAGTAAGTAAAGTACCCTTTGGACCAAACTGATCATAGGCCTGGTAAAGCAGCGTTCACCAGTTTCTGTGGCCACGGCATATGGGGGATGTGTGGCCAGCACAATGTCCAGCAGCTGTTACTCTACCCCAACTAGTATCAGGTACCAATCAGAGCTGGGTAGACTCATGGGCACCCTTAAGTCCTGTGAAAAAAACCTAGCCAGCACCAGGGTTCAAACCCAGAACCTTCGGATTGCCAGTTGAACGAGCAGCTGCTCGGCCACCACAAGCCCCGTACAGTTGTATTTATAGGATTAAAATGTTTATATCCACTTTTATTTTTACACTCTATAATTATCATTGTTTATAGATGGGATTTCAGCATGTCTGGACAGACAGAAAGACATCAACTTTCTTTTTTTTATTTTTAGTATTCAGGGTTAATACTATTTAAATCATAAAAAAATTCCTAAACTTTTCATAAACTTTACCCAAAATTCCCAAACAAACTTTAAGCGGCTTTTGAGAAATTTCTAAATGTTGACTGGCAGGTAGTAAAAAAAAATGTTTGAGTATGTTTTTAACTATTTCTAAACTATAGATGCCATGCGTTGCCTCTATTGGTTGCAGATTCTGGGTTGTTTTATGTCTGATAGCAATGCGAGTTTTTAACTGCCTATATAAGCCTCTTTAAACTCTGATCAAAGAGAGTGATACTGATGCTATTTTTAAATGTTAGTTTGGTATTTTTATCTCAAATTTTACTGAATTTTTAAAAATATTTTTTTTTCAGCGCTAATTCTACAAAAATTTATGGTATTTTGGTTATTGTTTGAGAAGCATTAGGCTAGGCTTATGAGGAAAAGGCTGTATTATTTCAGACCTGTCTACCCTGGAAAAACGCTTGGAGTATTTTTGAGAAGGCTAAGGTGTACTTTTCCGAGGTCAAGTGTACTATGCAATAATAATTGTCATCTATCGCACCAATTATTCAAAATAATAGTCATTAAAATTTAAACAGTTGTTTCATTTAATGTTTAAAACAAGCAAAGAAAATCTGTTTTGTATTTTCATCACAATTTAATAAATGTATGTTGATAATGTTAACAAAATAGACAGCTGGTGTGTGTTCAATAATTTTTCTGTCCTCCTCCATTTGGTTACTTCAGCTAGTTGTTTGGTCATTCTTCTTTAGACTCTGGTAATATGCCCCTTTCAGCAGTTTTAAGTCTTTATCATTAAGAGCCTTTACAGACTCCAAAATGCCCACTGGCCAGGACTTGCGCACCAGAAGGCTCTCCATGGTCTGGTCAGACATTGAGGAATGCTGTGGTGTCTGGTTCTTCCTGACACAGCTGAAAACACGTTCGCATTGGGCACTGCTGTGTGGTATGGTGAGAAGCCCCAACATCACATTCACCAAGACTTCAAACATCAAGCTGTCAGTATCTTCATGCTTCATTTCAGCAATAGAAAACCACGTGCGATCAATTCTGTCCTTGATGCACCCTGACACATCAGTAGATTGATAGAGGCAGACCTGCTCAGCAACTTTGTCTAGTGAGGTGTTGGTGACCAGGACAGGAAATCTGTTGATGATGAATTCCAGATTGCTGAACCTGCAAGACTCCTGCAATTTGACATCTGCCACTTCTGCATGCATCAACAAGTCAACATCGACGTCACAGCCTTTGTCAGCACATCAGCGACAAGTTATTGTCAACAATGATGTTGCAAATCATTGCTTCTGCAGGAGTCACATCACGCTGAAGTTGCTCCTCCCCAGCGACGGGCTCAGGCTTCACAAGAAAAGACCTAATATTTTGTGTAGGCCTAGACTTTTCTTTTTCAACAGCTAGTTTCTGGTGCGACTCCGATTCGTCATGTCTCTTACAGTCATAGAGCCCTCCGTGTCCCACCAAGAAGTCGATATGACAAATAGTGCAGTGTGCCGATGTGTCACTTTTCAATGACACATGCAAGTACTTATATTTCATAGAAAATTTATTTATAAACTTTTGCTTCCGAGCAGGATACACCTTCGCTTTTTTACTCAGAGCAGACTAGGAAGCTTCTTCGTCATCTGTTTCATGATTTCGTGCAAGCTGTGTAAGTTTGCTGTCAGCCATACTTTTGATAGCCGAATTTGGACATTTGCGAGAGGAAAAAAAGGATATCAGGTCAAGGTCGCCGCGCCGTGCAACAAGTTTGGTATTGAAACAGACGATATCCATTTTCGACCAATCAAAACATCGGTTTTATGTAACTGCGGTTTAGTGATCGTCTAACTACCGAAAAAAAAAGAAATAAAAACGAAAAATTGCGAAATCATATTTTTTTATTCAAGAAGTCGTATTTTTAAGACGCTCGGTGTAACAGCAGTTTTTTGTATCCTAAAGCGTACGAAAATACGCCCAAAGCGTACGGGTAGGCAGGTCTGTTATTTTGATAAAGCTCAGATAATAGTGATATTGAAAGCATTGTAGATAAGACTAACTAAAATTTGATAGATAAGCTAAAAATACCAAACAAACTTGTAAAAATGGCATCACTTTCGCTATCTTTGGTGAGATATTAAAAAAGCTTAAATAGGCGTTTAAAAATGTGCAGTACCATCAGCAACGAAACAACTTTGAATCAGCAATGCGCTGCGAATGTAGTTGTAAAATGATTAAAAGTAAAAGACTCTTTAAGATGAACAACATCTTTAACTTACTTACCCCTGAAAAAACTTTATCGAAGGACATACACCATCAACAAGTAGAAAAGATTTGGTTAAATGTACATTCAATGGATTTTCAAAGGACACATCAATGTTCATTTCTTCCCCCATCTTAGTCTTTGTTGGTGCCTGTTGAAAGGTTGAGTCAGCAGCATTTTAATTTTGAAACACACACATTTTCACAACAATAAAATACTTACACAAAATGAAAACAATTTTTACCTCATTAAAACTTTAATGCTAATGTTATAGTCTCAGGCTTAAAAACCTTTATCACAGCAGAAGAGGTTCATTTTACAGTGGATTTGATGTGAAGGAAGTTATTCTGATGTGCAAATTCAACACATAGAAAGTATTAGTTATTTTTTTCAATGTACCACAATACCATTTTATTACTTGACCATTTACTTGAAATTTTTGTCTAAAAATCTATATAGAAATATTAAATGTAATGTCAATAGTGTGTTTCATTTTTCTTTAGTTGTAAGTAAGGGTAGAAAAAAATCACAACTTTTTGTCAGTCGCGAGGAGGACAAGATAAAAAGCCAGTACACACCCACTGATCTCTAACAAGAATGGATTAGGCTCGGAAGTAACATTCTTGAGGAAATTTCCGCCATTTTGTTTATACTTTCACTGATCAATATATATAATTACCGTGAGTTTGTTTATTTATTTAGATGTTTGTTTCTGCTCTATATTCTCCTTAGCCATTTGACTAATTGGGTCAAAAGTTAAATTTATAAATTGGAAACGTCCTCCGAAATAAAGTTTTATTTTTTTAACAATATTGCTTAATTCATTCATTTATTTTAAAAAATAAACTTAGACCTATTACTAATCACTACATGTTAAGGTTATACAATGGGCGAAGTTTTCAAATAATGTCCCTTTGAAATGCTTTCAAATTTAGTTCTGATCTATTTATAGATCAGTGGCACAGTAAGTTTTAGACACAATTTTGTTTATATCGGTAGGTGCAGTGGAAATTTTTAGGTTTTCCTTTCTTCTATAGACAAGTGCTTTTCTTAACTTTGCTCAAACCAATTTATTAAGAAGGTGCAATCCATTCTTTTTATAGATCAGTGGTACACACCGCTTCTTAATTTTTTCGGAGGGATTATATGACGGATCCAGGTTCAACCCCAGCCTTCTCCATACTTTAAAATTTTTTTTTTTGTTTTCATTATTAATTCAATTATAGTAAATGAATATATTTTTAGTTAAATAAGTGAATTTTTTTTTAAGTAACCATGTGTCATTGTTTTATAATTAATTAAAACCAAAAGGTTATTTAGCCTATGTCTCTTAATCACAATTAGAAATTGATGTTACGGTTAGGCCCGGTTAGAGTTAGGCTTAGGCTCAGTTAGGCTTAGGACTTAACTAGGAATATGATCCTAAATAAAATCCTATAGACTATAGAATAGTATAGATTAGTAGGCCCATAAAGTTATAAGTCATACGTATAGCCTAACTCTCACAATACACCGGATCCGCCGAATAACGCCTCTCTAATTTTTTTTGCGCGCAGTCGCGTTTAAAATCATTACAAACAACAGTATGGTAATTTAGGCACTTGTATAGCATTGAATTTGCATAATAAGCAATGTTTCCACAACTACGATCGACAGATCAACAAATTTCAGGATATTTTGGAAAAATTAGGCCTAGAACTAATAAGCCGTCGGCCAAAAATCGATACCCGATAGTACCTATTATTATTGATTGTAGACGATAAAAATTGTGGCAATTAATTACACAAAAAATGGATGTTATTCAATCTTCTAATACTATTTTTCATCAAATTAAATTGTTTTAGACAAGCTTTTGTCATTTTTTTGTGTTGATTTCTACCTTGTTATGTCCGTGGCGTCATATCCTTTGTTGTTTTGACATAATTAGAGATATCCGAACAAATTATTTATTTTCAAAAGCTATTAATAACAGAAACCAATGTAAATCGTACATTTTCTAATAGATAAATAAAATAGCTAATATATTCAATAACAATTTTAATAATGTGCCGATAAAAAAAAAGGAGTTAGAGGTAGGCTACTTGAAAAGAAGATTTTTTTGTTCCTTTTTCATTCTTGACCACTCTAAGGTCAAGGCCATGGGCAAATATATAAAAAAAAATAAATCAAAATAGTTTGTTAGATTCCCTATTCCTTCTACTTAAAAAAATGTATACTTTATGGGGTCTTGCTATAGTATTAGCATGTCAATAATTACAATTTCAAAGGTACCCAAAAAGCTCTTAAAAGCTCCCACTCTACAGAAAATTCTACACCACAGTTCGTGGGTTAATGCCCACTGCCACATCTTATAAGGAAAGGTTCTAATTAAATAGCATTTTACTGTTTTTCTAGTCATTTATTCTTACTTACTTCAAGCTCTCTTACCACATAGAGGTCCAGACTAACATACATTTTATGTTAACCTCTAGCCTTAATCAAGGAGTTGTAGTTGTAGCCCCTGGAACGTTATATCTTAATCAGAAGATGTGGTCTATGAAACTCTCTCCTTAATCAGAAAGTGTGGTATATGAAACTCTCACCTTTATTAATTAGAAAGTGTGGTCTATGAAACTCTCACCTTTATTAATCAGAAAGTGTGGTATATGAAACTCTCACCTTTATTAATCAGAAAGTGTGGTATATGAAACTCTCACCTTTATTAATCAGAAAGTGTGGTCTATGAAACTCTCACCTTTATTAATCAGAAAGTGTTGTCTATGAAACTCACCTGAATCGAAAGGTGTGGTCTATGAAGCCTATAACTAGAATTGTGGATAAAACTTTGCTCAGTTTCTTCCACAAATGCCCACATGGAGACATCTAACATTCCGAATTCTTTCAGTTTCTCAACATAGTCAGAATGGGGTACAACAAGTGAATATTTTCTCTCTGTAAAAAAAGATGAGTTTAAAGTAATATAATTATTTAAAGTCAGAAATAAGAGTTAAGTACATGAGTAGGTAAATGTGTCTATTCCCAGAATACTTTATGTGGCTGTAAGAAAGTAGTCTGAAAGAATAATGTTATTGGTTTGTTGTTTTTTTCACATAAAATCTGCATAAATCTGTTTTTTAAATTCAGATGGACATTTTCACTTAAAAAAAATCATTTTTATTAGCTTCTCTTTTGTTTGTATGTATGTGTGTTTATAAGTTACTGGCTGTTAGGCAACAAGCCCTTCAGATTGCTAATTGACCTTTTTCCTCTCACCCTATTGAGTTGAAACTTGGCATATAAACGTTAAGCCCATGACAAAACATTATATCCAAATTTCAACCCCATATCCCCACCCCAACTCCACACAATCAGTTGTAAGCTTTTTTTTCTACTTACACTATATGGTGTGCATAGGTTAATCCCTATTGATCCCACACAATGAAACAGGCACAAACCGTTGACAAGAGCACACAAGACATGCTAAATGTGATATCATGGAGAGTCATGCTAAACTAATGACTATCGATCATTATCATTAAGCTGATGCATAAGAAAATGTACTTCTTTATTTATAAAATATTTTGTCAATGGGTTAGTTTTGTTTATAACTATTGATAGCATAATATCACTACAATATAAAGGTTTTCAGTAACTTTTTCTTATATAAGCCTAATTATGTGCCTTTATATTAACTTTGCAGTAGTATTTCTCTTACAATGTTGATGGCAAAGGGCAAAACCTTCAAAAGGCTACATAAAAATGCAAATTAAAGGATTCATATGAAAAACTTAGTTTTTTGGGTTTAAATTCACTTGAAAAATAGCTCATTACATACTGTAAGAGAGGGTCCATACCTAAAAAAATGTATGTAATTCTGCCACTATTTTAAAAAATCTTTTAGACTGTATTACCTTCCCCTGGCGGAGCAATAACCTTGACAATATTTTCAGTTTTGACTAGTCCAGCTACCACCCCAGTATAGTAGGTGGTGTTGATTTCAACATGCCCGTTTACTGTGCGATGTTGATCACTGGTATTTTTCATTGTGAGCAGAAGCTCAAAGTCTTCTCCTAGATTATTTTTCTTGGCTTCGGATACAGTAAACGTAATGTCCTGTAAAGGATAATATGGTAAAGATAAAAAAATGGACCTTTAGATTTAATGGAGAAACTGTAGGCATACACTGTTTGTCATATTGAGAAATAAACAAATTGGCCAGTTTAGACATTTAAATTTAATCCATTAGTTCCACGATCAAGGCTTTTTATTTCATGTGATTATCTAAATGCTAAATGATTCAGTATTATTACACTAAAAAATTTATATTTAAAATGCATTGCGTAAATATTATAAATTATATATAATTTTGTTGTACAGTAAGTGTCATGATGTCATCAGCTAATTAGCCTGAGATTGATCAGTCCATGCTAGTAGTAATTCTTATTTATTTTCCCAAGTTAAATAAAATTGACCTTAGTTTAAGTGCACCGGGGACAATCAAGCGAGGAATCGCTTATCTCCCTTTTGTTCGTGAGGTTCAGGCAATGACATTAATGACAAAGACTCGACCAGCATAATAACTTTCTTGGTGTTTCTTTAGACCACCCGGGTATAGGCATCCACTATCAATGTTTCCTTTGTTTTGATATAAACGAGTGTGCCAAGCTTGCTTTAAAGAAATGAGGAAAGACAGATAAAGGCAGGTAGAGAAAGGGACAAGCCTTCTTTAATGTGACCAGATCAAGATGTCTGTCATCTTAGAACAATCCCTTACTCTTTTGTAGGTGACTGTTTTGTTTACTATCTGGATGACAAACTGGGATGACAGAATTTCAGATCAATTCTATAAATGACTGTTATTGGTCCACATGACTGAGTCCATATTTTGCACTGTCCATAAATACACTCACAAGTCCTTTACATACATTCTTCTACTTACTCCTACATGTGCCTCGCAGACTACTGTTTCACTTCCTTTTTATTTAGGATACATTTCAGATACTTCTGTTTTACATGCCTGCCTCATAAGACATTGGACTTGCGCTTTGTGGGATCGGGTTTGCATTTTTAATATCATACCGTTATAATTTCCCATTTTCATATTATATATTAGTGGAGGTTAATTGAGTTTGAGAGAATGCTGATAGTCATTGTGAGAACATTACAAGTGTAATGTGTGTCAGTGCTGAAATAACCCAAGGAATTCACCCCTTTTTTTTTGACGTTTTGGACCGATTTTGTATTGCTGATGCGTAGTGTAAACTTAAGGAGGCATTTTTCGTAGGCCTATTGAACGATTTGTAAATATGTAAAAGCATAACTAGGCCTTTAATATCGGTATAAGCTTGTAGACTAGTAGTTTAGAATGTGTTTTATTTGCTTACTACTAATGACAAAATACCAGCCCAACAACTAGTAACATGGAACTTAAAATTATCAGGAAACAAAAAAACTTTCATGGAAAAATTATTTAGACAAAATTGATTCCAATAAAAACATATTTTGAAAATGATAAGAACAAGTTAAGAAATACAAGTACAAATCAACATATTAAATTCCCTGATGGAAATGATGCAGAAACTGCAAATGATATTTAAAATCTAAGGTACCAGTAATTGGAAAGAATTTCTAAAAACATCAGAATATTACCCAGACTTCTGTAAAACGGTAAAGAGAAACAGAAAATGAAAGTATAAATTTTTAAACAAATATATTTGAATACTACAATTCTCCAATATCAATAAAGGAGCTTATGCAATTTATTTTAAAAAAAACAAGAATACTGCACCAGGCCCAGACACAATTCATAATGAAATTATAAGACCTATACCGGTACCAAAGTTAGCACTGAAAACACTAGTAAATTTTTTAAACAATTTCTGGCACCATAATACATTTCCTGAGGAATGGACCAAGGCAATTATTATTCCAATATGTAAAGAACGAAATGATCCCTATATGATCCAATAAATTACAGACCAATAGCACTCAATAATTCTTTCTGTAAAATTATGGAAATAATAGTTAACAAAGATTTAATTTATTTTCTGGAAACTAATTACCTAATAGCAATACTCAATGTGGATCTAAAGTCAATCATTTTACAACAGAACCTTATTAGAAACATTTAATCAAGAGGCTTTTCCTAGAAAGGAACATGTGGTAGCTTTTTTTTCTACATAGAACAAGCTTTTGATACTACATGGAACATGGAATTTTAAAGGATTTATATTACAAGGAAATCTGACTAAATTTATAGCAAACTTTTTAAGCAACCAAACCTTCTGATTGAAACTACATGATTGTTTATCAGTTGCATTTGTAACCAAGAAGACGGTGTCCCTCAGGGAAGCTTTTCATCGCCAACATTATTCCATATAAAAATGAACAAAATCACTGAAGGCTTATTAATTTAATAAAAACATATTCCAAAGACTACACCATGGCTTTTTGAAATTCTCTCTCTAAACTTAGATTTAATAATAAAAAAAGGAAATTACAAGAAATCAATGTATAAATAAATATATTCCAAGAAATACTAACAAAAAAAAACAATTTTTGACCAAATATAATATACAGTTGGCTCAATGAATGATACACCTACATCATCAGCAGCTATAACATCATGCACAAGTTTATTTGGAAAACTTAAAAACATGGCATGATACAGGTCAATTAACTCAAAAAGACAAAGATATTCTCTGTAGACTACATACAAGACATACAAACTAACCAGTTGGAGGAAATTTGGGGTACCTGGAGTCGGAGTCAGCAAACAATGCTCCGACTCCTACTCCTACTAAATTTAGATTGTAATTTTTAAAAAAGCAAGTTTAAATGTCCCAGTTCACAAAAAGTTATAATTAATGTCTTCTCTACTGTAAGAATAAAGACCAATGCTTGCAGTGCCTCACGTAACCGCAAAACGAATACGTTTAGTGACAGTGAAGAAGCATGCTTTTCGTGTGCTTTACTACATGGCACGCTATGCACAATTAGGAACGGCAATAATTATACTTTTCATAGTGTTGTACCGAGGAGTTGGACGCAAGTACAAAAAACTGAGGAGTCAGAGTCGGAAAATGTATAATTTATCTACCGACTCCACAGCCCTGAAACTATTTTTTTCTCTTGAAAGGAGAAATGGCCCTATGTGGGCTTTTCTGTAATGTCATCCTAACAGTTTCATACATTTTGTTGAAATGCAATATATATTGTAAAATTTGACTTAAATACTATTTCTGTAGAACCTTAATGAGCTTTTCATCAAAATTAAACCAAAATATATAATAAACTATATTAAAAATATTCCACTGTACTACAAAATTTAAAAATAATATAAGAACAACAAAATGGATACATGAAAAACATGACAACAATGTTAACAACAAGGCCTTATTTAACCTTTGCTATTGATGGGCCAGAAATGCAACAATTCAGAACTCAAAGGCTATGCTGAACTATGTAGATAATTTCCCTTATTTTAAATCATGTATATATATCAATTACCTTAGCTTTTGGTGTGTTTCTTGCTTTGTGACTGGTGGTGAGCAAAATACTCAGAAGGTTAATGCATAACAAAAATGGCTATAAAGAATTTATCAGAAAAAAAATATTTTATGACTTACTTTTACACCTTTTGGATTCTCGTTTCTCAAATTTTGTTTTTTTCCAGTTATGTATGCAGAGTTGACTGTAATTCTTTCAACAAAACTTTCTGAAATTATACAGCAGATTCAATTGCAAAATACAATTAAAGAATTTTTTCTAATGTTTTTTTAAAAGCTATATAGTGTTCTATTTCATCAAAATGGCTAACTTTAATTGCATACATTTGAAATTACTAAGGACAGTTTAACTCTACATTTTACCATTTTTACATTTGCCTAACATATTTCATAATTGATGGGAGAAAAAAATCATATAACAAGGATTACCGTATATACTCGGGTATAAGTTGCACCAGTGGATAGGTTGCACCCCTAGTTTAGGATTATTTTTCGTATATGTTGTCATTGACCCGCATATAAGTAGCACCCTGACTTTCAGGGGTTATACTGCCTTTTAACGTCTCAAAAATTCATATCTTTTAAAAATAAAAGTTACTTAACGTTCACCTCAATTTGGAAACTTTCCTTAAAAAATATTTTCTATCATGCATGCATAACATAAACATAATCAAATAAAGGCAGCGCTTCATTTATTTTTAACAACCAAACAATACAGCCATTAGTCATATGAGAAAGTTTTTGCAAGGCATCTGTTTCTTCATCTAAGTCCCTGTCCCTACTCAAGTTCCTATCCCTATTTGTTGGTTGATACAAAAAAAAAGTCTTTACAAGTGCGCTTTCTAGACTGGGCAGTGACATCGGCATGACTAGCGCAGCTGGCAAGGTGCTATACAAGTGCCCTAACTACCATTAACATTTTATCTTCGCGATCGACCATAAGCTATGTTGTTTTTTTCCATTATTATGGACCCCTGATCAAGACTCAACACATTCTGTGCCGGGGAGTTTACCGCGTTTGTACCAGACTATTTTTAGGCTGCTAGAATTTTTTTAGGGTGCCCTTAATTATTCATTGAATTCTAAAGGTATTTGTTTAGCAAGATACCTGTATTTCATATCAAATTTAAGGAAATTAAAGAGGAAATAATAATAAGTAGAAGTTAAAACAATATTAGAATAATATTTACATCTTTAATAGTAATTTTTAGAAATGAAATTTTTTGTTTAAAAAAAAAAGGAGCAAAAGAAATCGATCTTAACAGATTTTTATATGGTATGCGTAGCAGATATCCTATTCGGCTTGAAACCACTAAAAGTATGCCTATATCTATTCCAGATCAGAATGCATTTTGAATTTTGAAAATATCCCATATAGTTACTGAGTTATACTTATTTTTGTAATGTTAGTATCAGCCAGCAAAAGTTGATCCTATAGAGCGTTCCCAATGGGCGTGGCTTAGGTTTTTTAGTGACGTATTTGTGTAAATAGAAGCCACTATTGGTGTACAAAAATGATGAAGTACTTCTTTATCATGCAAAATTGCCTTATGAATATTGGCTATCCTACTAAAAAATAAGGAGGTAAATAGTAGTACTGTAGATTAATTGATTAATGTGATTAGGCTAGGGCCGGCTAGACCTATTTACACTTTCAATTTCACTTTATAGGCCTACACTTTTAATGTTTCGTAGGCTAGGCTAATGGCTAAGTAGGGATGCCAAGTGATAGTGTTGGTGAATAGGCTATCTAGTCAAGTCACTAATATGCTCACATCGTCTATGATCTATGTCTATGATAATAATAAAATAGCCTATTTTATTTAACAGACATAATACTATTTACAGCTTAAATCTTAACAAGACTTAAAACACAAAACATCATTTTAAAAAAGCTCGAGCCTATATAAACTTTATTAATACAGCAGCCATTGTTACTTGTACACCATTACTCAAAGTAAACAAAAATCACGTGCTTTTTGTCACGTGATTGTAAACGCCCTATACATTTCTATATAGTTTACATAGGCCTAGGCCTAACAACGAATGTTGGAATCTTTAATTAGTAAATAAACCGACAGTCCACAAAACCAGATTTAAATGATTTAAAGTTATTATCTGATGAATAGAAATAAATAATTAGCAATAAAAGTTATTTTACTAGCAAATTTGACAAGTTCCAAGACCTAGAAACATTTTGAGTAGGCGTGGCTATGCTTTGTGTACAAAAGTTTAAACAGAAATCGATTAAAAATCGTCATTATTATTTAAAAACTGAAAGTGAACCAAGCAGAAAGGAAACAGAAACAGTTGTCATTCGTTTGATAAAATAAAAAGTCAAATTAATAGGCTATAGCAACGAAATAAGCTATGAAAACCAAATCCACAATATATCGTGGATTGGCACGGAAGCGCCGAGTCAAATCCACGATATATTATCATATATCCTGCATTGGCACGGAATGAGTTAAGTCATATTGGGTAGATCCAAGCTTGGACTGGACTCCTCTTCCCAAAAATGTTCGTCATTTAGGTAATGTGTTCTCATTTTTGCCTTGGGTGATGATTCCTCGTTTTGATCAGTGGGGGCAGTTATGCATGTCTGCATTTTATTAACTTAAAGAAAGATCCGTATATTTTTTAAATAGTTTGTTTGCCTTAGGCATTGCTCTGATAAATTTTATTGATTTATATTTAAACCAAATCATGTTTCATAATTTACTTTTTACTATATTGAATGCATACTACTGCTAGGACAAGATAAACAATTAAATATAAATATACACTTGACTGAATTACCATTTGCAAAAGATTTATGAACATAAAACAATTCTTTCAAATGCTTTTTTTAAAAATTTAGACTCATTGAGATATTGAGGTGAACTAAACATTTAAAAGATAAAGTAGAACATGTTGGTCACCAGTTTTTGTAGACATAGCAAAAAAAGGGGATTGTGTTGTAACATCAGAGGCAGGTAGACCTGAATTCCATCTGAAACCTGTAACTTGACAACCTAAACTCAAACATGTATTTATAAAGATTGAGCTTACCTTCTTTAGGTTTGTACTGATCAGTCACGTCCTCTCTTTCATTAGAGCCAATAGCCTTGGTGCTGATCAACAAGCCAATGCTGCAGATAAAAAAAAAGTTAATGAGCTGATACACAAAAGGCAATCATTTTAAACTCCTAATTTAAACTAGGGTTGGGGAACTTAGGGAAAGTATTTCATGAAAAATTGCCAATAATCTTCTGTGTGTTTGTTCTAAACACCATACATCCATTCAAGAAAAAATAGTGTGAGGTCCCAGTTTTGTTTTAACATTATAAGGTGAGACCAGACGGTACAGTGGTTAGCACACCAGCTTGTCAACAAAACGCACTGGTTTTAGCCCTACAGGAGTTTTGGGTCTAGGACGTAATAATCTTCTATCTAGAAGGAACAAGGTAAAGTTACAAGGTGAGGAGGAGAATCTAATTATGTCTAGGTTGCAGTGTTGACTGTAAATGTTGAATGTTAAAGAAAAGGTGCAAACAAACGTCAAATTGATACAATATAGTCACAATGTCTGGTTCAAAATGTTACAGCATTTTCAAAACAGTCACATGGAAAAGCTGATTAATATTGTGAATAAAGACATGATTCAATCTACCTCAAAACATAATTACAATGGAGAAGAGGAGACACGCTTTAGATATTAATAGATATATATATTAATAAATACTTGGCTTACAGAGGTGAAGACCTGGGAAACACATTCTCTCAAAATTTCAGACGCATATCTCCACAAAAACTGCCACATAATCAGTTTTTAAATGTTTATGAACTAATATCAAAACACTGGTTTTATATATTTAAAAATGAATACTTGATTTGTGTGAAAATATTGATGAGGCAGAATGTCAAATCATTATTAATGTTATCCTTTGTTATTTCCCCTTTATGTCTGCATTATGGTTTTCTTATGTTAATGTCAGTAAAAATATTTTTAGTCATAAGAGACAAAAAATTTTTTTAGGATAAGTGTAAACAATTTTATATACCGGTAGTCTTTTAAACTTCTTATATGACTAAAAAGTAAAAATTAAAATAAAAATCATGGGCTCCTATGTTACAACAAGCTAGTTTCAGGAACTAATTAAGTTATTCAATCTTTGTATACAAATGCCAGACATCATTTTCCTACTTTTCCTTTACACAATACACAAACAATTGAGTCTTGCATTAATTGTCAAATTTAAAGTGTTTGCTACCAACCAATTTTTTTTAATTTTTTTTTTAAATAGTAAAATAGTTTACTACCAATAGAAGCATTTAAAATTTCTTTAACTTAGTTGCCACAATTTTGATTCTCACCAAGTTTGAAAATGTTTAAATAGAAAAGTTAAACTATTTTAAATTTCAAAGCTTAAGTTTCAATATGTTAAGTGGTTAAAGAAAGTATTATTTAAATTGGGTCTGTGTACTTACAGGGTGGTATATAAATACAAACTATGTAAAGTTATCACAGGAAAAAAATTGAGACAAACTTAAGTAGTGTAACCAAGACATTCTTTGCTGTTATTCAAGAACTTGAGACAAACTTAAGTAGTGTAACCAAGACATTCTCTGCTTTTATTCAAGAACTTGAGACAAACTTAAGTAGTGTAACCAAGACATTCTCTGCTTTTATTCAAAAACTTGAGACAAACTTAAGTAGTGTAACCAAGACATTCTCTGCTGATATTGAAGAAATTGAGACAAACTTAAGTAGTGTAAGCAAGACATTCTCTGCTTTTATTGAAGAAATTGAGACAAACTTAAGTAGTGTAACCAAGACATTCTCTGCTTTTATTCAAGAACTTGAGACAAACTTAAGTAGTGTAACCAAGACATTCTCTGCTTTTATTGAAGAAATTGAGACAAACTTAAGTAGTGTAACCAAGACATTCTCTGCTTTTATTCAAGAACTTGAGACAAACTTAAGTAGTGTAACCAAGACATTCTCTGCTGATATTCAAGAAATTGAGACAAACTTAAGTAGTGTAAGCAAGACATTCTCTGCTTTTATTGAAGAAATTGAGACAAACTTAAGTAGTGTAACCAAGACATTCTCTGCTTTTATTCAAGAACTTGAGACAAACTTAAGTAGTGTAACCAAGACATTCTCTGCTTTTATTGAAGAAATTGAGATAAACTTAAGTAGTTAACAAAGACATTTTCTGCTGTTATTGAAGAAATTGAGTCGAGACAAACTTAAATAGTGTAACCAAGACATTCTCTGCTTTTATTCAAGAACTTGAGACAAACTTAAGTAGTGTAACCAAGACATTCTCTGCTTTTATTCAAGAACTTGAGACAAACTTAAGTAGTGTAACCAAAACATTCTCTGCTGATATTGAAGAAATTGAGACAAACTTAAGTAGTGTAAGCAAGACATTCTCTGCTTTTATTGAAGAAATTGAGACAAACTTAAGTAGTGTAACCAAGACATTCTCTGCTTTTATTCAAGAACTTGAGACAAACTTAAGTAGTGTAACCAAGACATTCTCTGCTTTTATTCAAGAACTTGAGACAAACTTAAGTAGTGTAACCAAGACATTCTCTGCTTTTATTCAAGAACTTGAGACAAACTTAAGTAGTGTAACCAAGACATTCTCTGCTGATATTCAAGAAATTGAGACAAACTTAAGTAGTGTAAGCAAGACATTCTCTGCTTTTATTGAAGAAATTGAGACAAACTTAAGTAGTGTAACCAAGACATTCTCTGCTTTTATTCAAGAACTTGAGACAAACTTAAGTAGTGTAACCAAGACATTCTCTGCTTTTATTGAAGAAATTGAGATAAACTTTAGTTAACAAAGACATTTTCTGCTGTTATTGAAGAAATTGAGTCGAGACAAACTTAAATAGTGTAACCAAGACATTCACTGCTGTTATTGAAGAAATTGAGACAAACTTAAGTAGTGTAACCAAGACATTCTCTGCTTTTATTCAAGAACTTGAGACAAACTTAAGTAGTGTAACCAAGACATTCTCTGCTTTTATTGAAGAAATTGAGACAAACTTAAGTAGTTGAATCAAGACATTCTCTGCTTTTATTCAAGAACTTGAGACAAACTTAACAAGTCTAACCAAGACATTCTTTGCTGCTATTCAAGAAATTGAGACAAACTTAAGTAGTGTAATCAAGAGATTCTCTGCTGCTATTCAAGAACTTGAGAAAAACTTAAGTAGTTTAAGACATTTTCTGCTGTTATTGAAGAAATTGAGACAAACAGGTAATGTAACCAAGACATTCTCTGCTGCTATTCAAGAAAGTAGTGTAACCAAGACATTCTCTGCTGCTATTCAAGAAATTGAGACAAGACTTACTTAGTAGTGTAATGGAGACATTCTCTGTTACTATTCAAGAAATTGAGACAAACTTAAGTAGTGTAACCAAGACATTCTCTGCTGCTATTCAAGAACTTGAGACAAACTTAAGTAGTGTAACCAAAACATTCTCTGCTGTTATTGAAGAAATTGAGACAAGACAAACTTAAGTAGTGTAACCAAGACATTCTCTGTTGCTATTCAAGAAATTGAGACAAACTTAAGTAGTGTAACCAAGACATTCTCTGCTTCTACCAGGTATTCAGGAAATTGAGACAAACTTGTGTAGTGTAACCAAGACATTCTCTTCCTTTAGCTGTTATTCAAGAAATTGAGACAAATTCAAGAAACCAAGAAATTTTCAAGTATTTGAGAATCTAATTCTTAGTGATGGAGTAAAGGGAGTTGAGTTATATCATAAGCTACTCAATGCCACATAAGCCCCTTGCTACAAATGAAATAAAAAGAATCTGCCACATTGTTGAACAAAGGTTATTGCTTTTTCATCCTTGTGATTTAGGAAAAAAATAGTTATGGGTTTCAGTTTATTGCAGATTTGATCAGTTTATTTATTCAGTTTATTGCATATTAAGATAGTAGGGGTTTAAAGCATGTTATCTAAGGTAAAAATTGCAAAAATGACTTTCTAAGCTCTTTTTGATAGTATCAATGGAGCTTGTTCGCCTGAGTTGAATGGAAAGTAAATTCCACACCTTCGGACCGGATATTGAGAAGGTTCTAAGGCCAACGGTTGTGAGAGAGAAACAGGGCACTTCCAGAAGCAAGGAGTCGGCAGAACAAAGTGTTATCTTATCTTATACATTACAGACGCTCCTTCTATAAAGAAGATTATTGCGTCCTACGCTCATCCGTGGTCCGAGTCTAGTCTTGCATTTTTATTAATGTTTTAAATGATGTTAAGTTACTGGTTTTCCTGGTTTGTTCAGGCAACCCATTCCATGCCCGAATGCCACTCGGGAAGAAAGAGTACTTATATGCATTTGTTCTCGCATAAGGGACAAGGAAAGTGTTTTTATCTTTATGTTTATCTGAGATTTGCAACAGGTTGTTATTGTGTTGTATTTCTAAATTAGAGTTTAATGCCTTATGTATTATTACTACTTTACTCTTTGCCCTTCTGTCTTCTAGTGTTTCTAGGTTTAATGATTTGACTAATGGTGTTACTCTTGTTAATTGGGAATATTTGCTAGTTATGAACCTTGCAGCTCTTTTTTGAATTTGTTCTAATTTTTTAATGTTTTCTTTAGTTGATGGGTCCCATACAGATGCTGCATATTCTAGTATAGGCCTAACTAATGTGAGATAGCATTTTAGTTTTATGTTCTTATTACATTTGTAAAAGTTCCTTTTTATGAATCCCAAAGTTTTGTTTGATTTTTTTATTACTTCATCAATATGAGGGTTCCAAGATAACTTATCATTTATTATTACTCCTAGATACTTAGCATTGTTAGTTTGAGTTAGTTCTTTACCATGAATGAAGTAGTTTGATATTATTTGTTTCTTTTTCTTGGATACCCTTATTAGTTGGCATTTTTCTGGGTGAAAAGACATACTCCAGTTTGATTCCCATTTTTGTAGTTCATCTAGGTCTTTTTGTAGGAGTTCACTATCTTTTCCTGTCTTTATTATTCTGTCTTTATTGTTCTTTGTGGAACATGTGGTTTAATTAGTTCCTTGAGATAGGATGAGCCAGACTTGATCCAGCATTACAGCTTGAGTTACAGGGTTTATCCCGATGATAATGATAGTAACAATTAAAAGAGTTGAAAAAAAAATTTTTTGTTAACAAACAAAACTTATACATTTCTAGAAATCTCAACCATTTTTTTTATGCATGTTTTGTAACAATTAGCTGATGTTTAGTTTATTTGTTAAGATTATTTATGTGGTAATAGGTGCGGCTGCGATGCTACTCTGTGTGCAATGTTAACTGTTGTTTACTGCACTCCACAAACACAAACCAGCAGTTTCACTATCAAAAGATTTATTTTAATAAACAACACGGTACCCAGTATTGTTTCTGAACACTGAAATGAGCACCTGCATGTGTGCCCACACAATAACTTATAGAAATACAGCAGAGGGAATAGCATTTTTACACAACAACATCCCTGAACCTCAGAAAAGACGATGACTAAGAAAAGCCAAACAATGGTGCCTGTCTTCAGCTAAACCAATCACCTTAGGGGTCAAACCAGTCATTTGCTTGCCAACTAATCATCGTTTCCTTTTGGGCACCTTACCACATTTAGTAATATAAATGATGATGAATTAAATTTAGAGTTCAATATCTCTGGTCATTACTATCATGAATCCGGTCTATAAGCTAATGAGTTAATTCACAAAATATTAGATGATAGAGAGGTGAAGACATAGGGCTACGACACTGAGCAAGAGAAATAGTAACACCTAGAAAAGTTCAAGAGGGCTGTTTGCAACTATTCATGCTTTCCTTGCTTGTATTAGTGGATTTATAAACTTTACTTTATATCTCTTTTACTTTTATAACATATATAGATACACAATTTTAAGAAGGACAGTATCATTCTATACATTTATTTTGTTTAATCATAAACTTCTTGCACTGCTTTGGAGCAATAATAATGACCTCTGAGAGGAGGGTATTATAATAAAATAATGAAAAGTTCAATACTATATAGAGATAACACCAATATGGCAAATTTGATATCAAAGATAACTCACGCATCCTTTATTACTTCAAGACACACCCAATGACCATCTTCATTCTGATACCAGAAAACTTTATCCGCATTGACCTCAGAGAACACAAAAGGTGTATCATAGGGCAGGTTGATCTTACCCTCTTTGACAGCACGTACAGATGCAGGCCCACAGCAGTAAGTGCCTTAAAATACAACATATTGATATCAGTAATTACTTTATAATTTTACTGTTTACGTATTACAAAATAATAAAGTCACCATTATCAATAAATAATTTTAGGGCAGTTGAAATGAAAAAAACTCTTACAGATACTTAGGCATACAATATGTAGGGTTAAACACAAAGTTATAAATGAATCCTCTTTCTTATCTTATACATTACAGACGCTCCTTCTATAAAAAAGATTATTGCATCCTATGCTCATCCGTAGTCCGAGTCTAGTCTTGCACTTTTGTTAATGTTTTAAATGATGTTAAGTTCAGGCAACCCATTCCATGCCTGAATGCCACTCGGGAAGAAAGAGTACTTAAATGCATTTGTTCTCGCATAATGGACAAGGTAAGTGTTTTTGTCTGTATGTTTATCTGAGCTTTGCAACAGGTTGCTATTGGGTTATATTTCTAAATTAGACTTTAATGCCTTGAGTATTATTACTATTTTACTCTTTGCCCTTCTGTCCTCTAGTGTTTCTAGGTTTAGTGATTTGACTAATGGTGTTACTTTTGTTAATTGTTAATATTCACTAGTTATGAACCTTGCAGCTCTTTTTTGAATTTGTTCTAATTTTTTTATGTTTTCTTTAGTTGATGGGTCCCATACATATGCTGTAAATTCTAGTAGAGGCCTAACTAATGTGAGATAGCATTTTAGTTTTATATTCTTATTACATTTGTAAAAGTTTCTTTTTTATGAATCCTAATGTTTTGTTTGATTTTTTAATTACTTCATCAATATGAGGGGTCCATGATAACTTATCATTTATTATTACTCCTAGATACTTAGCATTGCTAGTTTGAGTTAGTTCTTCACCATGAATGAAGTAGTTTGCTATTATTTGTTTCTTTTTCTTGGATATCCTTATTAGTTGGCATTTTTCTGGGTGAAAAGACATACTCCAGTTTAATCCTATTTTTGTAGTTCATCTAGGTCTTTTTGTAGAAGTTCACTATCTTTTCCTGTCTTTATTATTCTATAAATTATGCAATCATCGGCAAATAATCTTACTTTTGTTCCTGTGTTGATGCAATTTGGTAGATCATTAATATAAATTAGAAACAGTAGAGGTTCTAGAACAGTTCCTTGTGGAACTCCTGAGTTTACAGTTATTGGTGATGACTTAGAGCCATTTATTATCACTGTTTGTTCTCTGCCTATAAGAAAGTCCTGAATCCACTGATGTAAGGGACCAGAGATGCCAAAATATTTAAGTTTTTTTAGTAAACTAGAATGATGAACTTTATTAAATGCTTTTGAAAAATCTAGTAATATAGCATCAATTTGGTTGTTATTATCTAATCCTTTAGACAAGTCATCTATAAGCCTATTAATTGAGTCTCACATGATCTATTTTTCCTGAAGCCATGTTGGTGTGGGTACAGTGCATTAAGTTTGTCCAGATGATTTACTATACTACTATGTATTATATGCTCAAGTATTTTACATGTTATGCTTGTTAGGGAAACAGGTCTGTAATTTCTGGGGTCAGATTTATCTCCTTTTTTGAAAAAGGAGGGTTACATGGCTAATTTTCAATCTTTGGGCACTTTGCCCTGGATTAGAGAGGCCTGAAAAAGTATTTTAAAGATTGGAGACATTTCATTAGTTAGTTCTTTAAGCAGTCTTGCTGGTATTTCATCTCGACCAGAAGCTTTGTTTACTTTTAAGTTGGTTAGGAGTTATTTAATGCCTTTTTCATCTACATTTATATTTCCTATCTCTTCTAGTTTGTTTAAATTTATGAAGATTTCTTTGTCACCTGGAATTGAAAAAGATGATGCAACGTGTGTGTTTAGGATATTAGCTTTGGTTTCATTATCATTATAAGTTTCATTGTTTTGGCCTTTTAGTGGAGCTATGCCTGTAGTGTCCATTTTTCTTGATTTAATGTAGGACCATAAGTTTTTATTATTATCTTTAGAAATTACATTGTTTACATATTCATTTTGCAGCTGTCTGCTTAGTTTATGAGTTAAATGTTTAATATTTAGGTATTTATTTTGTAGTCTAATTGAGTTAGTTGCCTTAAATTTTGTTAATAGATTTTCTTTTTGTTTACGCACTTTCTTTTTCTTTTTATGAATTGCCAAATATCTTCAACTGGACTGTTTATATTGTATTTATTAAGAAAAGTAATTTGAAATTTTATTGGTGCTTGATGTAGGTCTATTGTATTGCATTTATTCCAGAGATAAATTATTTTTTTAGGTTTCTTGCATATTTCGGCTTTGATTCTGTTATTCACTCTGACAATATCAACCCAAGTACAGCATAATCCATTAACATGTCTCCCTGCCTCTAGCTTCTCCAACCATTTTTAACTCCCCTCTCTCAGCCGCACATCTTTTCTAGTTCTCTTTGCCATTTTGCTCTTGGGTATCTACAAATTTCTATTATGCATTTTCCTTAACTTGTTTTTCAGGAAGAATCATTCTAGCACTTTCTGCACCAAAACTTATATAAAGTATTAAGAGGTGTAATGGTTGTTTTGTAGTTTTACAGAAGCTACTAATTATTGATCAGTGCACTCTAATTAATGTAATTATTGTCAATAAGTTCAAGCATTAAATTATTCTTTAAACGTTTGGGTAGCTTGAGTTGTCAATATCCCTTAGTGAACCAGACCCTACACTATTATTACATATAGGCAAAAGCCACCCAAAAGCTCAGATACCGTCTGATAGTTCTTGGGGGGTGGCATCAAATGCCTGCCAACCACCATAACCATGTGGAAGATCAGGTCTGGACATCCAAGCTTCATTCCACACATGGAAGTTCCTGTTATATTAAAACAAATAACATTAGAAGTATTGCAACAGTTTTTGTAAAATCAAAATCTAGAAAAGCTAATAGAGTGGACAATACTGATTTAAACCTGTGAATTTTTGGCTCATAAAATTGAAGATGTAGTAATTTCATCAAGCATAAGACACAGTGGCCTAGCCGCAGCATGCTCAACTGACTTACCTAGGTCTGGAGGGTGTCCTAGAGTCTACCCAGCTCTAGACAGAAGTTGGGGATAAGTAAGGTAGTAGGCAGTGAACACAGAAACTTGTGAATGTAGCTTCAATTGCCCTATATATCAGTTATTGTCTAAAAGGTAAATTACTTAAATACTAACATTATCAATCTCGTTGAAGCATACAATTTGTCTACCGAAAAACAAATTTAGGAAAAATAGATCAACAGATAACCACAAAAATAATATTACTAGACCATTTGTCTAAAATTTAAAAAAAAAGAAAAAGGTACCAATGTATCAATATATATATAATCATAAATTGCATGAACCAGTCAGGAAAACAAACAATTTAACATTTATTAAAACCTTTATCAAAATTCAATACTAGTCTTAAACCACAGACAATCTAATGCATACCAGGCCCATCTGTAGATTATGAGAACAAGTGTTAGGTCGTTTAAGAAATGTATAATTAATGTTAACGAAGAAATATTAGTTTTCATACTGTTAAAGCTATATGATAAATGTATAGTGCTTATGCTGATGTTTAAGCTTTATGATGAATGTATATAGTAGTTTTGCTGCTATTACTTGTTCAACTTTGATGCTGCTAAAGCTATATGATAAATGTATGGTAGTTTTAATACTCTTAAAGTGACTTAAAGCTTTATGATAAATGTATGGTAGTTTTAATACTCTTAAAGCTATATGATAAATGTATGGTAGTTTTAATACTCTTAAAGCTATATGATAAATGTATGGTAGTTTTGATACTCTTAAAGTGACTTAAAGCTATATGAAAAATGTATGGTAGTTTTAATACTCTTAAAGCTATATGATAAATGTATGGTAGTTTTAATACTCTAAAGCTATATGATAAATGTATGGTAGTTTTAATACTCTTAAAGCTATATGATGTATGTATAGTAGTTTTGATACTGTTTAAGCTATATATGATGAATGTATAGTAGTTTTAATACTCTTAAAGCTATATGATGTATGTATAGTAGTTTTGATACTGTTTAAGCTATATATGATGAATGTATAGTAGTTTTAATACTCTTAAAGCTATATGATGTATGTATAGTAGTTTTGATACTGTTTAAGCTATATATGATGAATGTATAGTAGTTTTGATACTGTTTAAGCTATATATGACGAATGTATAGTAGTTTTGATACTCTTAAAGTGACTTAAAGCTATATGATAAATGCATAGTAGTTTTAATACTCTTAAGGCTATATGATGTATGTATAGTAGTTTTGATACTGTTTAAGCTATATATGATGAATGTATAGTAGTTTTGATCCTGTTAAATATATGATAAATGCATAGTAGTTTTAATACTCTTAAGGCTATATGATGTATGTATAGTAGTTTTGATACTGTTTAAGCTATATATGATGAATGTATAGTAGTTTTGATACTGTTAAATATATGATGAATGTATAGTAGTTTTGATACTGTTTAAGCTATATATGACGAATGTATAGTAGTTTTGATACTGTTTAAGCTATATATGACGAATGTATAGTAGTTTTGATGCTGTTAAATATATGATGAATGTATGGTAGTTTTGATACTGTTTAAGCTATATATGACGAATGTATAGTAGTTTTGATACTGTTTAAGCTATATATGACGAATGTATAGTAGTTTTGATGCTGTTAAATATATGATGAATGTATGGTAGTTTTGATACTGTTTAAGCTATATATGACGAATGTATAGTAGTTTTGATGCTGTTAAATATATGATGAATGTATGGTAGTGTTGATACTATTTAAGCTATATATGACGAATGTATAGTAGTTTTGATGCTGTTAAATATATGATGAATGTATGGTAGTTTTGATACTGTTTAAGCTATATATGACGAATGTATAGTAGTTTTGATGCTGTTAAATATATGATGAATGTATGGTAGTTTTGATACTGTTTAAGCTATATATGACGAATGTATAGTAGTTTTGATGCTGTTAAATATATGATGAATGTATGGTAGTTTTGATACTGTTTAAGCTATATATGACGAATGTATAGTAGTTTTGATACTGTTTAAGCTATCTATGACGAATGTATAGTAGTTTTGATACTGTTTAAGCTATATATGACGAATGTATAGTAGTTTTGATACTGTTAAATATATTATGAATGTATGGTAGTTTTGCTGATGTTAAGGCTATATATGACGAATGTATAGTAGTTTTGGTACTGTTAAATATATGATGAATGTATATTAGTTTTGATACTGTTAAATATATGATGAATGTATGGTAGTTTTGATACTGTTAAATATATGATGACTGTATGGTAGTTTTGCTGCTACAGCTGTATGAGAACTGTATACTTTTTTTGTTGAATTTAACCACTAACTTCCCAGGGCCACGACATAAAAACCTCAGTATTTTTCCAATGCAAAGCGAATAACTCTTGCCAGCTAAATAACGCACCATACAAAAATTAAATTATTCTGCTTAAATATATATCAATTAAATCAAAAGTTTATCTTGTACAAATATGAATTTCCTGTCTTTTAATATCCGATATGTATGTGTTTGTTTGTGTGGTTTGTGCAGAAAATAAATAAAACCATGAAAAATTTGGGCTTTGGGCTATAGATTTTTTAAATATCGGATTGTATTGAGATTTTTTTAGGCCTACAAACAATTATTGCTGCATTTACACGGTTTTAATCACTAATTCAACATATTATATCCGCTTAGTATTTCCGGCTAATCATTGTAATCCACTTTTTTATGGTCCAAAATACAGTTTTATTTACTATGTGTATAAAGCAGGAAATAGGGGACAAGAACATAGCGGGCCATACAGGAAGTAAGTGGTTAAAGCTATATGTATACGATGAGTGTATAGTAGTTTTGATGATGTTAAAGCTATATAATGAATGTATAATAGTTTTGATGCACTTAAAGCTATATGATGAATGTATAGTAGTTTAAATAAAATTGTTCGATTGTATAATACATATTACCAAATATGATCAGCCTTTTTCCAGGCATCGTTAACCATGTAATGGTCTACGCATAAGCTGCCATCAGAGTCATGTGCACATTGGTAACAGGTGACACACCTAGCTGGTATACCTAGTGTCCGGCTTACTATGAATAAAAACAAAGTAAAATTAGTGTTTTAAAACCATTTTGACAAACCATAAAAAAGGAACATATTTTCAACAGACATTTATTCTTTTATTCAATGCATGACCAAACTTTAGCTAGATTGATGATAGTTATGCCTCATAGCCAACAACAAAAGTTCCTTCTTGAATATATTAGACAACATTAAATTTCAATTTTTAAAAGTAAATAAATATGGCCTAGGCCATATAGGTACTAAATAAATAGCATTTTAAGCTACTAGTCTACAAGCTTAAACCTACATTATAGGCATGGACAGGTTTTCACACATTTACAATTCCCTCCATACTGTAATTTGTGCTAAAAAAGACTATGAAAAATGTCGCTACATTTCGGTAATTTAAAATTTAAATGTTCAAAAGAAAAGGGTCGGGTGGGGAGCTTTGAATAACTTAAAATATTTGTCCATTTCAATTTCAGTTATATAAAGATAGTATATTTACACCTTCAAATGTTTTCTAAATGTAAAATGTAGGCCTACGCATATCCTAGTAATTCTACATCACTACAATCAACTATAAAGGTTATGTAGGAAACTTTATGACAGAGTAGTGATGTTTTTCAAACTTTTCAAAAACAGTGTCGAAATTTTCTGTAAAAAATGTGCGACTTATATGCAAGTATATACGGTATATATTTTTTATGATTTCAAAAATAAAATTATACATGTCAAAGTGTTCTTTAGAAAACTAATGTTGAGTGCATATGTAAATGGTGTTGCCAGTATGACTTAAAAACAAATCTCTACATAGCTATTGTATAAGATCATTTAATTTTGGTCACAACTTTCATAGAATAGCCAACACTTGTCTGGGGAAGTAAAGTGGACTGAATGATGTGCTTGCCACACAACAACTTTGTTAGCTATGGCAACTGAAGGTAGTAAACTCAGATTAACCAGACTTTTGGACCCTTTGTTTTATTACAACAATACATTGCACATAAGTTTTAGCTTTTATAAGAAACTCTGAGAAGAAATTAACAGGTAAAACTATTTATGAAAACAGAAAGAACACTATATTATGCTATAGTAAACACATACATGTAGTGCACAGGCCAGAGAAAACCCAACATTGTCCATAGCAGATAGGTTTTTTTCCTTCCCAATATTTCTCCAAGATTCTAGCTGATCCAGTCCATTCTGTTGGATTATGCCCATTGGGAAATGTTTCATCCCAAGAACCAACCACCACGCCATCCTCATCATTAGAGTTTACCTGACAATTGAAATCATTATTAATTATTATCATTTTTTTTTATCTTGGCCCATTGTTTATTCATCACACACTAAGCTTTGTTCACTTTTGACATCAACAGCATTTAGAAATACATTTGTCTGGTCCTTTGGTTTTGCATTAACCTGGCCATAAAGATAACACAAACTTTAGGCTATGTTTGACATCCATGTCAAAGAATATCAAACTTTAAAAGATGGACTGCCCACTATCAGCTCAATTTGGGCTACTCAAAGCTTCTAGTTTGTTGAAGAGAGCATTGCAAATTTTAGATGTGTGCTTATCTGCATTTCACATGCTCAAATATAAAAGAAATGGCCTCTACAGCTAGACTGTACTCTAGTGAAACTATTAATCACTCCCCTGTCCGCAATATTGAATTGCTTTATTAACAATACAACAAACTTAGAAAAATACAAACATAACCAATCATCTCAAGTCACCTCACAAGCTCCTCACAACCTAAACTTCTGACTCACATGTTTCATAATCTCCACTCTCACAAACTCTTCACTTCAACTTCTGTTCTATTCTACACTCCACTTGACTTCTTTCCAATCTATCCATTACAACCCTGACTGGTCATAGACACAAGTGTGCCAGAAGAAGGCAGACAATAAAGTAAAAATGCTAAATTATTTCAAAATAGACCAATACAAAAAAATTAAACCTGCAAATGCAACATACCAAAGCTGACACTTTTCTGATTACAAGAACAGGTTTTCCTCTAGCACTCCAGCCCATCGTTCTATCCAATAAACTCATGGCTACATCAAGCACACAGGATTCAAACTGCATATGCCAATGAAAATAATTACATGTCAATTTAAGATGTCTTATCCTATCTTATATATTACAGACGCCCCTTCTATATAGACGATTATTGCATCCTACACTCATCCATGGTCTGAATCTAGTCTTGCATGTTTTGTAATGCTAATAGTTTATCATAATTATACAGACCATTTTTTATTATGGTCAAAATTCTTTACATACCGGTACCAGTAAGTGTTTGGTGCTTAATAATGT
Organism: Anisus vortex; assembly: GCA_949126835.1. Classification (NCBI taxonomy): domain Eukaryota; kingdom Metazoa; phylum Mollusca; class Gastropoda; family Planorbidae; genus Anisus; species Anisus vortex. The sequence continues at coordinate 18,252,400 of OX421499.1, forward strand.
CATATTTTTTTTTTTAAAGTAGGACCAATATACTCTACAAAACAAAATTGTTTGAATTTACAATCAGTGAGTCTGACAACCGGGGTTGGAGTAAAAGGGTCTATAGTCATCATTGACAGTTTTTATTTATGTCTTTAGAGTAATTCTACTTTCAATATTGTACTGATTCATAAAACAGCTAATCAGTGTATACTATAGTAATTAGAAAACCCCCCAAAAATACGGAAGAAAATTGTATGTTTTATGAACCATTACATACAAATTCATTTGATTGTTCATACCAATACTTATACAAAAAGGAGATTAGTTTTAATGCTTAAGACCTGTCCAAAGTTCCATGCCCGAAATGTCATATTAGTCTCAGTGCCATTAAAGATACGGCCTCGCTGATTCATGACATACTCAGCTATAAGAGCATCACCCTCCATGTAGACATCATCTTCTAGAAAAAAAAATTTTTTTTTTGATAACATAAAAAAATGGTAGCATTGTTTAGTATTTGAGTTATAATAAAAAAGAACAACTACACATCAAAAAGAGCTATTATGAAAAAAAAAAATTTATTATTAAAAATATGTAAGTTTTCTTTTGAAAGTTATATCTCTATAACACTATTTTAACTTAACAATATTGTTTGTGGCCTACTTATTGTCTCTGAGTTATCTCAATTAATAATAATAATAGAAATATTTATTATCCCAAGTGATATTTGTTTGACACATGTGCAGTACCGGTACATAGATTTGAAATATCAAGTACTAAAACATTTCAAATATGTTAATACATAAAGTACAATCAATAGATATATACATTAATCAATCATACAGTTCAAAGTGCAGTGTAACGTAAAAGAGAAAATGCTTTTAATTTCTACTTAAAAATAATAATTATATATAATGTTTTTATAGCACTGCCAACAAACATAATGTAAGCTCTGAGCACATAGAGCCATTTTTTATGCAAGAACACTGATATAGTTCTCTAGGCTAAATAAGTATATATACATTATTTTGCTTACATCAAAAGCTATAGGGCTAATTTAACTGATATTCTTTAACTTTATAAAAAAAAACAACTTAGGACAGAGCACATAAATGTAATATTTACTGAATTAATATAAAAGTAACACAGTAAAAATGTTTAAACAAAGGTAAATCTTAAAAGAATGTGTTTTTAAGATCTTTTTCAAAAGTAATGATATAACTGGTCTGCCTGAGCTGGATAGAGAGCCAATTCCAGGCTTTCAGGTCAGATGTACAGAAGTAATTTAATAACGATTCCTTTATTGACCTAATCAAATGGAAATTTAACTTGATTACAGATGTTCCATCTTTCAGCATCATTAAACAATATTTTAAACTATATAGAACAACTATTTGTACACAAGAACAGAAATAAACGTATAAAATATATGCACACTTTCAAACCAGTCTTTTTACAAGAAAATTTATCAATGGTATTCCGCTATTACGGCTATTGTATTTCTGGCGGACTGGCGATTCCATTAGAAAAAAGTGCACAGATTCCTAAATCTCTCTGTTCTAGCCCTGACTGAAAAAGCAGACTGCTTCGATTAGATATAATGCAGCTGTCATGTAGTGGGTACGCATGGTCCTGGAGGATTTTATCAATCATAGATAGGCACCAACCTTGAGTTGAACAAATCTACAAGAGCTGGTAGTTCTGTGTTATACGAAAAGTTTTGTTTAATAGGCAGTCTATATAGTTTTTGTTTCATGTAGTGGTGTTACCATACCTGCAGGTGATTGCAAAGGTGATGATGCTACCAACAGTTGCTGTGTAAAAAAAGATTCAAGATGGTCTTGTCTATATGAAATTGTTTTAGCTCACTAGAGTAAAGCCTTTGATGGCTTTTCTTACAGAGGCTTTGGCAGTGATCATACCAAGACAGTTTGTCATTAATGGGGACGCCTAGATATTTATATTGCAAGACTGAATCTATTATTTGGTTATTATTTCCAGATCAGCCAGCTTGTGTTTTTCCTTCCAAAAGTCTACAATCATTTCTTTTATTTTCATAACATTCAATATTAGGTAGTTGTCTCTGCAGCATTTGTAAAAGTCTGTGATATAGACCTAAGTTCTGTGATAGACACTATCATCACTAGAAACAAAGTCAGCATTGGCTGTGTTTTCTGCGTATTTGATTAAAGCTATTGATTGGTGGACTTTGAATGTCATTGGTATAGATGGTATATAGAACTGGAGAGAAAACATACCCTGCTCCAGTTTTTATTTATCTTGTTTTTGAGGTGCATTCCTCTACTGTGACAAATTGAGAGCAAATTGATGACAATTTGCGTTAGGAACTTAGGTGACTTATATTTTCCTTATCTTTTTTTGTGATAGTGAATGAATCAATTCTAGGTTAAGAGTATGTTCTTTTGTTCTTAATATCTTCTTTTGTGTTGTCAGCATTATAAGTTGTGTATGACTTGTTCTTTTTTTGAAGGTTTAGTTATCTGAGATCTTCAAACTTAAAAAAAACATGACAATTTACATATATGCCCTAATTGTTATTAAGCCTAATTAGTTTTAGTAATGCAATACAGGGTATTGTTGTTAAAATTCAAATTTGAGTTTATAAGCTGAATTTAAAAGTTATGAGCAATATCTTTATTCTCTCCAGCCAGTGAGATACGTTTACTTTCACATACAAAAACCAATATCATTTATTTTTATTTACATTAATTTTTTTAATAATATTTCTTCTTTGATATTTATTTTTTTCGTGTTCCACACTATGTGAATAGTTTGAAAACAAACCAAGTTGAGGCACCTGGTCTGCAAACTTAGTTAGGAAATTATGCTGCTTGCTTGGAAATTAGTAGTGCACAGAATGTACCATCCATATTATTGAGGTTATGGCCCTTGGGGTGCCCCCTGTGTTAATAGTTTGTACTTTTGAGGTAGTATACCGTATATACCCAAAATTTTGACAAACTATAGGGGTGCAACTTATACACCCGACACTGTTTCTGGTAACTGCATGAAACCATTCATCTAAATTCAAGAAGACAAAGCATCCTTGTAGCTTCAAAGTATCCTTAGTCCATTCTTGAGTGGGCTTTTTTTTTTAAGATGGTTTGATTAGCTTATCAGTGGCATTTCATGTGACGTGTCCCTTTGATGTTGCTTAAGCATAGGTCTTATGTTTGAGTCTTTCTTGTGGAACACAGGACATGTTGGTGAAAGGCTAGAAGATCAGCATTCTAACGACAATGTAAACAATGCCCAATTACCATGGCTAATAAAAAGGTCTCTTGGAGAGTGCAAACAACTCAATTTCAGGTGAACACCCCCTTTTTACAACAGTGCAGTTATTATAATATATATCATTTATGGACCAACACAGCCCTACACCAAATTTTATTTGATTCAGCTGTCTTATTACTTCCAGTGCAAGATAAGTCTTAGTCTTTAATTGTCATTTACTCTCAGTCATGTTTTTGTTTTTCAAAAAAGATAGCGTTTCCTTAAATTAAAATATTATGGTACTGAACACCGACACTTATTTCCTCTAATTTGTTTCTTATTAAGTGGATGTTTGCTATCATTTTTTGAGGATAATGGTGGACAAAATGTCCTTTTTCTTTAGCCTTTGTCAAATACCTACTTTTTACAAATTTTCCTACTTCAGAAGGACATAGTATAAAAGCAATCTTAACAGGGGAATGCCTTTTGAGCATGGTTCAAGCAGTTGCTCATGATCATAGTGGATAAGATGTAAGCCATCTGGAAACTTCATCATTTATTTTTTGTAATGTGTATGAATGGGGCAGTAGACATAAAACAATATTAAAAAAAAGAGTAAAATAGTGCACCATAACACTTGAACCCAAGAGCCAGAGTTTTTGGTAAGCACCTTAAAAACCTATTTCCTGGCCCACCCATTGACATTTCCAATATGAAAATACGCATAAGTCAGAACACACAATACTACTTGTGGTAAGTAGCGGTAATGGTGGTACTCTTAGTCGAATGTTTATTTAGTATTTTCAATATATTTTACATTAAAAAGAACTCTTTAACATTCAATAATAGACTTAGCATGCAATTTACAGCAAAGCAAGCGGTAAATTACTTTCTAAAGAATTTATAATAAAACAAATTGTTTTAAATGAAGATTAATGTTAGTATGACTTAATCAAATACAAGTGACTAAACATGTGTCAGATAAAAAACATTGTTTAGACATTAGATCTTTTTTAGGCCTACAACTTCAAGAGGAATCTGAAAATAAAGACTATGCTTCTTATGCTTGGACCAAATACCTATATAGAAGGATTGGCCAACTAAGAAAAAGATTTATATTATATGGGTAGGCCCAACTGTGATAATGAATAAAAGAAGTTGATGTCCTAATTTAGTAAATGTCTTTTGCTTGCCTTGTGCATCTGTTTGTGTTGATTTTTTTCAGGAGCCCCGAGGGAGGGGAATTTAAAGGCCAGGAGTTGAGTGTTCAAAGAATTAAGCATAAATACCTAGAAATTCAATAAATCTCTTACAAATTTACCCTACCTGGATGGCCCAAGTTATCTTTATCTTAACTCTTTGGCATAAGTTACTTCAATTTATTTAGCAAAACATAGTATTAAATCTTAATTTATAGTCTGATCTGTACAACTATCAAGACAGACTACTTGTTTACACTTCTCAAGAGAATTATGTTTATATAGTTCAGTGCTAAGTATTTATAACAGTAAACTGGAAATGCTCAATTCTAAACAATTTATTTAAGTACAATTACTGGCTTTTTAATTGGCACTTTTTTCTTTAAATTTCAATATTGTAGGGCAAATAAAAGGAACATTATTTTACCTAAAAGCTGGAACTCTGCAGAAAAAAATGGATTAAAAAAAAAACTCACATCCCTGATTTTTCTATGAAGGAAAAAAATTATAATTGGTTTAAAGTATTTTTACAAATAATTATCAGTTTTGGACACAAAAAATAAGAACATCCATATTTGTAAATGCTCTTTTCCATTGGTTAATTTTGCAGTGTGAGCTAAATGGTTGTTTTTGTTGTAGGCCTACAACTAAGATCTGACCTTTGCACCATGGGTTGAAAATGATGTAGACGGGATCATTATGAAGATATCTGTGAATGATGATTTTAGTGTCCTCTTTCTTCACAACATCAATTTTCAGATTCCATTGGCCAACATACAGATTAGGTGGTGTAAATACTGTGACCATCAAAGTGTTATCCTGATTGGCAGCAAAATGGACAGATAAAAATAAAGGTTTAGACAAATTTGTTTGTTTTTTGTAAATATTTGTATAAATACCGGTATATGTTTTACAAGCTTGGGCAAAGGTCTGATGATAGTTTTGATTTAGTACTAAATTCATTTAAATTGCTTACCTTTTGGGATTCTATTTTTGCTCCCCACTCATTTTTCTTGTCTTCATGGGACAAAACTAGCTCAATACTTGTCCCTTTACTAGGTAGCGGTGAATAACCTTTAAAAAAAAGTTTAATAATATATGTACTTTATAACATGCCATAGATGGTTATATAATTCAAATTCTTTCTGATAGCTCATATAAAATTCCAATACTTAAAACTTTCCAAATGAGGTTATAAAATTATAGATATAATATTATAACTTGCTATTTGACGTTACACAATTTTATAACTTGCCCTTCAAAGGCAAAAGATAATATAAATTAATGAATAAAACACTTAATTTTTCCATTAAAAAAATACCCTTTAGCTCACATCCAAGTACATGAAACTTTTACTGCGATTAGCCTAACATCAGTTTACCTTCATAGCTCTATATAGACTGATTAGAAAAAAACATAAAACATTCACAGTTGTGTATTAACTAACCAGCTTCAAAAACCAAAAGAAGCTCATCAGTCTTCTCATCATACTTCTTTGAGAAAGTGACACCAATGGTAAAAGGTTGTCCACGCCGGACGACCAGCTTAGCTCCTTCTTTAGATTTTGTAATATGATACGCTAAAGTGTGATGAGCTTTGGCATTGTACTTTACTAATAAGTCCACTGTTTGCACTTGTAAAACATTTTTTCCTACAGTGATAACAGATAAAAAAAATGTAAAAACAGGGTTTAAAAAATAACAACGACGCATCTATGAACAAAATCTCTATACCACTACCAAGAGATGTGCCTTAATATCATTTGAATATTTCAATTAGAAAACGACCTATGCTTGAAATTATTTTAATATATACCGGTATGTTAAATCGCTATAAATAACTGTTTTGCATTAGATTTCTATTCAAATAGTATGGCTGCTTCCAGAATATAATAATTAAGCAGCTACCATTTTAAAATTATGTTCTGAGTAAGGTAAAACAAAAAATTATATTCTTTTAAATCTGCTTTCAGCCGAACTTTTTATTAAATATACTGGACAACACATTTTGTGAACAGTTAGTGAATTAAGAAATTGAATGGAAATCTTATCGGAATACTACTTTTAATTAGAACTTATCCATTTGAATCAGTTCTCTTTATATTTAGACTTGTGTATGGATGACCTTTGTAATTGTTGCAGAGTGGTTTTATTTAATTTATCACATAGCACAGTTTTTTGCATCTAGCAATATCTCAACTAGATATGTTTTTTCTTTTTAGCTGGAAAGGTAAAATTATTGCATTTTTGTGTCAGAAATTTTAAATTATTACTTTTGTTGCAATATGTCGAATCTAAGTTAAACAGTGTTTTGAGTCTAGTCCTGCTTTTTGATAAGGGATTCAATTTAAGATGCTAGATTATTGGTCTTCCATGTAGAGTTCAACTAAAATAACAAAAACAACAATTATAACAAAAACACTTTTCTTATTGCATATGCAAGAACAAGCATATATAAATGCTCTTTCTTCCTGAGCGACAGATGGGCATGGAATGGGTTACCTGAAAACCAGCACATATTGTTTAAAACCATAACCAAAATGCAAGACTGAATTAAACAATGAATAGTATACAATATTGTTTTGTATAAAATTAGATCTAGTGTCTGTAAAAAAAGGTTTTGATTCACTCAGTTTGCATTTGGAGATTGTTCTTTTTTTTAAAAATGTCTACTGGCATTAGGAAGATGTTATTTGTTCAGAAGTAGAGCCTTTTTTGGTAAATGCCAGACCATTTTTTTTAGATATTAACATTCTCAAGTGTATGTTAAGCTGCAAACCAAGTCCCCAGGATATGCATGCTACCTTCATACTTTTCAACAATATTCTTTTTAACCTTACTGGTGATTCAAACCATTTTCTTAATTTCTTGCCCAATTCTCATTAATTTTGAACAATTCCTGATAATTCACATAGATGGATGATAGAATTGGATCTATATTATAGTGTTGTTCACTGAATGGTAGCAACTGGCTTAATGACCCTTGTGGTAGATTTGACTTTGATGGATGATAGAATTAGATCTATATTATAGTGTTGTTCACTGAATGGTAGCAACTGGCTTAATGACCCTTGTGGTAGATTTGACTTTGATGGATGATAGAATTAGATCTATATTATAGTGTTGTTCACTGAATGGTAGCAACTGGCTTAATGACCCTTGTGGTAGATTTGACTTTGATGGATGATAGAATTAGATCTATATTATAGTGTTGTTCACTGAATGGTAGCAACTGGCTTAATGACCCTTGTGGTAGATTTGACTTTGATGGATGATAGAATTAGATCTATATTAAAGTGTTGTTCACTGAATGGTAGCAACTGGCTTAATGACCCTTGTGGTAGATTTGACTTTGCCTCAGGAAAGGTCAGCAATAGTGACTCACTGTGTTGCCACCCATTATGAGTCATGCTCATGGTAATGTATGAATAGTCCACTTTCAAAAGGTGCTATCAACAGAAACTGACATAGGGAAATTAACTTTTGACATTACAATTTAACATATTTTGCTATGTGCTTCATATCATATATCAAATATATTAGATAAATTAGAACTAGAAGGTTGAGCTAAAGATCTGGACATAAAATAAACACTTATTCTAAAGCATCTTTTTACAGTGGACAACTCAAATGTGACTTGTATTTCAAGTTGGATATTAATAACATAAAAGATGCAAGGCTCTATTGCATTTTAAAATGTTTTGTCATATTTTAATTAATCATTTTTAAATGTTGTTTTGTATCCATTTACACTTTGATTATACCTTCTTTATTTATAACTGAACATTTGTTGCATTTGACACAATTAAGTTTTGGGAAAAAAAAATTGTTAAATACTTTTAAACTGTTATGGTAAAACATGTTTTTTTTGTGTGTGGCAAGTTACTTGATATGTTTTTCTAGGAATTATGAAAAATTAAAAAGAACATTAAAAGCGTTTATTAAAAAAAAAATCTTTAAATAAACATGTATAGTTTTTTCTGATAATGGGTGTGCCTTGAATAAAATCACTATAATTGTATAATAATTAATCTTTGGTTTTCTCTTACCTTCAGAATCAAGTGATACTCTTCTATTAAAATCTGATCCTGGTCCATAAACATTGTAAAATGTGTTGCTACTAGAGCTACCAATGATAAAACAAAGAATTAATGAATTTCAAAAAATCTATTTAGGCATTTGTAGAATCTTCTTTTTGAAAGTTAAAATATATGAACCTGTTATGTAGTCTAAATACCGTCTAAGCCCATTGGGTTGAGAAAACAGAGTTAACCAGGTTTGAATATCACAAGGCATTATGCACCCAACACAATGCCCAAAAGCAAGACAAGAGTCTATTATAAAATTCTTCTTTGTACTTTTTTCACTGTTTTTTGTTGGCGCATAAATATATGCTTGAATAATATTAATGTTGAGTAAGTGTCTTATTATGAAATGTGGCCTTGTTTATCCCAGAGAGATGAGCCTGCCACTCACAAGAGCCTGATGGCTATGATGGAATATGTCTTGATGGCTTCCCATTGTGGTTGACTTTAACCACCTGGTGCTGGCTTTGTGAATTTTTTAATGGGAGATCCTTCTTTACAGAAACCCCACCCACACAAACACAAATATACATACATTCTCAACCTGTTGAAACAAAGTTTACTTGCTTTACAAACATTCAAAAGAAGTGAAAATCTGTTGTTTTTTTATTCAAATATTTATTTCTTACCTTAAATTTAAATATCCCTCTAAACGACCAAATGTTCCAACTCTTTTAGGCCTACTCATTTTTCATTTGTCAGGAAATCAGATCAGAAATCTTATTTTCTAAATTATGTAAAAATTAAAACATGCATTTAAATTTTTTATATGCTTTATGATTGAGATATAGCTTACTTGATAATAAATCACAAAATCTTAATAATGACTATCTACTCACAGAAACTTGGTGGGTAAAGTGATTCAATGTAGGCCTACCCCAGAATCATTTTACGGAGATTTTAGGTCTCATTTTTAGGCCTATATATACATATATAAATAAAGATATATTTCTAGGCCCATATAATCATATTAAGACATTAAAAGCAAAAAAAATCATCAAAACTTAAACTGAAATTTTTTTATAGCTATGTACTATGAATGCAGGTGTTTTTTTTTTTGTGGATTTGAAATTAATTGTGCCTCATAGGAATATTTGTGTTCTTGTTACTATTTCTTGAATTTACTTTTTCTTTTGTTCATTAATTTTTTAGGGGGAGGGGGTGGAGTTAAAAGCCTTTATTTTATAATTGCGTAGAGAAATAATAATACAGATTTTAGCCATTAAGAATTAAGAAATATATTTTTCATTCAAAACAAGTTTTTTAAACAAAGTAAGCATTTCATATCACATTATTTACAAGAAGCTGAAGCAACATTAATTTGTGAGTCTTTGTGTGTTAAAAGAGTTCATTACCACTCTTACAATTTATGTAGGGCTGATTTATCAGTAGTAGTAATTTCAAACCAACACCTTCAACTCAGCAGTGACAGATGTTGCTACTGAGCTACTTGGCAAACACCGCCAATGGAAGAAACCCTGGGTCACGCCTGAACTTTTAGATCTGTTTGATAGACCAATAGAGATAAAAAAAAAAAGAAACACCCCTCAAGGAGCTGATGTCTACCGAGAAATTAACAACAACATCCGAAAAGGCATGCGCTCAGCAAAACAGAATTGGATAGAGGATCAATGCCAGGAAATAGAGAACAGTTTGAACAGGAGCAACAGCAAGAAGTCCTACCAAACCGTGAAGCAGCTGACAAGAGTTAAACAGCCCAAGATTTCCGCGATCCAAAGTAAATCAGGCTTGTGTCTGACAGAAGCGCATGATGTCCTGGATAGATGGACAGAATACTGCTCTGATCTTTACAACCACACACCTAACGGAGACCCCTCAGCATAGCCACAAAATAGAGAAAATGAAGAAATTCTCCCCATTCTTCGAGATGAAGTTGAGGCAGCAGTGAAATCACTGAAGAAAGGGAAAGCAGCATGAGTAGACAACAAGTATACCTGCAGAATAGCTTCAGGCAGAAAGAGAAACAACGATTGACAGCCTTACAATTATCTGCAACAATTTCACACATTTGTATGGCTGTAAAAAATAGACACTTACAGCAGATCTCCAGAAAAAAAATCAGAGCCTTGGAAATGCGATGCCTCCATAAAATTTTAAACATCTCCTACATAGATCATGTTACAAATGAGGCTGTCCGTGAGCGAATCACCAACGTCATCAGCTCTAACGAGGATCTACTCAGCACCATTAAATGCAAAAAGACAGGGCATGTGGCAAGATCAGAAGTCCTGGCGAAAACCACCCTGCAGACACAGAGCAGGGTGGAAGAAAGAGAGGCAGGCAGAAGAGACGATGGGAGGATGACATCAAGGAGTGGACCGGTTTGTCCCTTGCGGATTCCCAGACGGCGGCCCAGGACCGAGACAATTAGCATACAGTCGTCCAACAGTCAAAAAATGGTGTCCTAGTGACCCTCACTCAGGTTATGGGATAGGTGAAGGTGGAAAAAGTAATTTGAATAGTATTTTTTTTAGGGCTGCAACACAAATTACCATTAAAGTTGACCCATAGCCCACCCACAGACCACACCATGGGGCTCATGATTCATGAACTGAATCAATTAACTAGATAACAAATATACCGGGTATATTTGTAGCCCCAGAATAAGTTTGAGTCAATTAATTCTAATATAATTATTAGCAGCATTTGCTAATTGGGATAAGCCCTAAGCTTAAGACTATTTAAGAGGCTATTAAGAATCATAAATATATATACCTACCATGCAAAAAAAACAACAACATAAAGCTACAGAAACAACAACAGAAATATCCAAAAGCCAAACTATGGGAGATTAGCTGAGGGTTGAGGCTGTGATGCCTGATATGACGAGGCGAGATGAAAGCCGAAATGAAGTCTCTCCTCCGGCACAATCCTTGGCGACCCCTCAAAAAGAAATCAGAATTGGAGCATAGAATGTACGCACCATGTACGAATCAGGAAAAACTGCCCAAAGTAACCAAAGAAATGGTACGCTATAAAGTCAACATATTGGGTGCAAGTGAAATGCGGTAGACTGACTCGGGAATGGTAACTCTGGCACCAGGCCACACCGTAGTGTGGAAGATCTGACGGTCAGCATCAGGAAGATGTAGGTCTTATCATGGACAAGCAGGCAAGGAAAAGTCTACTGAGCTGGGAGCCAATTGATGCCCGAATAATCAGAGCAAGATTTTTCTCGACATATGCTAAGATTACAGTCAAACAGTGCTACGCGCCTACAGAACAAGCAACAGAAGATGAAAAAGACATGTTCTATCGTAAACCTGCAAAGTCAGATAGATACATCTCCTCGACATGATATTATGATAATCATGGGAGACCTAAATTCAAAGATAGGATGTGACAACAGTGGTTATGAGCCTTGCATGGGTAAGGAAGCCATGGGGGAAAGAAACGACAATGGCCAACGCCTCATTGATATATGCCTAGAGAATGGCCTGGATATAGGAGGTTGTGTTTTCCAGCACAAGAATATTCACAAAGCCATCTGGACATCTCCTGACAACAGGTCAAAGAATCAGATTGACCACATTGCCATCAACCAGAAGTGGAGAAGAAATATGAAAGATGTCAATGCGATTAGTGGTGCTGACGTTGGTAGTGACCATAGCCTTGTCTTATGCAAACTCAAACTCAAACTAAAGAAAGTCATCAAAACTCTTATCTTATCTTATACATTACAGACGCTCCTTCTATAGAGAAGATTATTGCGTCCTACGCTCATCCGTGGTCCGAGTCTAGTCTTGCATTTTTATTAATGTTTTAAATGATGTTAAGTTACTGGTTTTCCTGGTTTGTTCAGGCAACCCATTCATGCCGAATGCCACTCGGGAAAAAAGAGTACTTATATGCATTTGTTCTCGCATAGGGGATAAGGAAAGTATTTTTGTCTTTATGTTTATATGAGCTTTGCAACAGGTTGTTATTGGGTTGTATTTCTAAATTAGAGTTTAATGCCTTATGTATTATTACTACTTTACTCTTTGCCCTTCTGTCCTGTTAGTTACCAACTCTATGACTCTTCCAAATTGAAAGATACACTAGTAAAAAACAGTTTTGTGTTGGAACTACAGAATAGATTCAGCCTAATAGAAACTCTTTTAGAGGACGACATCAACACACACTGCCATAAGATTTTAAATATACGCACTGAAACCAGTAGAACAACACGAGGACACAAAACAAGACAGAGAAAGAAATGGATTTCAGATGCCACACGAAGCCGCATAGAACAAAGGAAAGATGCAAAGCGGAAAATGCTCAGAAAAATTGGAGAAAGAAATACAGAAGCTAGACAGGATTACAAAATACTCAACATTGGAAAAAGCGAAGTGCAAGACAAGACAAAAGAGATTATGTAGACAACATGGCACTAGAGGCACAAGTAGCAGCTTATAAAGGCGATAACCAAACAGTCTACAAAATTATTAAGTCCCTTATAAGAGGTCTAAGGAGCAAATCGACGACTGTTAAAGATAAAAATGGAAACAATCTGACGACAGAGAAAGACCAGCTCCTACGGTGGGCAGAACATTTTGAAGATATCCTAAATAGACCAGACCCAGAAGCTGACATCGCAGACATGGGTTTTGAGATTGAAGTGTCAAAAGGGCCAATTAAGGAACAAGAAATAAATCAAACAGACCAAAGGAAACAAGGCGCCAGGAGAGGATAGAGTTACGGCAGACATGCTAGAGTCCAGCCCAACACTGTGTACAAGAACATTGGTAGGACTCTAAAAAAAAATATGGGACAAAGAACATGTACCTACCTCATGGAAACGAGGGATAATTGTCAAAGTCCGCAAGAAAGGCGACCTAACCATTTGTGAGAATTGGAAGGCATAAACCTATTGTCTGTTACAGGAAAAATCTTTTGTAGAATGCTACTTATGAGAATGAGAACAGGAATAGAGAGAGTCCTACGTGAAAATCAAGCTGGTTTCAGAGCTGGAAGATCATGCACTGACCAAATCTTTGTCCTGCGTACCATAGTGAAACAGTCATTGGAATGGAACTTCTCTTTGTACATCAACTACAAAGATTTTGAAAAGGCTTTCAATAGTATCCATCACCCAACGCTTTGGAAAATTTTTTGGAATCATATGGATTCCCAGGCAAAGTCATTAACATCCTGAAAGAAATCCCTACTGGGGTAACCAGTGCCATGTACGCCATGAAAACCAACAGAGTGAATGGTTTCAAGTGAAAACAGGTGTCCGACAAGGATGTGTGACCCTACCTGTTATCTTCTTAATAGTAATATACTGGGTCATGAGAGCTACTGCAGACAAACCCCGATGCCTAGTATGGGGACTAACTTCCTATCTAAAAGACAGTAATTTTGCAGATTCTCAAACAGATATCCAGGAGAAGACAACAAGAGTAGAACAAATAGCCAAAAGTGTTGGTTTAAAGATCAACTCAGGAAAAACAAAATCATGAAAGTGAAGACAAAGAGCTCTAAGAAGACAAATAGAGGTGGAAGAGATTGAAAACTTCAAATACCTTAGCAGCTACATCTCTGCTAATGGAAACATAGACATGGAAATCTCCCCCGGACTAGCTATGGCAGCTCAGGCCTTCAACAAACTGGGAAAAATATGGAAGTCATCCACTCTGCAACTAAGAACAAAACTGAAACTATATAAGTCAAATGTACGATCAGCCCTTCTCTATGCTGCAGAGACCTGGAAGACCAATACCAAAATCGAAAGCCGACTTAGAGGGTTTGAAGGAAGATGTCTCCGACGCATACTAAAGATTAACTGGGAAGACCACATCTCCAACAGTGAAGTTCGCAAGAGAACTGTAATAAACTTCATCATCGAGGAAATCAAGAAAAGAAGATGGAGATGGCTGGGTCACAACTTCCGCATGGACATAAAGAGGCTCCCAAGCAGTGCATTGAAATGGACACCACCAGGAAAAAGTCGAAAGGAATACCAATGGGAACGTCAGGAGAACAATGGACGAGGAAGCAAAGGCCACCAACAAAACATGGCATGAAATCAGATGGCTCGCCCAGGATAGGGAGGCCTGGCGGGACTATGTTGCTGCCTTATGCTCCACGGGGAGCGATAAAGAATAAGAGAGTGGGCAATGTATAATTGCATGGGTAGTTACAGTGTATTTGAACATTGTTTTAGCCAGCTTGGATGACTGGGCACCTATGCTAGTAAAGGACAAAGGCTTTAAGATTCATTGCATTCTGGCTCCATGTTTCAGTGGTCAAGTTTGGGCTTTGGGTAGTGTTTAAAATATAGTTGAAAATAAAGTTCTTTTAACGTCTCTTAATCTGACGCCTCTTTTTCTGTATGCCATAATTTAGTCGCCGCCGAGTGGAAAGAGCGCACTTCAAAGGACCCCTTTTGGTGTCTGCCCGCTTTAGATGGCTTTGAAAAACCATAGGGCTTTTGGCTTTTACAACTGGCTGATAAAATAATCGAGACGCTGCATTTATTTTTTTATGTTTGCGTTATGCATGATTTAAAACTATTTTTAAGGAAAGTTTCTGTTTTAGGTCTTGTCTTATAAGTTTACAGATGTTCCCTCTAGATAGAAGATTATTATGTTCACTTAGCCCAAAACTCCTGCAGGGCAGCAGGGATCGGTCAGTGGAAGGGCTAATAATTTATGCTTTAGAGGCTAATGTCAATACTATTAACAGTCTTTGTAGGACCTGCGATAACAGGCCGTTACCATAGCACTAGCCAACCTTTTTTTAAAGGTCACATGACATGACGCGCAGGACCGGCTCTAGGGTTTTTGACGCCCTAGGCGAAAACAAATTCTGTGCCCTCATTAAAGTGCCTTCGGCGGAGAGAAACTGAGTAGTGTTAGGGCATATTTTCCTATCTTCTAAGACAACTTAATTAAAATACCCTTTACCTTTCATTACCTAGTAATTCGTCTGCCTGTGCCAGTAGCGCGCAGAAGTACTAAACTTTAATTTATTTTTTGTTTAAATCCCCAAATAAATTTTTAAAAATCCTCAATAATGCGCGCCCCCCCCCCCCAAATTTAGCACCTAGGTTGCCTAAATAGATGAGACGGCCCTGATGTCACGCCATAACTATATATGGCTAACAAAATAGTACACATACTTGCCTTAGAGTCTTAGAGAGACCAAAAATTCAAACCTAGATATAAAAAAAAAATCTGATGAAGTTTTATAGTTAATTGTAAAAGTGTTTATAACGAGTTTCATTTTGAGAAAACGCTTCTTCAGTTTTTATAATTGTCTATTGGGGAGTATATTTTTTTCAAGCACAAAATCAAATAGCAAAAATCTATCACTGTCAATGAAAATTACTAAAAAAAAAAAGGAAGCAATTATCAAATATATGAATATGTCATCAAGACTGTCTTGTTTGTGGTATTTTAATATCATTTTTTTAAAAAAAGGAATGTAGTTAATGTAGGCTTACGTAAAATTATGTTGGCTCGAAAAAAATAAACAAGGCAAGGGAGGTGACTCACATAACTACAACCCTTATAATTACTAATAAGTCAGCTTCAGTTTTATTTCTTTGTCTTTGTTACACAGATTTCATCACTTAACTCTTTCTGTGCCAATCCAATGTAATATTTTGATATTGTTATATATTGTTGATTTAGTTTTCATAGCTAATTTCTTTTTTTTTTTTCACAATTTTTTTTTTATCTTTACATATTATTAATAAAGATGTAGGCCTAACTTTAATTGTAACTTCTAGTTATTATTATTTCTTTTTCAATTTCCTTCAATTTGATTGCTAAACAAATAGGCATATTTTTAGAAATTCATGAATACACAAGTCATCCAAAGAGCACATTAAACAAATTCTAGTGGCCTAAAAATGGTCTGGCACAAACACCCCTGGCATGAAATGAGTTAAAAATTCACAGCTTTTTTTTTTATAAATCTAATTTAAAAAAATGATGTATTAGTATTAGGCTAATTATTAATGGAATCCTCATTATTTTTTCAAGATTTTTCTATTGATAAAGACTCTATACTCTATAGACCTACTAAGTATAACCTACTCTATAGGACATTTTTTTTTTAACATTTTGTCACAGTGGACAGTTTATAAAAACCGAAAACAGAAAAGTTCTGAAAAGCGGTAAAAAAAAGTGACAGAAAAATAGAGTAAATCACTTAAGCGCAAACACTACATCATAGCGAACACTACTCGAAACAAAGGTTTGCAGACTCTCTGATTTCATGTCTTACTGTCTACTATGAAAATGAGCGTCAATTTCAAGAAAGTAGCTATTCCCCAATATCCTTAAGCCATTTCAGTTCCGGGAAGAGCATTTTTGTGATCAAAAAGTGCCGACATTTGGAGCCATGGTGGCGGCTTTGCTAAAAAAACTCCCACCGGATGAACAAAGATGGTATCCGGGTTGAGACTAATTTTCCGTTCCTTTTACAGTTAAATGTGTTTGCTATCGGATCAACAATTGCATATAGTTAAGGAACAATGCTGTTATAATTTACAATGCTTATTTATAGTATTGTTCGTTTTAAAGGGGTGTTTGAAATGAAGTATGCAAAACGTAGGATAGATACTCATAGCGAACCCTTTTTTTTCTGTTGGAGTGGGTATCTAAAAACTGTCGAAAATGCATTTCAAAGGGAATATTACTAGATTATTATATATACTGTGCTTAGAGCAAGACTGGGAAGAGAAGAAGAGGAGAAAAAAAACACTGAAAAGAGAAGGGTCAAGGAAAGTAACTCAAGTAAGCTCTTGATAGCAGCAGCCATGACCAGTATCCACATAGCCTCAATGACTGGTGTTCATATTATCACGGAACACAGATCCTTGCTCTCGAGGACTCTTTTCCGGCTAATAGTGTGGAAGCCCCCAGCTTGCTCGTGGCTGGGGGAGTGGGTCTGATTGTTATAAGATATCGTCGCTCGTTGGACGGTGTAACATTCGAACAATGGTGGATCTGAGTGTCATAAGATATCGTCGCTCGTTGGACGGTGTAACATTCGGACAATAGTGGGTCTGAGTGTCATAAGATATCGTCGCTCGTTGGACTGTGTAACATTCAGACAATAGTGGGTTTGAGTACCATGAGATACCGTGCTCGTTTATACGGGATGGTGACTTTAGGAGAAAGTCGTGCTAAACGTACCTCAGCGACATTGAGGACAAACACCAACAAACGGTTGACCTGGACTCGTTACTCAGAGTCCTGCAGGTAGTGCGGCAGAGGCATTGCCGATCGTTTGTTTTGCTACGTCTCCACTTTAGCCCCCGTGGGCGATCGCTCCCCCTGGAGCAGACAATGAAAACATGGCTTGAACAACTGAAACGAAATACCCGAGTCCGGGTATTACTCAGTTGAACTGCCCCGGTCACTTGCCAAGTCGCGTTGGGGCATTGACCGAAAAGTCCGCGACCAACGTGAGCTGTCAGATTTCAGCCTCCGTCACGGATGGAGAAGAACCACGCGGTTCTGAAGTCTCAGAAAGTGGGACCGCTCAAAGGAGGGTAGAGATTTTGGCAGGAGAACCTTCTAGGACAGGACTGCCATTGCAGGGGCCCAAGGCATACACTATCTCTGTCCGTACGGGAAAAGCAAAGTCTGGGGATGGTGAAACCCCGGGCGCTTTTGTTGCCAAGCAACAGTCGAAAGTCACCCTCTGCCACGCGGAGCACAGATCTGACAAGTTCCACCTAGGAACTTCGTGTAGCCGCGGACTGGATAGGCCCGCATGCGGGATTCCCGGGTGAAAAGGCAATACACGATATGACTCTGTTCCCAGACGAAGCAGAAAAGCAGCTGCCAGCCAGCCAGTGAATCTAGCCGCTCTAGACGGGAGCATTCATGGAAGACTGGAGGCCAAAGGGGCCTACGTAATGGCAGTAAAACCAGGGCTGGTGGATCCCTGTGTCCCGGTGTACATGACATACATCCGGGGAATCCCATTTTGGGTAGTCAGGTTAGTCACAATAAGACCGCGTTCTGCCTATCCCCGAAGGTGACTCCTGCATATAGTGTAACGGAGCACAGATCCGACAAGCCCCACCTAGAGGCTTCGTGTAGCGGGTTTCTCGAGTGAACAGGCGTAGCACGATAGGACTCTGCTCCCAGCGAAAGCGGAGGCAGCCTGACGGTAGACATGACCTAGGCAAAGGCTCGCACCAAAAGAGCGCCCAGCTCCGGGTGATGCACCTGAACGTGTTTGGCCTGATCCCCAAGTCTCTAGAGATCCAAAAACTCTTGCATGAGTATGATATTGACGTGGCAATGTTCCAGGAGTGCAAAATAGGGAAGAAGAGGGTGGCTTCTTTTACGGGTTATACAGTCTTCCGATGCACCTGCTGCTTGGGAGGCAGTGGAGGGCTGGCAACCCTTGTCCGAAGTTCACTACAAGCTCTAGTGAACCGCAGAGCAGGCAGTTGCAAGACCGATTTCCTAACCCTGGAGGTGTTGAAGAATGTGAAGGCTTACACCCTGACCAACGTCTACAACCCTCCGAAGAAAGATTTGGACCTCACCGTGGAGGCACATCTTTCCCGCACTTGTATCGGCGGTGATTTCAATGCGGCGGCACCGGCCTGGGGCTATGCTATCGCCAACAATTCAGGGCGACTGGTGGAGCAGCCATGCAACAGCACGACGCTGATCCGATTACAGGGTATCGATACCCCACCTACCTTTTTCCACACGGGAAATGGTAGTAAATCGAGGCCGGATCTCACGCTCGTGAGTGCTGATCTGGCTGCTAGCACCTCTATGGAAGTCTTGGGTGATGTTGGGAGTGATCATTTGCCTGTGTTGGTCACTATAGGAAAAGCAGGCAGTGAACCTTCCGGGCCTAGGAAGTGGATCTACTAGAAGGCACGATGGGACGAGTACAGAGCGCGCACCGACCGTGCTCTTGAAGAAGTGCCTTTCGAGACTGGGCAGATCGACTCAGTGTATGGTACGATGGTCAAAGCCATAATAGGGGTTGCCAGAAAGACGATCCCAAGGTCCCATGAGAAGCGCAAGTTCAGACCGTTTTGGACAAAAGCCCTAGGAGAGTTGGTCCGCAAAAGGAGGGCTGCTCGCAAGCTCGCGAGCAGGCGGAAGACGCCAGAGAGTCGTTGAGAGTACAACCGCCTCACGGCGGAAGTGAAAGGGGCTATCGCGGAGGCAAAGTTGTCGAAATGGACTGATACATGTGCTGGATTGGACCTTGCGGAGGGCCGGCATGCATGGAACCTTATCAACCCCCTTGAGCGAGCTGAGGTAGCTAGGACAGCACCAGCTGCGTTGGCAGGAGCAAGGGCAGGGCCCATGGTATCGGATACCAAGCGGGCAGTGATGCTCAACAGACACTTCGTGAGTGTCGGAAAGCAAGGTGAAAGAACGAGTGTGTCTGCTGGGATGGATAAAGTCCGGAAGGCAAACGAACGCCACATGACGGGAGAGGGTGAAATGAGCACATTCACGGTGCTCTTTACTCGGCAGGAACTGGATTATGTCTTAAGACGGTGCAAGGCTAAGAAGGCCCCAGGGCTGTATGGGATCAGCAACGAGCTGATCACTCACCTTGGGGCTGGTGGTAAAGGCAAACTCTTGGAGCTCGTAAACCGATCATGGTCTGAAGGTGTCCTACCGAAACAGTGGAGAGAAGCCTTGGTTGTATTCATCTTGAAGAAGAGTAGAGACCCGGGTCAGGCTGAAAGCTACCGACCGCTTTCCCTAACATCGTGTGTAGGGAAGGTAGCCGAGAGACTAATCAATGGGAGGCTTGTGAGGTTCCTAGAGGATAATGGACTGGTTGCCCCATCGCAGGCCGGCTTCCGTAGCGGAAGAAGCTCGATGGATCAGGTAACGCTCTTGATCCAGAAAATGGCTGACGGGTTTCAGCGGAAAGAGTCCACACTAGCAGTGTTCCTAGATTTTAATCAGGCCTATGACAAGGCCGGGGCCGGGGTTGTTGTTGGAGCTATAGAGGCTAGGTGTTACCTCTAACATGTACAAATGGATTTAAAGGGTTCCTAACCCGAAGGACAGTGGCAACTCATTACGGGGAAGCGATCTTTCGTAAGCGCGTCTTGGAGCAAGGATTGCCACAGGGTACTGCACTGTCCTGTACATTGTTCCTAGCTTTTATAAATGATCTGCCGAACTATCTGGGAAGCTCGTCGCTGCTTTTCGCGGACGATCTTGTGGTCTGGTCGACCGGGAGGGAAGCGCCTGCTCTACAGCGGACCCTCCAGCAGGATTTGAACGCAGTAGCCTGTTACGCCAAGCTTTGGGGTATGGAGGTAAATTGCCTAAAAACAGTTTATTCGCTCTTTACCCTTGGAATCGATATCCTCAAAGAGCCGATCGAGTTGAACATTGACGACCGCGCTCTGACATGCGACCAGAAGCCGGTCTATCTCGGGGTGACGCTGGACCGGAAGCTAACGATGTTTGACCATGTGAGGTTAGTCCAAGAGAAAGCTGCTTCAAAGCTAAACATTGTCAAGAGACTGGCCAGTACCGGCTGGGGTGCGAAGGCGATTGTGTTGAGAAATATCTACCTAGGAGCGGTAAGATCTCAGATCGATTATACCCTCCCGGTGCAAATCTATGCGAATGATACTGCGTTGAAGACGTTGGATTCTGTACAAAATCAAGCCCTCAGACTAATATGTGGAACGTTCCGAACCGCCCCGACATCGGCTGTGGAAATCATGGCAAACGTGCCGCCTCTGAATGGGAGAAGGAAAAGGGCCGTTATCACTGCATACGAGCGGTATAAACGGTTGGAGGAAAGTTCGCCTCTCAGGAAGCTTGTAGATTCCTGGGAGGGAAGAGCACGGATCTCAATACAGTCCTTCATGCACCATGCATTGAAGCTCAGCGCAGAGATCGGACTCTCGGTCGACCGCATGCCCCTGCGGACGGGAGTGGAACCTCCTCCTCACCTATCTTTCAACCTACCAGAGATACGGACGAACCTGATGGAAGCGGCCGGACCCAGCGCTTGCCTGACTGGGAGGCGCGCAGCTACTCTAAGGACGGTACGGGCATACTCAGGATTCGTTGAGGCATACACTGATGGGAGAGCGATCAGTGGGACCGAAGCGCGTTCTGGGTATGGTGCTCTTGTGTCGTACCCGAAGGCAGATGAAAAACGGGTTGAGCTAAGTGGGCTTTGCGGGAAAATCTGCATCTTTGATGCAGAGATGGAAGCCATCAGAATTGCTGTGGTGGCAATTGGAAAAACGTTCGAAGAAACACCAGCTGCTCGTGCTGATGTGGCAATCTTCACTGATGCGCTTTCAGTACTCCAAGCCATCGACGGCTTGGGGTCATGGCCCGATCTGCTTGTCCGACTGTTGGCTGATATTTCCGATCTGATCCTCAGGTACGAGGTGAAGGTCATTTTGCAGTGGATTCCAGGTCATGCAGGAGTCTCTGGCAATGAGTGGATGCCTTGGCCAAGAAGGGATCCCTCGTACCCACTCCGGAGGGTCCGTCCACCTTTGAGAGTTCCCGCAGATCAATACGTGAGTGGGAGTCAAGACAATGGTGGAAGAATTGGGACGAGTCGGACAAGGGTCGAGGTGTGTGGCAGCAACTAAAACTGTCAAATCGAGCTGAACCGTGGTGGAAACTCCGCAGGAGAGAACATGCAACGATTGCCAAGTTCCGAACAGGACACTGTCCTATTGGTGCCTATTTCGGACGATTTAGGCCCAATTTCGATTCGCGGTGAAGCAGAAGAGACGGTCGAGCATTTGCTTTTCGACTGCCCTGCCTTGCAGGAGGAAAGAGTGGATGGGAACGGTCAGCGGTTTACACCGAACCTATACGGTGATCTAGCTGTGCTACGTAGCACAAGTGTGTTTGTCCTCCGAATCCTAAGAGATTAGTCTCGATTCGATCACTCCGGTGAAGTGAGTCTGATAGCAGCAGCAAAGATTCAGATTTACTACAACTAATGTAATTAGAAATTGCTGGGGAGGAGGGAGGAATACGACTATTTAATAGCTTGTCAAGATATATATATCTAATTGTTGTTAGGCGTCTGTCAAGGGTGCAAAAAAGGGAGAGGGACCTAGGTTTAGGTGCAGTGTAAGCAGGGCCGGTCCTAGTGGACAGATAAGTCAAAATTTCTACGGGGTTTTCATATTGTTGATATACTGTATGACTTCGCTACGCGCAAAGTTCGTAAAGTAAAGTTTATTTGATTGTGATTTTGTACTTATTAAATAATTGATAAAATGCAAAGACAAATTTATTTTCTATTACAAATCTTAATTTTCACTTATTATCCTTATCCCTACCCAGACTAGGGCCGCGCAATCCGTTTCTCATAGGGCCCCGCAATTGCTAGGACCGGCCCTGAGTGTAAAATATGTCATGGCTGTTGGCATGCACAGTGCACACATAATTGTGCTTTCTTGAAACAAGACACTTTTGTGTGCACTTGTGCTGCTCTGACCAGTGACATCACATTTTCAGACAGATGGTATAGGATCTGTATTTAGCTTTGTATTTTTGTTAGCCTTTTAGATCTTTTATTTCTTGGCGTATTTTGTTAATAATTAATATAGCATATAGTCTAGTCTAGAGTCTAGATCTAGTCAAGCTTATGTCAATCATTCACATTTTTAAAAATAATAAACACATTTCTGATTACTTTGCTGATCTTTAAGTCTTCAATTTAAATGCTGTTTGTTTGAAAGTGCAGTATAGATATCATGCATTTATCAAAAGGCGCATGTAGACTAAAAGAACACTAGCTTGCCTTCCTCTTTACTGTTGGTACAGAGGTGTTCCTGACTCACTCATAAATAGATCTTTAATTTACATCATAAAACTCGTTGGTATATACAAAAATTAAACGATCTGTCAAAGTCTAGACAAATGGATGTGACAGTACAATAGCACGGGCATCTTCAGTGTTCTTTACATTAACAAAATAATAAATATTTGATGTCTTTGGCTTAGTGTTTGCTATGAAATCCAAGTGTTCGCTGTGAAGTTTAATGAAAAAAAAGTGTTCGATATGAAGCAGCAAACATGGTCGTCTCAGAATGCAATCTACACCCTAACCCTGCGTAGTAGTAGTAATACAATAATTTTACATTTAATTTATGTTTATTCAAGTAGCCCCGTGTTCGTACTATGGTTTGGTACTTTTGTTTTTATCCTATGTCTAACGGTTTAGAAACTAGGTTACAAAAACTAAATAGCGTGCTATAATTAGCCTAGTGTTGTTCGCAAAGCCAAAGGGTGATTTACTCTACGAGATATGATTATAATTAGATATGAAAATGAAAGTAATAAAAAAAAAAGGAAAAAGTTAGGCCTAATTTTAATTTTAAAACAGAAGCTAAAATAAAATTAATCTTGATAATAACATGTGAATTCGTAAAATATTTATACTGTGATATGCATACCAAAATTTAGTTTTCATAAAAAATTAGAAGCAAAAAAAATAAAAATGTCATCAGAAATAAAAGCTACAATTCAAAAATAGTGTGGCAAATTACTATAAAAAGTAAAGATGGCTGATTACTGATAGATATGCCTATGTCGGCTATGTTCGCGCATAATGATACTATTATATAATATTATGAAGTCATCGAGAAAAATGCCTCTGATCTACTTTGCTCTTGATTCACTGTACCTCAACTCCTCCTTACTCATTCTACATCGCAAACAAATATATTTCTTTCAAAAGATAAATGCCTACCTATATATTACACAAGTTTGTCACAAGGACATTATGATGTTTCTTTCTTGCTTGAAGACTGAAGACTGCTTGCTTCAATGCCATTGCGCATGCGCGCATTTAATCTCGTTGCTGGCTGCTAGGTATAGACTACTCTAAACTAGAATGAAAAGTTAGACAAGTCTAACATGGGGGACAAAAGTTGACGTCAACAATGTTATATTTAAAATAATTTAATTTAAAAACTAATAGTCTACACTTTTATACAAAATGATGTCCTTTTCTACTTACATGGTGGGCTAATAGGCCTAAACCATTAAAAAAGAGCGGCAAGGTTCATAACTAGTGAATATTCGCAACTAACCAGAATTAAGGACACCATCTTACCATGGACAGAATTACCATCTCTTGCAGATATTTTCAGTTCAAGGTGCCTGTCTATGATTGATAAAAATCCTCCAAGATCATGCACACTCGCTTCATGGTAGTTACATAATATCTAGTCGAAGTGGCCGGCTTCTTTTCTTCTTCTTCTTTATGTTTTTGTGGATGCCCCGTTGTACCCGAGGAAAGAGTCCACAATTTGGGATGTGATTTTGTTGAGGTCTTCTAGTGTTTTCTGGAGTGTTTATAAACAGTGGGAATGCGGGTATAGAAAGTGTAAATTATTGGTGGTAAATTATTGGTGGTCATAAAGGTCATTGTAGCTCCACTCCTTCAGGGTAGACTTAAAGGAGGAGACGGAGGGGGCGGCGATATTTTTGTTCCAACGAGTTCCACATTCTGATGGCCGAAGGAACAAAATAATATTTGTAGGTGTTTGTACGTCCGTGTGGGACATGCAATTTGAGTTGGTGCCCTCGGGAACAGCGGGACACTTTCTGGATTCTACTTGTTTGGGTCGATAGGTCCACGTGGTTGTTGATGATTTTATAAATCATGGACACTTTGTCATTTGCTTATCGTTGTTGTAGTGAGTTTTGCTATTAAGGCAGAGGCGCTTGATTTGGTGCTGTAGTCCTCTAGTATTCGACGTGCTGCGCGTCGCTGGGTCATCTCCAGCTTGTCAATCAGGTTTTGCTGGTGGGGGTCCCAAACTGAGGAGGCGTATTCTAGGATGGGGCGAGCTAAGCTTTTATAACAGTGGGCAGTGGCGTAGCTAAGGGGGGGCGGGGGGGGGGCGGACCGCCCCGGGTGACAGCATATGGGGGGTGACACTTTGTCATCTCCAAAAAAAATTTTCAGCCAGGCTAAGGTGCGAAAATAGTCTGAAAATAGAATTGTGAAAAAACCCAACCAACACAGGAAATGTGACCTTTATGACGTCACATATCTCGAATTGGAATCTATCAACCGGGCGTCGAAAATATTGTCTGAGCGTACTTTTTTATAGCACACCGGACGTTTCGCATACAGATCAAATGTCAACCTTAATTAGATATGAAGGCCCCTACACATCAGCGGTGGTACAGTTGAAGTGCGGGAGTCATTCCTTGGATTTTTTCATCTGAAAAATAAAACAGCTACTGCATTGACTGGCGAAATCCTTGAGAAACTAGAAAACGAAGGACTGTATATTCAGTTATGTCGCGGTCAAGGGTACGATAATGCAGCAAGCATGGCTGGAATCCACGGTGGTGTGCAACAAAAGATCAAAGACATTAATCCGAAGGCAATTTTTGTACCTTGTTCCAATCATTCTCTGAACCTTTGTGGCAAACATTCGTTTGCTAACAATCCGTCTTCTGTAACGTTTTTTGGAAGTCTTGAGGCGCTGTACACTTTTTTTGCTCTGTCGACCCATCGCTGGGATGAAATACACAGGTCTAACAGTGAAGAGACTGTCCACAACTCGCTGGAGTGCTCATGCTGATGCAGTGAAGCCAGTGATACAGAAGTTTAACCAGTTTGTGGAAGCCATTGAAGCTCTGTGTGATGTCGAAGAAAGCGTCGAGACAAGAGGTGCTGCGCACAATCTGTTGCCAGCTATATGCGACTTTTCTTTCATTTTGTTCTTGTTTTTCTGGGCTGACGTTTTAAAAGAATTCGACTTAGTACAGAAGTACATGCAAACACCAGGTATTACTGTGGACATGGTTGCAACGAAACTAAGGACTCTCAAGGTCTTTTTGGAAGAGCAGCGCACGAAAGTTGTTCACAATGCCGTCCAGCAGGCACTTGCAAAATGTGAAGAACTTGATATCCCTACAGAGAAGAGAATCATGGGAAAGAGAAGATTACCAGGAGTGGGGGCAAGAGATTCTGGATTGTCATTGCAGCAGGAGACCAAGAGAGCAATGTTAGAGTGTCTGGACCGTTTTCATATGGAGTTAGATACGAGAGGAAAAGCAGTGAATGACATTTTGCTGACTTTTTCTGCGTTCAGCCAGACCATATTATTTGTGCCAACGACGAAGAAATACAGATGTCTGTTACCAAGCTCACAGCCGTGTATGATGAGCTGTCTAAAGAAGACCTTTGTCTAGAAATACCACGTTTAAGGCGACACCTACAAGCAGCCGAAATAAACTTGGAGGAAGCCAAGCACTGGACTGTACTGCAATTCCTACGGTTTATCATCAAGTTGGACTTTGTTGAATCATTGCCATATCTTACGCTGACTCTAAGATTCTTTCTGACAATATGTGTTTCTGTGGCATCGTGTGAAAGAAGTTTCTTCAAAATGAAACTTATACAAAATTACCTCCGGTCAAACATGAGCCAGTCGAGATTGTCGGATCTGGCTGTTCTGTCCATTGAACACGAGCTTACAAGACAAATAGATTTTGACGATGTCATTGACCTGTTTGCAACAATGAAAACAAGAAGACATTCCTTCTAGGATTATAGTGTCGATAGACATTCTTTTGGTCTGTGCATTGTCGTGTTTTGCACTTAGATGTTCTGAAATTGAACAGTTGCATTTTAATTAAAAATCTTTGGATTTGAACTATTTGTTTTGTGGTATTGGATTCCGATGTTGTCTTGGATCATACATGTAAGCAGTAACGTACCGGTCAGTAGAGTAAAGTAGAGCCTAGAGGTAGAGTATGTATGAAAATTTAGCTACACCTAACCATTCAGCATAGGGTCGTGTGGGGTCACTGGGGTGACATTTGAACGGACCGCCCCGGGTGACGTTTACTCTAGCTACGCCACTGACAGTGGGTCTGAATTTTGGTGGAACACCCCTTTAGGTTTCTATGGATGAAGGCGCAGACTCTGTTAGACTTGGCAGCAATAGATCGGACATGTGTGCCCCAGTGGAGATTTTGTGTGATGCTCAAACCCAAGTATTTGGCTTCTGACACCCTTGCAAGAGTTTGGCCATTTAAAGTATAGCTAGTGGGTATCCTAGTTCTTTTTCTGGAAACAGAGAGGAGGAGGCATTTATCAATAAGAGCAAGAACAGAGAGATTTAGGAACTCTTTTGTTCCACTATTAGTTACTGTCGTCTTAAGACTAGGGATGTTAAAACCGGTTTGTTTTCAAAACCGGTTTTCGGTTCTATAAAACCGGTTTAAAACCGGATTTCGATTCACCACCTCCCCCCCCCCAAAATGTCACAAGTCACAGGCCGGAAAAGACAAATGAGCGTAGTTTTGTAGGTGTAGGCTATTTTAAAAATATTTCAATCTTAATAAGTGTTTGCATAGCATTCAAGAGGTTGATTTGTGTGAATACATGATGATTTTGTACACTTTACCATAACATTCTTTAGAAATAAAAAAAATATGGGCTAATTTATTAAAACCGATAATAGCTTTCAATAGTGATAATGTGTGCCTTGTAAAATAATGTATTGAATAGGATCACGTAGCGCCAATCAAAAGTCAAAAGAATGTGTATTTAATGCTGCCGTTAATAATAAAGCACAGACGCGGTGCGGTGTCTAGCCGAATTGTTCAGGGTCATAGGACAAAACTAGTTTGCTCTCTCCATTGCGTACATCAAAGAATCGTCGTCGGCATCCGTCCGTCTCATGTAACAGTTTGCAAATAGAAGCAAATGAACCACCACTACAAAATAGAAGACTCAAGCTATCATTACAATATGCACTAAAACTGAAATCCTTACCGAATAATCCAGCGTATTTATGTGTTTTTCACCCACAAGAAAAAAACAGCTTTACTGAAAACTCAAAATATATACCAACTTTTGGACTTAGAATTGAAAAAGAAATGATCGAAACTGAAATTGAATTTAGATTTATAAAAAGATATTATATACCAAAAACTCCACCATGGCTTTTTGAAATCCCGCCTATAAACTTAGAATTAAACCATAGAAAGAAAAAGGATCCTTGCATGGATATGTTCCAAGAAGTGCTACAAAAATACCCAAATTATGTACAAATATACACAGACGGATCGAAAAATGATACAGCGATATCTTCGGTTGCTCTTACCTCAAATAAAAGTAAAAAAAAGAAAATATAATTCCAGTATCTCAATAAATACTGCAGAGGCTTTAGCAATATGCCTGGCATTAGACATTGCAGAGGAATCAGAAAACCAAAATTTTATTATTTTATCCGATTCGTTATCTTGTCTTACTGCTATGGGAAACTGTAATACCAGGAATATATCTGCCTTGGACATTTTGACAAAATACCAATCAATATATGAAAGAGGCAAACGTGTCGTTTTCTGTTGGGTTCCTGGTCATGCAGGGATAGATGGAAATGAAAAAGCTGACAGAGAGGCTAAAGCCGCCCTGTTGTTATCAGAGAGTATTATCCCAATACCATATCGAGACTTGAAACCTTTAATAATTAAACATGAAAGACAAAAATGGAATAACTTCTTGAAAACCGAATGCAATAAACTGCAGTATTTGGAAAATTCAAAAACCTGGCATGATACAGGCCAACTTGTTCGAAAGGACGCAGTTATTCTCTGCAGACTACATACAGGACATACGAAACTAACACATTCGTTTATCTTAAAACGTGAAATGGCCCCAATGTGTGCTTTCTGCAATGCCAACTTAACAGTGTCTCACATTTTGTTGGAATGTAATACATTTGATGACATTCGACGTAAATTCTATTACTGTAGAACTCTTCATGAACTTTTCAGCAAAATTAAACCAAAACATATAATAAACTATATTAAAGACATACAACTGTACAACAGAATCTAAAGATATAAGAACAATAAAATGGATACAAGAGAAAAATGACAACAACGTTATCAAAAAGGCCCTATATAACCACCGATGTTGATGGGCCGGAAATTCAACAATTCAATTCAATTCAATTCAACCCGGGAGGGGCAATCCCTGCCGCATTTGAGGCACATCAAACAGTAGCGCACATCTAAACGATGAGCCGACATTTGGTTTGATGTTGTTTTTATCGCAAGCCATAGTTGGTATTTGGAGAAAAAAAAAGAAACACAATATCTAAGACTAAAAAGTATTAGCAAGGCATTTCAAGAATTGTTTTGCGTGAATGCAACATTATTTTTTTTTAATAGTTCCACCAGAACCAATAAAAAAAATAAAATAAAGGGTGTGCTACTTGAAGTAATGATTACCTTCCAACCAACAAACCGAAATCCGGTTTTAAAAATCAAAACCGGTTTTCAGATTCAAAACCGGAATCCGGTATTCCGGTTTTCGTTTAACATCCCTACTTAAGACGGAGTTGTCAAAAGGGGCGACTATCGCTACGAAAGACCATTAAAATTTTAGAACTTAAAGAGTTTTGCCCCTTAGTTACAGAGAAACAAATTATAATATGCATACATTATGGAATCACGTGTTATGATACAATATTATGATGTATTGGCTGTATATTAGTCATTGTGATACAAACAGTAAAACAGAAAAAGGTTATAAACCGTTCATTGGAAAGCAATGTATAAAACACATAGTAAAGAAAAAATGTAGTATGATGAGGGTAGTTCACCTACTCAAAGACTTAGCAAATTGCTACGTATAAGTGCCGGTATCACGATCAGAAAGGAAGTGTAGGCCTACACAAGAACTAACATAATTAGAAATAGTACAAAATGAAAACAGTAATGGGCCTTGTGCTTACAAGGGAATCCATCCTATTATGTAGGAGCATTCATTTTAAAAAGGTATAAAATTGTATTCACATCTTTAAGGAAATGCGTAGAAATTTTTAAGTTGGTCAGTTGTAGTATCTTTAAAAGGGTGCTTATTATAATAATATATGAACATTTGAGGTAGAAACATACAAAATTAGTAAGAAAAATATTACCGAGTGTCCCTCTTTAGAGTTTGTGGTTATATTAACTATAGAAGACATGTAATATTATGCAATTTCTATATGTATACTACATAACATGAAACTAATTACATGGGTGGGGGGACAGAAAGGAGGGACTCAAGTGTGCTACCAAGTCCACTCCGTGCTGACCTGGCAACCAACATATGGCTGTAGCGCGGTTGGTAGCTGTGTTATAGTTCGTGTCCAGCAGCCCTTGTGTTGTTTGTTTAGTCATGCGTCGTTGGTTTGGAAATGGAAAAGTGTCTAAATATAGCTATTTTAAAGGGAAGTTTTGTCATTTGTCTTGTATTTAGAGTCGATTAAATTTTACCGGGGTGTCGTTTTGTAATTTAAGGTGTGTGTGTTTAATAGTTCACGTCTTATTTGTCCATATCTATCTCGTGTGTGTGTGTGTGTGGGGGGGGGGGGTCTTGTCGGGATCTAGGTATTCGATTTCGTCGATGTCTTCTGGTGATTGGGAAGGGGAGGGGGGGGGGGGTTCTCTACCGGTCGCTTCTTTATAACGTGTGAAAATGTCTATTTCAGGTGTACTTTTTTTTAAATTTTGAACATAGTACACGGAGTCGGGGTTAGGTTCCTCCTCTAGAATGTGTCCTGTGTATAGGATTTCTCCATGGGCATCTCTGTAAGCCGGGAAGCGGGGGTCTATGGGGGAGATGATTCTTCTGAAGGGACGTTTTGTTTGGGGATGCTCCTTGTTGTTCGCTTCCTCAAGTATATTCCCATCTATCTTCGGGCGTTTTTTTTTTTGGCGATCGCGTACCTCGGGGGGTCTCAGAGGTCGTCTCTTGCTGGGGTGCAACCGTGGGAGGGTCATTTTGTTGGCCTTCCACGTGGCGGCCAGGAGTTGCTGTTTAGATTTACAAATTTACGCTAAAATAGGATTTAAACTTAAAGGTAGCTTATGTTACAGTCATTGCGGTTTAGCGGAACATAGTAATCATACGAACTGGGTTGCCTTTTATAGTTAATTTAATGTTTAAAAATGTACATATAAACTCTTTAGTCTTATAATATTTATATAATTTGTGATTATCTTTCATAGTTTGATTTTTTTAAATGTTACAAATTGTAAGCCATTAATTATTTTTAAAGGAAACAAAAAAAGAAACATAAGAAATAGGCCTATTAATGCCAAAAAAAAAAAAAAAAAAAAAAAAAAAAAAAAAAAAAAAAAAAAAAAAAATTTAATTATCTCCCTTCAATTAAATTCTCCAAATTTGATGCTAGTGATACCAAACGAGTTAATAGTGTACTTCTAAAAACGCTAAACTATCTAAATTTGCCTTAAATTGGGGAAAGAGTTAAATGTTTTGAAATTCATTTTACGGCAAGATATGTCCAGTTTCAATGCAAATCCATTTCAGTGGTCCAACACTTCAAGTGCTTTTCGACCCCGTCCTTGTAAATGCAAGTTCAACTCACTGAAACGTGTCGCCATGTCATTCAGAAACATCGGCTTCAACAGTCAGTTCTTCGCATTCAATAACGGAAATATTTTTTTTCATCGAGATACACCTTAATTGCCACATTCGGCTGGGCGTTATACACCGGATCCGCCGCATAACGCTGGGCGATATACACCGGATCCGCCGCATAACGCTGGGCGTTATACACCGGATCCGACTATAACGCCTCCCAATGTATAATATGGGATATGGGCCGCCAACCACAGATCTGAAGAGTCGTCTTTCCTGAGCCATTCTCTCTAGCTCAGCGGATCCCAGCCTATGGGTTACGACCCCATTTGGGCGTCGAACGACCAATTCACGCAGGGGGGGGGGGGGTGCCTAAGACCATCGGAAAACTAATATAGGTCTTTGATGGTCCCAGGAACCGAAACACCGCTCATCTATCTGGCCCCCGCTACATGCAGACACATCCATATACGAGTACCCGGCGTGATGACATTATCGTGTGAACCTCAATCACTTACTCCCCATACAAATACATGTGTATGTGACAGCAGGTATGCCACCATAATGTAAACTACGTATGCGGACCATGCAGTTACACGTGTGTAGAGAGCTGCTATGTTAAAAGCTGCAGTAGGCCTAAAGGCGGTAAAACGACACTTCACGAATATATTAGAACTTAGTAGGGCCTAGGCTATACTGGTCGGTAGGCCTATATGGATTTCAACGTTTGGTACCAAATGATTCACCACCAAAAGTTATCGGAACTCGGCAAATATTAGCAACGTAGACATTGCCACATGGGGCACGGTAGTCGAGCGATCCAAGGGTCCTGGGTTCGAATCCTGGTGCAGGCTAGGATTTTTTTCCAGGATTTGAGGGTGTCCCTGAGTCTACAAGCGACGGGATACTTTTTAGACGTAATTGCCACAAGAACTAGATCTACAAGAAGTAATGAAAATCGTTATAAGTTGTGTTAATTTCGTAAAGGCAAGCTCTTATAAATAGTCGACTTTTTTCGCAACTGTACTTCGGGGACGTACATTAATTACGTCAATAATTTTTTGGCATATTTACCTCCCCCCTCCCCTTTGTCAACAATCGTCAAACTTTCAGAGACCCCCCCCCATCCTATACAATTATGTCAACAATTGTTACCCCCCCCCCACCCCTATACAACACAAATATAAGCTTATTATACTACTTATAGCCTACTTGCGGTTAATGTTTAAAATAAAATGTAGATCTAGATTGAAAAAACTATAATTTATTGTAACAAATGTATACATTTTAAAACTTGTTTAACCGATTTCAAATAGACTATTAGTAGGCCTATTAGTCTCATATAGGCGTAGCCGTGGGGGATAAAGGGAGAGGGGTTACAAGGTGTCTCCCATTCAAACATTTTAACAATACTATTTATTTTCCTATTCTCATTGAAATATTTAATGAATCTAATTTTACGTTTCACTGTTTGATAATATGATACAATGACAGTTGTTCAATAGTTTTCTGAAAATTGTGTATTATAGGCTACCGTTTGCGAAGTAGCATTCTTTTTCCACCGTACGTTCACTATTCCCTCTTGCATTATTGATGATCCCACCCCCTACACACACTTTATACATAGTGTCTTTCCTATTCCTCTACCTCAGACCTCTCCTACCTCTAATTATTTTCCACCCTTACCTTGCTACGCCACTGAAAATTATACATCTTTACCTAATACATTATTCCGCAGAAAATTAGAACTTTTAAATTTGAAATTATGAAACAGACCTATTTAATCAACCTAATTTTAACTAATAATACAAAAATTATCCTCATTAGACCTATCTAACAACTGTTAAACATCATTTTGTATGTTGTTTTTTTTCTAACATCTCTTTTCCTTAATAAATTTAAAAAAATTGCCACAAATTTAAGTTTTTGGGAGCTTTAGATCCCCATACTTTCGACAACAAGGCATTGTTTATGTAAAATTACAGTAAAATACTAAAGTATAAATTATTGTATTAATGAATTTAATGTTCTTAAAGAAAATTCTGTCTGACAATGCTACCTTGAAGGATATTTCTTGTCTACACGGAAATAAATTAAACTCATTATCCAGTAGTCCAAGTCACATAAAGCATAGGAACAAAATTTCTTAATTATAACCTGCTCATTTGTCTACATATATAATTAACACAAGAGTCCTTATAACACAAGATAGAAATTAGGTTTAATAGTTTAGGTCATGAAAATAATAATGCTTTTTATAAGCTTATAGTACAACTCACCATGATACTCAGATCTTACCATGGTAATCACATCTTACCATGATAATTGCATCTTACTATGATAAATTTAACTCATCTTACCATGATAAATTGAAAATTACTATGATAAATTTAACAAACAACGAGGTCTTGCAACGGGCTAACATGCCTAACATGATCACTCTCCTTCGCCAACGACGTCTTCGGTGGCTTGGCCATGTTTCCAGGATGGAGGATGGGCGAATCCCAAAAGACCTGCTATATGCTGAGCTCGCGGAAGGCAAGAAAGCTACCGGCCGCCCCCAACTCAGGTTCAAGGACGTCTGCAAACGTGATCTAAAGGCTATAGATGTAGAGGTCGGAAACTGGGAGAACCTTGCTCAGCACAGAAATAGTTGGAGAGGCACCTTACACACCGGTATAAATGCGGCAGAGGGCAAACTTCGCCTTATGGCGGAGGCTAAACGAGCAGCGAAGAAAAGTAGGCTGCCCCTAACAATCTCCAACGGTCCAGCTTTCAAGTGCCAGAGATGCGATAGAGCCTTTCTCTCAAGGATAGGTCTCCACAGACACACTCAATTTTGCAGGGCTGGCCAAATCACAGGAGCGCAAATCTAATCGTCTTTCGAGACTATGGAGCCAATGATGATAAATTTAACTCATCTTACTATGATAAATTGCAAATTACTATGATAAATTTAACTCATCTTACCATGATAATTGCATCTTACTATGATAAATTTAACTCATCTTACCATGATAAATTGCAAATTACTATGATAAATTTAACTAAGTTAATCTTACCAAGATAAATTGCATCTTACTATGATAAATTTAACTCATCTTACCATGATAATCACATCTTACCACGATAATATCATCTTGCCATGATATTACTTCTTGCCATGCTACATGATAATCACATCTGACCTTGATAATTGCATCTGACCATGATAATTACATCTTACCATGAAAATTGCATCTTACCGTGATATTTGCATCTTACCATGATAATGACATCTTACTATGATAATCACATCTAACCATGATAATGACCATGAAAATTGCGTCTTACCATGATTATTGCAATCAATAGAATATGTTTATATAATTTGTAATGGCCTGTTTTATATAGCAGGGGTCAGCAACCTATGGCACAAGTGCGAGACTTGGCACGCAGAGCGATTTTCAATGACACGGGTAAGCCTCCAAAAAGGCAATTCAAGTATCTTCTACAAGAAATTGAGTGCCATATTAGGAGTGACTTTTAAGATATTGGCAGGCTTATTGAAATAGAAATCCTACTTTGTCACACTAGTATTAAAACGTTGCTGACCACTGGTATAGAGCATATGAAAGTCTAAAGAAAACTAACAGTCTCAGATTAAAAAAAAAATTTTTATTGGCTCCATAGAATTCATGTATAAATAAAAACTTAATCACATTAAATAATTTTTATATTCATAGAAAAATAACTAAAATATAATTTCAATATATCAGCTAGTTTGGCGGCATTACAAAATACATATATATATAAAGTCTA
This sequence comes from Anisus vortex, assembly GCA_949126835.1. Classification (NCBI taxonomy): domain Eukaryota; kingdom Metazoa; phylum Mollusca; class Gastropoda; family Planorbidae; genus Anisus; species Anisus vortex. Next base: position 18,288,070 of record OX421499.1, read on the forward strand.
CAATATAGTAATAAAAAAGAACAAATATATGATGAGAAGTGATTAGACTAATTTTTGTATTACCAAACATTGAAAGCTTTTGGTAATCATTTTAAGCTACAATGAAATCTCACAATATCTGTCACCTTTAGCTGATTTAATAATGAAAGCTAATCAAAACAAATGTTGGATTTTATAGCATTGCAAAATAATAATGCATATTAAATTATTATATATATATATATAGGTGAGAAACATGAATGAATGTGTGTAATAATATTTCATTCCATACTTGAACAGTGTCACTGATTACTTTAGTATATTCAGGCATGTCACTTTTCTTAATTCAGTTTCAATTCAATTTTTCATTTATTTTTAATTAAACAACAGACATCAATAAAATGTTGACTATTAAAATTTTAACATGAGTAAATTATAATGAATTATGTATATTATAATGTATATTTATATATGATATTAGAGTGCGATGATTCCTTTCACGCTGTCACTGGCAGAAAAATATTTTTTTTAATTTTTTGGTGCAGGCCGTGCGGTTACATTCCTGTACATTATATTGCATTCAGAACATAAAAATATCACACGCATGATACTCAAAAACTTTCACAGCGAGACATTTCTCAACACGAATCAATTTGGAATGATATTGAATTTAACATAAGAATAAAAGGCTTGTGGCTAAAATGCAATTAACCTCCTAACACTTGAATGCCGCCAGTTTGGTGTATATATACAGTGGTACCTGAGTTACAAACACCTCAAGTCATGAATTATTCAGGTTACGTACAAAAACACTTTGAAATTCTTTTGTCTCAGGTAATGAACAGTACTTCAGGTTATAAACAAAGGCAAGAGCGACAGCAAGTTTTAATGTTGCAGACAAACTACCGTGTACAGTACAAACACAGGCCATGTAGTACTAATATCATTTAGCGCTAGCCTAGTTTTACACAAGTGTGCATCCTCACTTTCTTGGCCTACACAGCAGAAAAAGATTTTTTAGTTCTTTTATTATTTTCCTTGTTGCCAATGTATCTAAGCTGCAGAAGCAAAGAGCTCAAATTTTATTTTAGAGAAAGTTGAAAATCTTCTCTTGATATGAATCAATCAAATGCAGTAGTCAATAATAGTGAGGCAATAATATGTGAAAAGGTAAAAGCTGTTGCACAGTGATTAATGGTTGAAATTGTTAATAAAAAAGAACAATTTTTTCATCTTGAATCGGATTGTCTCTAATCAGGGTTCCTGCACCAAAATCAAATCAAAATTTCAGGAGGTTTTCAGGAGTTTTTCAGGAGAAAATCTAAAATTTCAGGAGGTGCTGCAAAACCGAATTCACTACATCACTAAACAATAACCCAGATACATATAAAATTAATTATAAGATTTTTAAGGGCATTTATACTGTGAAAGCTAAATATGTACCATTAAGCTATGTTCATTATATAGTCTTTTAACTGTCATTAGAAATCTTATAATTAAAAAAAAAGTATAAATAAAAGAAATTTCGTTGATGAAAATAAAAGGAGGGGGGGGGGGCAGAGAATGGAAATATAGTATCCTGTATAGGGGCATCTGTAACATATAGAGTGTTACATTAACAAGTATAGAGAAAATGCTTATATGGGCCTACATTGAAAAGTACATAGAAAGCTTACAGATTTACAAGTTTAAAAAAACAATCACTTTGACAACAACAAAAAACTGCTATTGTAAAGGACATCTAGATAATCCAATTTGATTACTTTCCAATCATTAGGATCATTAAGCCTATTAAAATCCTGCTACAAAAAAAAAACCTTACAGCAGCTAGGTGTAGTTAGGTAAGGAGGAGCAAATACTTACGGTGGTCTTGGGCAAATAGTGCAAGGGGGAAATGTTCACATTGATTTTTTTTCGGGGATGGGAGGAGGGAGTGCATATAATATCTCCCTAAACTACCGTATAAAAAAAAACACAACACCTGTCAATAAGTTGCATCCTGACTTTCGGGGGTTATACTGCCTTTTAACTTCTCAAAAATGCATACCTTTTAAACATAAAAGTTACTAATATTCACCCTAATTTGGAAACTTTTCTTAAAAAATGTTCTACAGTTCCAAATTCGAAAGTCCCCCCCCCCCCCGGGCCCCTACTTGAGATGGGGCCCAAAGGATTGTCCTAATTGTTTTTTCTCATGTCATAATGTCGAATGTCAAAATGCAGGGACCCCTAAAGAGGCCAAGCCACCCCGGGCCCACAAATCCCTTACAACGGCACTGGATTTCAATCATACATATAAGGCAAACACAGCCGCTTCACTTGTTTTAAAGCTTCACTTGTTTTAAACAACCGATCAATAGGCCTACAGCCATTAGTCTTAAAGGGAAAGTAAGGTATCTGTTTCTTCCTATCCCTATAGTAACAATATAGCGGGTTGACACAAAAAAAGTCTTTTGAAGTAGGCCTGCCTATGCTATCTAATTAGACAGAACGGCGCCGGTTTTGATGTAGCGATTTTGATGACGCGCTGTATAAGCTTACAAGTGCCCTAACCTAATTACCATTAACATTGTTGGTAATGATTTTTAGTCAGATATATTCAGCATTGAGTGCATTTCATCAATGTATTGGTGAATGAAATGACTTAAACTTCTAAATTAGGCTGATTAGGCCCAGTCATTAGACTGATAAACTGATAGACCTGGATTACACCGGCTAGGCCTATGCCAGACCCAAAATCGTCTCCCGCATTGATAGCAAAAACAAATTGCAGGCCTACGCATACGATATAATAACTAGTAAAACCATGTAGGGCCTACACCTTTAAAACGTTGATAATGATATCGTAGGCCAACATCTCGAATAACTCCTCTGGTAGGGCTAGCTAAATAGGAATTTTTACCATATGATATAAGTATATAAGATAGCATCTTAAACGTCATCGTTTTCTTTTTAACTAATAAAAAGACATATTTCTGTATATTTTGATAGAAATATATTTCAAAATAAATCAATTCAGCAAAATATGTCGGTTCACAGGCCTCAAATAGACTAGTAGGCGCCGCGCGTAGCGTGATCAGGTATTCTCAACTTAGATCGCGAAAAAAGGCACATTAGTCCTTAACCTTAGTCCTTATCATTATCTGATCTAGCAGACACCAAACTGTGGGAGAGGGAGCGAAAGAGGAGGAAGAGCTAGCTGTATGTATACCATCTTTACCGCCACAAAGCGAGAAGGGATAGGCTTGGCGTATCATAGTATGAAGCGTAAGCGTAACACGCACGCGGGAGGTGGGGCTGTTGAACTAGGGAAACGTGTTGGAGAAGGAAATAATAGGGGTCAGCTCAATTTTTCAGGACATTTCAGGAGATTATTTCAAATTTCAGGAGGTTTTCAGGAGTTTTTGCACTTTTTTGCAATTTCAGGAGGATTTCAGGACATTCTGAAATTTCAGGAGGCCGCGGGAACCCTGTCTAATTCATTGATTTAAATGTTTTGGATTATGAACGTATAGGTTTAAGTTTGTAGCCTGAGGTACCACTGTATATAAATTTAGGGTAGGTTGATGCTTTTCTAAACTTATCTTGTTTGGTAATGAAACATATTTCATTTTGTACATCACTGGAAATAAAATTAAAAATGATTTTCAAAGATTTCTTAAAAAAATTTGGTGTGAAAATGCTTACGAAGCCCCCTCAAAAGCTTTAAAACTTTTAAAGTGTCCCTTCAAGTGAAGAATACACTTTAAAATATATCAAACATAATTGATGGTAACTTATTTACATTTTATAAAATGATGGCAAAGTTTGTCATGGATTTCATTATGAGATTTTTTCCCACAGATTTCAATACATTAGCATCTACAAATTGAAAATATTTGCATCAAAATATCTATAGAGGAATTTAGGTCACCAGATATTGCACTGGCCACACAATCATTATAAACCATGGCCAATGAAGTAAGAGTTCATCAACTCTAAATGTAAAGTTCTTGCATGGTTTATCCGGTTTTAATGTATACATTTTGCTAGTTCTGTAAACCTGTATTTTATTTCATAAGCAAAACTTGATACATTGTTGCAAGCAATTATAAATTATAGGGCAATCAGAAAAAAAAAATAATGGAGAAAGTATTTAATCATAATGAAAAAAAAAAGATAAAAAAGTTTATACATTGTCACATTATGTCAAAATGGCTTATCCCATTTCTCAGGATTATATAATAAGGTAACTTGTTTAGATCATTTCTATTTCAAAAGTGGCATTAACATCTTTCAGCTCTTCTGAATTAAAATTGACAATCAGCTCCGACATGCCAAGTTTGCTGGGTGTAATGGAAACTGTAGCAGTAAAAGTTCCCTTGGGCTGGACATTGCTGAAATGTGTTGAGAAAAAAGAAAAGACAAATAAAATACTGTAGGTATTTATATTGTACAATATTAATACTTATTGTAATATTACCGTTTCTAGTAGAACTACCCCACTTTACAATGATCATTAAAGGACCTAAGGTGTTTATGAAACTCATTATTTAATCACCGTAGACTAGAGATGGGAATCGAACCGAACCCGAACCGAACACACCGAACTCGAACTGTGGTTTCTAGCGAACCGAACCGAACCCGAACTCTGCCGGTGACCGAACCGAACCGAACCCGAACTTTAAAGTGACGGACTCCGAACCGAACCGAACGAACTTATATAAAAGTAACAGAAACAAATATATTTAAATCTTGTCACTAGCAAGCATTCGCCAGTAATGATAACATTTGTATTGATAGTAATAAAAAAAAAGAATTGTTTTTGTATAACCATCCCTTCCCCAACACCCTTTGATACATCGGCTTTCAGGCACATAGAAATGCGCGGCGAAAAAGAAAAACAAAACATTGCTTAAACAAACATCGACCGACCGTCAATGTAAGTGACCTAGATAAATGTGTCACAAAAGCATGATTGCTCTTCCCTCCTCTGCGACGTCATACTGCTTTTATCTTCTTTCCTGTCTTCACCCCGCTTCCTATCTGCCTTTACCACACCAAAAAAAAGTAAGGTGTTTATTCTAATAACAATCAGTGATAACACGCCTTGACTTTTTTTCCAAGAGCTTGTTTTTGTTCATTCCAAAATTAGGATATTGGCTTTTATTTTTTAGAACCTAGGCATTTTAACTTGTTTTTTTTTTTAAAGAAAAAATGAATATGTTTGTATGTATATTATTGGCCAAATGTATTTTGCGAAGCGAAAAGAAGCCTAAAAGTATGTCAATTATATTACTACAGCAGCGGCGCTGTGGCTAAAATTGAGTGAATGAGTTACGTTGCAACTAGAGATTGGGGGGGGGGGGAGGGATGAAGAGATGTATATTTAACCTCACATTGGAAAACAAGATAAATTGACTAGACATCATGGTAAACACTCCAGCCGCTTATTTTGAGTGAAAACAAAAATCCAGACTATATGGCATAGATGATAAACTGGCAGTGTGAGACAAAGAACATTACGGGGTGGGGGAGGGACAAATTGTGTAGTGTAGAGGGGGTGGGGCAGGTGATAGCACATTTAATGGTATAAAGGGAGAGAGAGATAACATTTTAAAGGGAAAATCTTGCACGTTTTGGGTAGGAGGGGGACAATAAAATAGCAGGCTTTTTTTGCCTGTGTGCACAGGCTCACCCTAAACAATTTAAATACTAATATTTCTTTTTAGTATGAAATTTGAAACGTAAACAATTGATAATATTACATTTTTAACATAATTTTTTAAAATCCTTGTTTTTGAAAAAAAAATAAAAAAGGGTAGGGGGCGGGTAAACAATAGGTCACAGAGACTATTTTGTTATAATTTAACATTTCAGGTTACTTTTTAAGAGCTCAACTTGTCTTTTATGACATTTTAGAGCGTTATCACTGATAACAATGAGCATTTAAAAAAAAAAAATTGTTTCTGTAATGGTGAAAAATTTTTTCATTCCTATCACGTCGCTTACACCAGAAATACGTCGCTTACACCAGAAATACGTCGCTTACACCAGAAATATATTGCTTACACAAGAAATACGTATACTAATTGTATTAGAAGCCGACCGAACTTCAGTTTCGGTTCTGCTTCTACGCCGAAAGTAGGCCTAGGCCAATGGCCTCTTTCGGTATGGTTTCGGTTTCGGCCGAAGCTAAAAAGTTTGCTTTCAGTTTGTTTTCGGTTTTGGCCAAAAGTGATATTGACTTTCGGTCATCAGCCGAATATCTTGCATTTGTCATTTTTGTATTGTTTTGTCTAATTGTATCAAAATTTTGTCATAATATTTAGATACAAAAATCTAAAATAAAGTATGTATTGCCTTTTATGTTATTTAATCTTAAAGAATATTCAAATCTGAAAAAAAAAAATATATAAAAGGCCTAGGCTACATGTATATAGCCTACAACAGTTTATTACAAGTTCTATGGTTTACTTAAATGGAGTAGGCAACCAATAATTTAGTTAATATTTAAAATGTTTTGTTTGGAAATTTAGGTGTTTTTTTTCGGTTTTGGCCGAAAGTGTTGTTAAACTTTTGGTTTCGGTTATGGTTTCAGCCAAAAATTAATTTAGAACTTTCGGTATGGTTTCGTTTTTGGCCGAAACCAAATATTTGGTTTCGGTTGGCCTCTAAATTGTATTTCATATAACAGAAGACCCAGAAATAACACTGACTTGGGCCTATTGTTGTTTTTATTTGCATCAACCTATGTATAATTAATTGTGTGTTTTGAACATGCGGCAGAAGACAAACATTATTTTAAATCAGTAGAAAATTCAGTTTTAGACTAGGCTACTATTTTAAGATTTTTTATTTATAAAAAAAACCACAGTTTAATTAAAACGCTAACATTGTAAGAGTTCAGTTGTTGTCGAACCGAACGGAACCCGAACATAAATTATTACCGAACCGAACCCGAACTTTGTTTTTTACTAATCCGACCGAACCGAACCGAACCCGAACTTAGGGTCCTACCGAACCGAACCGAACCCGAACTTATGGTCTCACCGAACCGAACCCGAACTGCTAAATGAGGGTTCGATTCCCATCTCTACTGTAGACCAGTGGTGGAGTCAAAACTGTATGATTATTTGATCATTGTGGACCAGTATGGTGATGAAACTGTAGGCCTACTCATGGGCTTTAAAGCTGGTGAAGTGTGCAAACCACTAATATGCTCCCATTAAGAGTACATTGGTGGGCTAACACATTGGGGGACATCTGCTGGGTGTCTGATATTTCATTGCACTGGTGAAAGGCCCTGAGACTCTGTGGGGAGAAAGAAATGTACACAACAACCCGTCTCACCAAACCCTGGTGGTGTTTATTCATTTACCCTAGATGCTTGGTAGTCTGTTGATGGAGTTATTTTCCCTTAAACATATTTAATAAGCTATTACACATCTTGTTATGCCAATTCAAATAACTAAATGAAGGAGATGAGAAGGACAATGTTTGAATGTCTACAAATTATGTTTGATTTGAATGTTTTTATTGTTTTATATATTTTACTTTAATATGTAAGTACAATCACTAGACATTTCCATTTCCATTTCAATGTTTTTTTGTGATCATAAAAACTTAATACCAATAATGTTTGTAGCTTCTGGTCACTATCCAATCTGCTGGAAGTCACTTTTATCCAAATATATTTGACAATAGTGTCAACACAGTCAACAAACTATACAGTTTACTCTGTGACTATAGTTATATGATTAAGATGTCTAAGCTTTTATTATAATTTTATTTTATTTTTTTAAAGACTCTTATAAAAAAAAGGATCTTAATCTACCTACCCTTGCTGAAACTTTTTGGAAGTAGAAACACCATCAACAAGAAGAAAACATTTGGTTAAAGTTACATTCAATGGATTGATAAAGGAAACATCAACGTTCATTTCTTCCCCCATCTTAGTCTTTGTTGGTGCCTGTTGAAAGGTTAAGTCAGCAGCGTTTTCATTTTGAAACACATACATTTTCACAGCAATAAAATACTTACACAAATCAAAATATATCTTGCTAAAATACATAAGAAATATGGTTCAACTTACAGTTGTACACTATATACTGCAATAAATAACATATAATATAGAATACAATATAAGTAAATATAGAATTGTAAAAATAGTTTTGGGGTAAATTTATTTATTAAGTACAACTTTACATCAATTGTATGTGAAAAAGTGGCTATTTTTTCTGCTAGGATTTTTAAGCCATTCATTAAGCACCAATTAATCCTCATCTACTAAGTCTTAGGCAGATTCTGTAGTATATTCTTACTAAATGGGTGATCAAGCATCAATTAAAATGCTTTTTTTTTGGTAATAGTAACTAAACCCCTAAGCCAAAGTCTAAAGACCTAAGCCATTGTCATTGTCGCAGCAGCTGAGAAAATGAACATATTAAAAGGCATCAGCTCTGTTCTAATTACATCAATATGAGTGTTACTAGCTGATTTGAAAATTTGAAGCAGTAAGAAAAAAATCTCAGAGTTTCTTTTATTTTTTAATTACTTAAGAAAGTAGAAGGTACAATTTAATACTCTTGGCTAACAACAAGCTAGTTAGTTTTATCTCAATAGTGAATAGCAATAAATAATTTGATTATTCCATACCATACGTTTACTATTACGAATGCTGCAAAAAGTATTAGTAGTACATATTAGTCTTTGCTTAATACACTGGAATTCATTGGACTATTCTTTAAAAATAATAATTTAAGTCCATTTTTTTTACATAGCATCAGCAGTATTGGTGTTTAGTGTTAGTGCTTACACTTCTGCAATCTTGACAAAAAAAGGGTAATATAATAAAAAGGAAGTGAATAAAACAAAACTAAAGTAGGCAGCACTCTTTTTATTTCACATTATGATGTGCTTAATAAAAATTTGTTTTTTTCAATCAAACTGATTTAGTGGAACAGGCCGGTCTAATGCGGAATATCAGAATGGGCTGCATGTGGAACAGTAGGCATGTCTGCTTATGAATTTCTTAGCTTTATTAAATGTGACCTATGAAACTTTTACTTTAATCAGGCGGTTTTGCTATGTAACTCTCACCTTAATCAACAGGTGTGGCCTATGAAGCCTATAGTCAGACTTTTTGACAAAACTTTGCTCAGTTTCTTCCACAGAAGCCCACATGGAGACATCGAACATTCCAAAATCTTTAAGTTTCTGCTCATACTCAGATTGGGATACAACAATCTTACAGGTTTTTTCTGTTAGAAAAGATTTATATGTATTAATATAATAACTTAAGTTATAATAACTTAAGTAAGTCTATAGTACAGGGGTGGGCAAGTCTGACAGTCTCATAAAGACTTAAATACTCTGAAAGAGTAACTGTCTTATTATTGGTTTGTTTTATTTTACACTAAAAAAGCCTTATAACAATGTACATAAGATAAAACATATATAAGCAATCATCTTCTATAGCATCTTAGATAGTGTACGGATTGGTTTGGTGTGCAATGATAAGGAAATACTTAATGTTTAATGAATGCAATCAGGGTTGCCAGATGGTCTAACGGTCTTGTGGCCAAAACCGACTGCAAAAGTGGCCAAATTATGCTTTGTGTGGCCAACCTACAAATTATCTTTACACCCCCATGAAAAACTCTGCAGTTTTGTTAAACAAAAAAAATTATCCGGCAAAACAAATAAAAAAAAATTAAATTAATAAAATAATTAATATAAAATATGCCGCCTACTGTGTCCATATCCAGGGCTGGGTGTAGCATGCAATGGAAGAGTAAGGGGAGCGGGTTAATTATCACAGGGCTAACACTCCTGATTACAACAGAGAAACTGGGTTACTAGTATCATCCCCATAGGATGGGCATTCAAGGCCACCTTATCGTTGTAATTTCTAATAAATACATCCTGAAAATACATGGTGAGGTCGGACATCGCCAAGCACTAACTTATCTTTCAAACAACAAAAGGCGAGTAAATGTGACCGTAAGGTAACCAAAAAAAGAACTTAAAAAAAAAGAAATAATTATTTTATGATCTGTGGCCAAAACTGGATCGACTGGTGGCCAATTCTGGACTCGTGGCCAAGTTCTCTGTGCCGTGGCCAAGCAACTTTCTTTGTGGCTAAATTTTGGACATTTTGGCCACGTACGTGGCTATCTGGCAACCCTGAATGCAATATGTGCATGAACGTGGTAACCAGGAAGTGAGGGTCTGACATCATGTTGTTTACTAATACACTAAGAGACTGGTTTGCAATAGAGTCTTAAGAATTGGAGAATGTGTGTTTGGAGAAGTGGCTGTTATGAGTTGTTACTAGATCTACCATATATGTTATCTGATATTAAACCTATTGACCAAAGCTCAGTGTCAGTTATCATTGAACCTTCCGGTTCATGGTATTCTTATTGTACTCACGATCCTTGTTACAGATAGCTTATTACGCATTTCCCATTTCCACCTCAAAAGTCATTCTTTTGTAATTTTCATAAGGACATTTTCCACATTTTTTCACTTAAAAACTAGTCTAGTACAATATATATATATATAGGGCAGGGGCCATAGCTAAAAGAATTTTAAGTGCTAAAAGAAATGTACAGTTATTTCTCGCCACTTTGCAGTTTCACTCCTTTGTGGGCTTTTCCAGGGATGCTGATTTTATCAGTATTTTCCAGGATTGAGAATACAAATTAAGTCCAGTCTATTTATTTTTTTAATAAGAATTCTCTGCTCTAAAAAATCTTTATTCAATAATACAAATATAACTTTAATTAAGACATATTTAAAGAAAATTGAAATAAAAGAAAATAATCAGAGCAAATATAAGCATGAATCAAGAGCAAATATAAGCATGAATCAAGAGCAAATATAAGCATGAATCAAGAGCAAATATAAGCATGAATCAAGAGCAAATATAAGCATGAATCAAGAGCAAATATAAGCATGAATCAAGAGCAAATATAAGCATGAATCAAGAGCAAATATAAGCATGAATCAAGAGCAAATATAAGCATGAATCAAGAGCAAATATAAGCATGAATCAAGAGCAAATATAAGCATGAATCAAGAGCAAATATAAGCATGAATCAAGAGCAAATATAAGCATGAATCAAGAGCAAATATAAGCATGAATCAAGAGCAAATATAAGCATGAATCAAGAGCAAATAAAAGCATGAATCAAGAGCAAATATAAGCGTGAATCAAGAGCAAATATAAGCATGAATCAAGAGCAAATATAAACATGAATCAAGAGCAAATATAAGCATGAATCAAGAGCAAATATAAGCATGAATCAAGAGCAAATATAAGCATGAATCAAGAACAGGGAGATGCACTTTTTTTAAAGAACCGCAACTGCAAATGTTTGACAACTTTAATTCCTAATCTTATCAGTATTGGCTGATTCTATTTTATGGGTGCTAATCGGCTAATATTGAAGCAAGCTGTGCATGTATAACAACATTGTTGCTTTGTTTTACGTTTGTGAGATTTTCGTAAGTAGATTTAAAAGTGTACAGTACATTGTTTAAGAAATTAGGAAGATGATATGGTTTAAAAGAGGGTGAGAGGGATTTATTAAGCTTAAAACATATATAAAATGGTTTACTCGGTATATATATAAATAAATATATATATGTGCATAAGTTACGCACAGATAGTGTGATTGCCCAGGTCACTTTGTAAGCCCCAAAAAGTACCTCCCCCTACCCCAAATATTCTAGTCAAAACTAAAATTTTCTTACAGCTGCAGATATTTTTTAACAACCTAAAGTTATAGAACTTGTTATTCTAAGCGTTAGGAGACTTTACTTATTGAAAATGTCAATAAATTAAAAAATGTATGAAACTTTTAGTTCAAAAACGATTTTTTTAAAACTTTGTTCAAAAGTCCATTTTCAAGGACCAATAATTTATAGAATTACTAACCATCAGTCCAGAAATTGGTGTACAAGGCCAAAAGTTTACATACTTAGAGCCCAATTTTTTCAGGAGGCTAGAACTAGCCATTGTAAAGGTAGACTTCAGAAAGAAAAAATAATTTCTGGACTTTAATTTTTAGACAGCAAGGGTTACACTGCCTTTTAATTTCTCAAAAATGCTTGCCTTTTAAACATAAAAGTTACTAAATATTCACCCTTTTTTGGAAGCTTTTTTTAAAAAAATGGTTTCAATCATGCATAAAGCAAACTTTTTTCCTTGTAAATTAACTTCAGTTTCAACTGTATCTGTGTCTCTGAATTCACTGGTAGAGTTACAAAGCATTTTTCAGAGAAGTGTTGTGATTTAAACGATGGAGGTGATTTTGTAAACTTTGCCGTTTCGTGGAAAACAAAAGTTTTCACATGGCTTTATAAAAAACAAAACATTTTAGATAGATAAATGTTCTATAATTGAATTAAAGGCCTATCATATGATGTTAATAACATGATGTTATTTTGAATTTTCACGTACTTGCAAGCTACCAAAGAAGCACATGTAAAATGGTGTACGAATTTTTTTTTTAAAAGCCGTAGTCGGCCAGCCTACCCTTGTACCCTTCATACACAAAAAAGTATTTTAAAACATTACAAACAAATATAAAATTCATATATTTTGTGAGATGAAGGTTTTAACTTTATTTGAATACAATTATTATTTCTGTAGCACCACTATTAGTGGTTCAAATCTCTGGTACAACATTGTAAAAAATGAAAAAAATAATTCTAGGGATTACTATGTCTTTCTTTTTTTTTAAAGATTCAAATTGAAAGTATTACCTTCCTTTGGCTTAAGAACAATCTGGTTAAGATTTTCAGCTTTAACTTGTTCAGCTACCACCCCAGTATAGTACATGGTGTTGACTTCAACGTGCCCGTTGACTTTGCGAATTTGATCGCTGGTATTCTTCATTGTTAACAGAAGCTCAAAGTTTTCTCCTATCTTATTTTCCTTGGCCTCAGTCACAGTAAACTGAATGTCCTGTAAAGGATAATATGGTATAAACACAAATATAACCAGCCTTGTCTTAATGGACCTTAAGGTTTAATGGAGGCATTATGTCTTATATGTTGATATACATTGTATGTCATATATACTAATAAATATTGATCAATTTAAAATCTGAATCTAATTCATCATTTTTTATCAAGACTTTGATTTTCATGTAATTTTCTAAAGTCTAAATTATTATTTCTATATAATTGATATTAAATATTATATATTATACATTTAACCTGTAATTTCCTTTACGGTTTTTGTTTTGCAGTAATAAAAAAAAAGATTATTGTGTCAATATATATATATATACATATATATATTTTATATGGCACTTTTATAGTATTAGTAAATTATTCAAATACATTATGGTCAAAATACATTTAATAATATCATTTCTTATGACTTACATTGACTGAATTCTGATTGAGTTTTGAAATATCCTTTTTGCCTGCATTGATATATGCAGAGCTGACTGAGATTCTTTCTGCCATAGTTCCTGAAACAATGCACCAGAATCAATTGCAAATTACAACTGAAGAATAAATTTTGCAAGTATCACAAGTTTAGTGTTGTTTATTTAAAATGACCTTCCATAAATGTAGAAGTGCAGTAGCACATTTCAAAGGAAATAACTTATTTTATGGTCAGTGGGTACAAAAATTATTCTTTAATAAGGAATAATAATAGAACACTTCACAGAAAAGATGCATGTCTACAGGGGTGAAAAAAGACTTGCAGAAGGCCATGTTGAAATAGATGTGCACATAATAATGCACAAATAATTTCTATGTTATGATTTGGTGGTGAATTATCTTGAAGCATTGGATTGTTGAAAATACATTGTCAATTCTGATTCATGAATCATTAGTTTATTCTTTAACTAAGATGAATTAATGTAAATCATCTGTTTGCAGTAAACTTGCTTGATATATCAATTGAAAGACTGATCACAGCATGAGAAAGTAACTAAATATTTTTACTAATATGAATTCCTGCTATCAACCAATTTATACATTTGCCTTGCCTTTGTATTGGACAGTAAAAACAATCCTTGCAGCATTTACATGTAACTAGTATATTAATAGTATTATAATGATAGAGGTGCAAAGAAGCTCACAATATAGATATAGAACATAATACAAATTTAATATATATGCAAGTTCTCTTTTCTTTCTAGTGGTGAAAAGGGATCAAGGTAAAAAAAAAATCAATTAATAATACTTCTAAAAATCATCTATTATATTTTAGAAGTGCTCTAAAAAGTTAAAAGTAAAGTTTTAATGACAGATATTTAAGCTTGTTTAAATTTGGTAAGTAAAAATAAAATCAATAATTTGGAAAAAGAAATAGTGCCTGGGTACTGTGCTGACCATACAATAACCAAATATGCTGAGGCTACAAAAACCTGTGAATGCTGCTTCACTGGCCCTAGAGTTCTAATTTGTCTGGCAGATATACTTTACTACTATACTTTGCTTTTACAATTTTCCATTGATTTATATTTCAACACATTTTTTTTTTAAATTATGCATCTTACAGCTACTGTGAGGTAAACAAGTATATAGAAAAAATATGGCTTGACCAAATCAATAATAATAAAGTTGAATGCTTTATTTAAAAATTTTTCATCATTGAATATTTGCTAGCCCACCTTTTGCAATTATAGTCTCTCTCTACCTCCCTACAATTTAAGCAACAAAAACAGTAAATGTCAGGTGATTAATTTTACTACACAAAAAGCTCAGGGTTTGAGAGATTGAGGCTAACTAAACATTTAATACTTTCTGGTGTCATAGCAACAAGGTGATAATATCAGGTACAAATAAGAGCTTTTTTTTTTTTCTGAATTTACATCTGAAACCTGTAACTTGACAACCTAAACTCTAACATGTATTTATAAAGATTGAGCCTACCTTCTTTAGGTTTGTACTGCTCAGTCAAGTCCTCTTTACCATGAGAGCCAATAGCCTTAGTGCTGATTTGCATGCCGATGCTGAAAATATTTGTATAATGAAGTTTACGAGCTGATACACAAGAGGCAATCATTTTAAACTATATAATATAACGCAGACCAGGGAAAGAATTGCTTTAATTGCCAATAACTTTCTGTATCATCATCATCATTGGCTCCATAGTCTCGAAAGACGATTAGATTTGCACGTCTGTGATTTGGCCAGCCCTGCAAAATTGACTGTGCCTGTGGAGACCTATCCTAGAGAGACAGGCTCTGTCGCATCTCTGGCACTTGAAAGCTGGACCGTTGGAGTTTGTTAGGGGCAGCCTACTTTTCTTTGCTGCTCGTTTAGCCTCCGCCATAAGGCGAAGTTTGCCCTCTGCCGCATTTATACCGGTGTGTAAGGTGCCTCTCCAACTATTTCTGTGCTGAGCAAGGTTCTCCCAGTTCTCAACCTCTACATCTATAGCCTTTAGATCAGGTTTGCAGATGTAACTTTCTGTATATTTGTTATAGAATTGTGTTTGATGTGAACTCTAATAACACAATTTTTGTAGTAGTGTTGTACTATCATTCAATAACATCAGATATACAGGAGTGTTGTCATACCATATTAGATCTAGTTCCAGCCAAGCTGTTAAAAAGTAGACATGTTGTTAAGAAAATATCTTGATGTTTTTTGTTGTTGTTTTATATCTGCGAGCAATTTAGCAGGGTAAAATTCTTCCTTTATTATTTGTATAATTTTTAATAGTCTTTCAGTTTATTGAATTTTTGATCCCTAAATACTTCATGTGACTATAGTTTTGACAATCAGGAAGAGCCAGATACAAACTTTGTTGAACTTGTAATACAGCTTGATTTATAGGATTCCTCTATCTCAGAAGCTAGTGATAGTAATTATTAAAGTATATTTCTTGTAAATAAGCCTATGCAAAATTATTCATTTCTAAAAAGCTGATCCTTTTCTCTATTGTAGGATAGAGAGGTGAAGACATAGTGTTATGAGAAACAGTCAAGTGTGGAGAGGTTCAAGGGGGCTCTTTGCAACAATTCATGCTTTCCATGATTAGCTTGTTTGGCTGTGGCATCAGATTTGTTTGTATAACTCATACATAATTGTGAGAAAGTCATATCTTTCTCAATGTATATTTTTGTTGAATCATAAAAGCAATGATCTGTTTTTCTGTTTTGGAGCAATCTATGTTATCAAAATTATGCAAGGAGAAATGCCTCTGTTAGAGACTGAGCGGAGGCAATAGTAATAGATTTTATTTTTAATGATAAAAAATCAATGTTATGTGCAGTCTCTCCAGTTTTGAAATGTGCTAAGTTGCTTAACATTTTTTTAGTTATCCCCATTGTTTTAAAGTTAATGTATATTTATATGGTGATCTGTAGTTCAACTGTCAAAAAGTTCTAAGCATGCTAATATATTTGATTGAAAATATGATGTGCCTATTAGAAGATGCTAAGTTGCAATGTAAAAGATAGGTCAGCTTCTGTTGCCTTAGCACCTTTTGAAAGTGAACTACTCATATAAAGAAAATAATTCACCATACAAAGGAAGTAAATGTGATGTCAAACATGACTCACCAATCTTTCTTCAGGTCAACACACTGCCATTGACCTGTGAAGTCCTGAACCCAGAAAACTTTATCTGCATTGACCTCAGAGAACACAAAAGGTCCATCATAGGGCAGGTCAATCTTACCCTCTCTGATTGCACGTACAGAGGCAGGCCCACAGCAGTAAATGCCTTAAATACAAAATATGTGTGAATCCTGGTATTTACTTTTATTTTTGCCAAAATAATAAAGTTGCCATAAACACATATATACTAGTGAAGGAGAAATAAATGACTACAATGTGTTGAAAAAAACACATTTAAAAAAATACGCTTTGGAAGGACCATTTGAAAGCATTTTTGAAGGGCAGCACTCTGAATATTCTTTTAATGGCTCTCCAATTTATAACCTTGACTTAATTAGTAATACTTTGTTTAAAAACATAATCAACAAACTAAGCAATATAGATGGTAAAAAATATTCTTTTTGCAACCGTTTACAATT
Source organism: Anisus vortex (assembly GCA_949126835.1). Classification (NCBI taxonomy): domain Eukaryota; kingdom Metazoa; phylum Mollusca; class Gastropoda; family Planorbidae; genus Anisus; species Anisus vortex. Next base: position 18,305,051 of record OX421499.1, read on the forward strand.
TACAGAAGTTAACTTTTGTACCGATACGTTACTATAGAAGACAAACATATATATAAAAGAAACACATAAGCTGACGGCTCACTGTAATTATAAATATTGAAAATATATCATTTATGGGGAAGTAATCATAAACAATGTACAACGTTAATTCATAGTAAGGCAGACATTCCTACCATTTGGTAAAAATGAAGAACACAGGAAATAAATAGTTATCAGTGAAGATATAAACACTAACAATTCCGGAAAATAGTGGGCATATCTAGTAAATGTAAAAAAATTCACATTCTTCAATATTAACAACTTCAAATAAAATAACCCCTCATAAATATTTGGGCATACAATATGTAAAGTTATACACAAAGTTATTAAAGCATTATTGCATTTTAAAGTTCATTATTAGTTAAAATTAAAGGTTTTTTTTTTTTTACAACTGTCATATAACTTATATTTTTTCATAATTACTAAACAAGTTTGGAAACTTGTGAATAAAAAATAATTTTTGGGCCGCTACTGATTTTGTTTAATTATGATCTATAAATATATCACTATAACAAACACTAACTGGTTAAATAAATAATTTCAAAATCATGTAATATTTTTAGCCTTTTTTATAATTTGATAAAAAAAATATAAACCCAGTCAGATTCCCTTCAATGACCATTATTGTAACTTACACAGTAACAATTAAACTATTTCTTACAAACTGATGACATCATACAGCCTTGAGCTATTCTAAGTAAAAAAGTAAAGTAATTCAGTAATTCATAGGGCAGGTGAAGCAATGTTACCAGTTTACAAGGAGGATTGTGTGGCCAGCTTAATGCCCAGCAACCTTTACGTAGCCCTAACTAGTGTCAGATACCCATCAGAGCTGAGTAGATTAAAAAACACCCCCCAGACCAAGAAAGAAATCCTAGCCTTCACCAGTTGGCTAGTCTAACCCTTTAGGCAAATGCAACCTTAGCTCAGATACCTTCCGATGTTTCCTGGGGTGTGGCATCAAATGCCTGCCAACCACCATAACCATGTGGAAGATCAGGTCTAGCCATCCAAGCTTCATTCCACACATGGAAGTTCCTGTTATATTAAAAAAATAATGCTAGAAGTATTGCAACAGGTTTTGTTAAATCAAAATCTAGAAATGTGAAGATGATCCTGATTTAATCCTGGGATATTTATGGCTAACACTTAGTGCTAGGATACTAAAAAGGTAGTAATATCAGCAATCACCTAGAAATGTATGGTACTATCTCAACAGAAAGACAGCATTTGGAATAACAGATCAAATGGTAATTAAAAAAAATATTTTTAACAGACCCTTTTTCTAAATAATACATATAGCTCTAAATTTTAATTTTAAAACTAAAAGAAATTAACAAAAATATTAACAAAATAAAAAAAATATTCCGAAAGATTAGAGATAAAAAAAAATCTTAGTCCATTTGTATGGACATTTTCATATTAATATTCTATCTTCTTGGGTGTCATTCAGGCATGTAATAAATTGCTTGAATCAGTCAGGAAAACCAAATATTTAACATTTATTAAAATCTTTATCAAAATTCAACATGAGACTTAAACAACAGACAATGTTACAAGTCTATAAGTAGATTATGAGATCAAGTGCTGTGTTGTATAAGAAATTTACAACTATTGTGTAATTTTACAATGTGAAATTATTAATTTTACTTGTTTACAGATTTAACATTTCTAATTGTATTGTTTCCATTATATCAAAAGACGTCTCAACAGATCAATCATCTTATAGTAATTAAGTAAAGTACCCGTCTGACCGAATTGATCCATAGGTCCGGTGAAGCAGCATTCACCAGTTTCTGTGGCTATGGCATACTAGGTGATTGTGTGGCCAGCACTATGCACAGCCGCCTTTACTTTACCCCAACTAAGGTCAGGTACCCATCAGCGCTGGGTAGACTCAGGAACACCCACCAGACCCAGGACAAAATCCTAGCCTGCACTAGGATTCAAACCCGGGATCTTTGGTATGCCAGCCGAATGCGCTGTCGCACGCCACCTTGCCCCCAATCATCATATAGATTAGAATATTCTACACTTTACAGATGCTCCTTCTATTAAGAATATTACCGGTATTGTGTTCTATACTGATAGGTTAACTCTTTGACTCCCATGAGCCGGTACAATCGGCTTTTTTATTTTTCATTTCTGTCCCGCGTGCCGATTCTACCGGCTCATGATTAATTAATAATTTTGCGAAAAGCCTATACAGTGTAAAGATGTAATTTTACTTCGCCACTTTCGTTATGCCATTTCCTTTGTTATTACATTGGTTGCGTTAATTTTTAACATTTTGATTGATATCCAGGGGCATGTCCAACTTAGATTATTACAGCCAATAAAGCTCTATAACTAATTTATTCATTACGAACGACGATGACCTGTTTTATTATTTCTAACAATGAAAACTTCACAGAACAAGACATCGATTATAATTTGGAATAAAGCAAAATAAATGATGTAATGGGAGCGCCCAAAAAGGGGGCGGGGCCCACTTCGAAAGGTACTACATGTTTTTTTCAAATATAATAAATAAAAATTAAATATATTTTTAAATACATTTATCATATACTACATTTAATTTCCTTTCCATTGATGTATTACACGTCATGTATATTCTTAATATTAGACCAGTTTATGAGAAAATGAGTATATGTTTCTTTATTTCAACTTTGCTACATTTTTTTTTAATGATGGCATAGCTTTGGCTAAATATTGTGTAACTTTATTATTTATTGATCAATTTTGTTCAAATTTGAAAGTGTTATTATTAATTAGCTTTGCTATCGAGGTTTAAAATATTGCATCAATTGGTTGACAAGTTTTATAAATTTAAAAAACTGTTATTGGAAAGAACGAAAAGTATTTTTTTATAAACAATTTTTTCTTAGTGGTTGACATTTTTGTATATAGTTCAATAAACATATTTTAAAGTACTTTAATCATAAACTACATTCATTTTGCTTTTGTTTGATGTGTAAGACTAAGGTTTTATTTCTTATATTTGTCCCAAGATTTACATTTAAATATAAAGGTCCTATTTTTTTCTTTTATCTGTAAAAAAGGCTTGGTAAAACCATGAAAAAAGCCCCTGGGAGCCAAAGAGTTAAGCTTTGATTCTGTTAAAAAAATAAAAATTCTGTTAAAAAAAACAATATTACCAAACAGAGTCATCATTTTTCCAGGCATCGTTAAGTCTGTAATAGTCTAAGCTTAAGTTGCCATCACAATCATGTGCAGATTGGAAATTGGTGACGCTTCTTGCTGGAATACCCAGTGCCCGGCACACTATAAAATAGCACCAAGGAAAATTACTTTTTAAAAAACAAAGCACTCTGATGAAAAAAGACAAATGAATATTATTTTATGGGATATTTAGTCTTTAATTTAATACTTGACCAACCGTGAGGCCAAATTGAAGCCAAATTGAAGGTAGTTATGCATAACAGCCACAAATAAAGTGAGATAAATTGTTGTCAGTTATGCATCACAGCCATAATATAATATGTATCATGTGTTTAAGACACATCAACTAAAGAAAGCATAAAAAAATTAGAACAAATTCAGAAAAGAGCTGCAAGGTTCATTACTAGCGAATATTCCAAGTAATAATGCATTGAACTCTAATTTAGAAATACAACCCAATAACAACCTATTGCAATGCTCAGATAAACATAAGTACAAACACACTTTCCATTTGTGAGAACAAATGCATATAAGTACTCTTTCTTCCCAAGTCGCATTCAGGCATAGAATGGGTTGCCTGAACAAACCAGGCAAACCAGTAACTTAACATCATTTAAAACATTAATAATTATACAAGACTAGACCCTGAGAGTAGGACGCAATAATCTTCTTTATAGAAGGAGCGTCTGTAATATATAAGATAAGATAAACAAAAACTCAATCATCTAGAAAATAGGAGAAGAAAATTCAATTATTATTGACTACAGCATACAGAATTTTTTTAATTTTCATTAAAATTAAATAATTTAATATGAGATCCTTTAATTTCTCCAAGGTTTTGGTCGCCACTTTTATAGAATAGCTAACAACAGTCTAGGGAAGTAAAGTGGACAGAATGATGTGCGTTCCACACAATCATTTTGTTGTCTTAGGCGACTGAAAGCAGACATGCCTACCTCCACATATCAAAATGAGGAACACCCAAGGTAAAAATGAGGAACATGGGACCAAAATGAGGAACATAAGAGCGGAGGAAGCCTTTTCGAGCCAATATATACGCTAAATAATATTGTTAAAATACGTAAGAAAAATAGTCTCATTTAGGCTACAGTGTATACACTGTATATTTAATATATATAAGATCTAGAATACAATCTAAGTCAATATAGAGTTTATGAAAAGAAAATTATTGTGGAGGGGGGATTACATTTATCTATGTTTAAGTAGTTTAACTAATGTTATAAACCTATTATTTTATCAAAAGGAAAAACAGTGGCTTTTTATGTAGCTATATGATTTAAAGCTATTACTCAATAATAACAATGCTGTGGTTTTTTTTTTAAATAAACCTTTCAATCTACTAAGTCTAAGGCCTAGGACAAAAACTCAGAAAGTGGTTAAATTCAAATTAATCAGTTTGTCTACCTAGCTAGGGCCTATCTATATTCTTAACTAATAACTAAGGTCAATGTAGCCTAATTGAGTATCAACTTAAATGCTTGATATTGGTAAAACTAACTAAATAAAGTAAATTCATAAGCCTAGGCCTAGGACTAAGTCTAAAGGTCTATGCCACTTTACGCCTAAGCAAATTTATTACGATAGGCTTGAATAGGCCTAGCTAAATGCACTAGGCACTTACAGTAGTTACACTAGTACCGTATTACTATATCTATGTCTGTTCTAATTACACCAACATCAGTTTGAGTTTTAGCCTACTATCTGACCGATTTAAAGCAGTAGGTCAGTAGGGAAAATATACTTTACTTTATTTTGAATTTTAATTTAGCAATTACTTTTATTAAGTTACTAGAAGGTAACATTTTGTTTTGGCTAGCAATGATTAGTTTAGTTTTAGTGGCCCTAAAATTATTCGACAAGTAGTCAGCAGTGCCGCGAAGCCCTACGCTTATGCACTCTCGACCACAAATAAATAGGAAATAGTATACATTAAAACAGAAGTTACATGAAGAAAACAAAAGTTGGCAAACGCCTTTTGTTTATTTCGCGTTATTACTTTCCTAATTTAAATGTCGGCAATTTCGGAGGCGCCGATTTTGCGGAACAAACTGGTCTAATGCGGAATTGCGGAACGGGGGGTAATTTTTGGCCATTTTACGGAACGGTTCCGGAAAATCCGGAACGGTAGGCATGTCTGTGAAAGTAATGAACTTCATAACCGACTTAATAATGTGATCCTTTGTTTTCTTACAACAATACATTGCACATAATTTGTAGCTTTTATAAGAAACTAGATTAAGAAATTAACAGGTATAACTATTTATGAAAACTAAAAGAACACTATATTATGCTATAGTAAACACATACATGTAGTGCACAGGCCTGAGAAAACCCAACATTGTCCATACATGACAGGTGTTTTTGTTTTCCAATATTTTTCCAAGATTCTAGATGATCCAGTCCATTCTGTTGGGGCATGCCCCATGGAGTAATTTCCATCCCAATTACCAACCAACAAGCCACTGTCATCTTGAGAATTTACCTGACAAAAGATAACATTATAACAATTTTTTTATATGATCAGATATCTGGTCTTTGAATTTTAAACAACCAATATATTAACATCCCTAAACAACTGAATAAAATTACAGTCTAGATTTTGTACTATTGCAACATACCAAAGCTGATAGTTTTCTGACTATAAGAATGGGATTTCCTCTAGCAGTCCAGCTTATTCCAGATTTATCGAGCAAATACAAGACCAAATCAAGCACACAGGATTCAAACTGCATATACCAATAAAGAAAATCACATATGTCATTTTAAGTTGTTTAGTAAAGTTAATAGTTTATGACAATTATACATGGATTTTTTTTTTTTCATAACAGTCAAAACTGTAATGACAAGAGTTTTAAGTGTTTGAATTGTCTTATTGTCTGCATGGAAATTTAACTAAATGAGAATCTAATCATTTTAGACCAGGGGTCGGGAACCTTTTTGTCTGAGAGAGAGCCATGGACACCACATATTTTGAAAAGTTATTCTGTGAGAGCCATACAATATGTTTAAAACTAAAAATTAAAGTAAATGTTTGCATTTAGTGTAATTTTAACACTAAAAGTACAATAATTATTATGTCTCTGAATTCTTTTTAATAACATTGTTATGCTGTTGCTAATCAATAATGAGTATTTCTTACCATTAATGCGACTTCTAGTGCTGCAATGCAATTAATATGTAGATCAAAGGAGTCTAAAGAAACATTTTTTTAATAATTGAACATTTATCTGCGAGCCAGATGCAGCCATCAATAGAGCCACATCTGGCTCGCAAGCCATAGGTTCCTGACCCCTGTTTTAGACTATATAATGTAGGCTTTGCAGAGTATGCGACATTGCCTAGATTTTTTTAAAAAGAAGAATGTACAAATTATATAGTGTGAATTTATAAATAGCATCAGTTGAGACGCGTATATTTATATTTACCATTTAGAGCCTGTATTTCTATTAAATCTTTAAAGAGTAAATGTGATGCTACCCCACAAACGGGTATAGAAGTAGGCAAAACATATTTCTCACTAGATGCAAAAAAGTGTGAAAAATGGTCCTGGGTTGTTGTTTTTAATGATTTTGACTGATTTTAAATGTTGAATGCTATATCTGTGAAATTCTCAATCTAAAATTATTGCTAGAAATTACTGTAAAATGTGATTTATGCAGCTTTACAAAAAATGAAACAATTGTCTTCAGGGGGATAGAATTATTAAAGGTTTTATTAACTAAATTTTATTTTATAGATTTAAAACTTCAATAATTTGTGTATTGACTCATTATCAATGTGATTGCATAAATGTTTACCAATGGGTTAATATTTATTTGTCTAAAGTGCACCAAAATTGGTACTGTTTTATTTTATATCATTCTAAAAAAAAACTGCTCTGACCTTAGCGTGTGTAATTTTGAATAACTTTTGACCAAATTAATTGACTCAGATCATTTGTCACCAATTCATTGATAAATGAATTAGCTTTAATAAAACATGAAACTAAATATCTTTATTTGCTTACTTCATTACCATTCTGTGGGTTTGCATCAAAAATCTACTTGACTTTTGTTCTGATTCATTTAAAAGGCACTTAGCTAAAGTGACTTTATTGTGAACAAACAACCAAACTAAAAAAAATTATATTAATTGATTTCATTGCATGATCTTTTATAAAGCAGTTACATAAAATTTCATTTGATTATTCATACCAATACTTGTACTTATACAAAAAGGAGATTAATTTTAATGCTTGAGACCTGGGCAAAGTTCCATGGCCGATATGAAATGCTGTTCTGACTGCCAACAAAGATCCCGCCTGACTGATTCAAAACATACTCATCTAAACGAGCACCACCTTCCATGTAGACTTCATCATCTAAAAAAAGATGATCTTTTTGTGATGACATAAAAAATGACAGTGCTGCTCAGTAATTATATTTATATTTAATAAAAATAAAACTATACACACATAAATAAGATAAAAAGCTTTTTTTTAAAACTCTATTATTGTTCCTTTTCTATCTCTAAAACAATATATTTAACTTCACTGAATTGTTTGTTGCCTAATTATTATATTAAATTATCTCATTCACTTAAAACGCTTGCATTTCAAATATCATTAACTATTAAAAAGTAAAATTAAATGCATAATATTTTATATAGTCAACTAATTGAGATGTAAAATGATAATAATAAATAAAATAATGTTTTTTTAAAGCAATAACATATTTTAATAGAAATTATTGATTTTTTCAGCAGGTTAACTTAAACACCAGGTACATGCTTTTATTGGTTTTGATAGAGTAAATGACAAATTTTGACATTAAATGATTTGCAAACATTAAGTAGGTTTTCATTTTGTATAAATCTTAATTATTGCATTTTATATAGTATAAACTAGGGATGTTAAACGAAAACCGGGATACCGGATTCGGGCTTTAAAACTGATCTCGGTTTGTTGGTTGGAATTTGGAAGGTACCGTATATACTCGCGTATAAGTCGCACTTTTTTTCGAAAAACATCACTACTCTGTCATAAAGTTTCTTACATAACCCGTATAGTTGATTGTAGTGATGTAGAATTACTAGGATATGCCTAGGCCGACATTTTACATTTAGAAAACTTTCGTCTGTGTAAATATTACTATCTATATGTAACTGAAATTGAAATGGACAAATATTTTAGTTTTTTCTGACACCCACCCTCTTTTCTTTTGAACTTTTGGGCCGATTGTATATTGCCGAAACGTAGCGTAAGTTTAAAGGCGGCATTTTTGTAGGCTTATTGAACGCAAATTACAGTATGGAAAGAATCGTAAATGTATGAAAGCCTGTCTATGTAGGTAGGCCAATAAGCGTAAGATGCGTTTTATTTAGTATTTAAGGTCTAGGCTTATAGGCTATAGCCTACTAATAAGGCAGTGTTGAGCATTCCGATAAGACCGCCTAAGGTCTAGGCGATGTTTCCAAAAGTACGATCGGCAGATGGACGCGCGAAATGTCAATAGTGACAATAGTGTGTTTTATTTTTCATTAGTTGCATGTAAGAGTTGAAAAAAAAACAGCTTATTATTTGTCGATCGCGCAGACGCACTTGAAATCATTACAAACAATGTTAATGGTAATTAGGACACATGTATAGCGCGTCATAAATGCCGGCGCCTCCCAGTCTCCAGTCTAGGCGACATTGAGTCTAATGACGTACTTCAAAGACTTTTTTATGTGTAGGATAGGAACTTGTGTAGGGAAAGACTTAGATGAAGAAACACATACCTTACTTTCCCATCTCACTAATGTCTATAGGCCTATTGATCGGTTGTTTAAAATAAATGAAGCCCTGCCTTTATTCAATTATGTTTGCCTTACGCACGATTAAAACCATTTTTTAAGGAAAGTTTCCAAACTAAGGTGAATATTTAGTAACTTTTATGTTTAAAAGTTATGCATTTTTGAGAAATTAAAAGGCAGTATAACCCGGGAAGTCGGGGTGCGACTTATGGGCGGGTCAATGACAACATATAAGAAAAAACAACTTAAACTAGGGGTGCGACTTATACACCGGTGCGACTTATACGCGAGTATATACGGTAATCATTACTTCAAGTAGAAGACCTTTTTTTTTTGGTTCTAATGGAAATATTTTTAATAAATAATGTTGAATTCGCACAAAACAATTCCTGAAATGCCTTGCTAACACTATTTAGTCTTAGATATATTGTTTCTTGTGTTTCCAAATAGGCCTACCAACTGTGGCTTGCGATAAAAACAACATCAAACCAATTGTTAAGTTGCAGTTACAATTAACGTGAATCTTTTTACTTGTCTGCTCATCTTTAGATGTGCTCAGCTCTTTGATGTACGCAATGGAGAGACGCAATTTGCCCCTCCCTGTGACCCTGAACAATTCGGCTAGACACTGCGTCTGTGCTTTATTATTAACGGCACTATTAAATACGCGAAACCTTTCAATACATTATTTTACAAGTTACCATAATAATAATATATGCCTCTTCAAATGCTTCTTAATATTTATGGTCAATGATAATCGGTAATTTCATTATCACTATTGAAAAATTAAAAGCTATTATCGGTTTTAATCAATTAACCTAGATTTTTTTTTAGTTCTAAAGAATTTTATGGCAAAGAGTACAAAAGCATTTTGTATTCATACAAATAAACCCATTGAATGCCCTGCAAACACTAATTAAGTTTGAAGTATTTTTCAAATATACCTACAAAACTACACACATTTAGCTTCCGGATCCTGTGACTCGTGACATTGCGCGGGGGAAAGGGGGGAACCAAAATCCGGTTTTAAACCAGTTTTGTAAAACCAAAAACCGGTTTAGAAAAAAAAATAGTTTTAACATCCCTAGTATAAACAACACCATTTTGGCTTCTGCATTATGTGACGTAAAGGAAGATATTTCATTTGATTGGAAATGTTGGTATGAAGGACCAAAACAAATGAAAACATATAACTACATCCCCATTTATACATTTTATTGTAATTCCCTTGGTTAATTTTGCTGTGCATGCTCAATACTTGTTTTTGTTGTACAATTTAGATCTGACCTTTGCACCATGGGTTGAAAATGATGTAGACTGGATCATTATGAAGATATCTGTGAATTGTGACTTTGGTGTCCTCTTTTTTCACAACATCAATTTTCAGTTTCCATTGGCCAACAAACAGATTAGGTGGTGTAAAAACTGTGACCATCAAAGTGTTGTCCTGATTGGCATCAAAATGGACAGATAAAAATAAAGGTTTAGAAAAATTTAGTTTGTTTTAATATATTTTTTTTAAACATGTTTTACAAGCTTGGGCAATTAAAGGTCTGGTGATGAATTTAGTAATTATTATTTTTAATTGCTTACCTTTTGGGAATCTATTTGTGCACCCCACTCATTTTTCTTGTCTTCGTGAGACAAAATAAACTCAACACTTGTCCCTTTACTAGGTAGCGGTGAATCACCTAAAAAAAAAGTTTTTTACAACATGTTTATAAACTTCAGCTCACATATAAATACATGTGATGACATGTCCTTATAACATATCATATAAGGTTTTATAATTCATAATTCCAATAGGCTACTTATAACATGCCTTACAGTTTAAGTATTTAATATAAAAAAAAAATAGGACAAAGTTTTCACCCCAATAAAATAAATTATATAAGCACACACCCAAACATATGGATCTTTTTACTGTTATTTTAGCCTAACATCAGTTTACCTTTACAGCTCTATATAATCTGATTAGAAAAACATAAACAACATTCACAATTGTGTTTTAACTAACCAGCTTCGAAAACCAAACGAAGGTCATCAATCTTCTCATCATACTTCTTTGAGAAAGTGACAGCAATGGTAAAGGGTTGTCCACGGCGAACGACCAGCTTAGCTCCAACTTTGGACTTACAAATATCATAATCAAAAGTGTGATGAGCTTTGGCATTGTCCGATATTTTGAAATCTACTGTTTGTACTTGTAAAACATCTTTCCCACCAGTGACTACAAAAAAAAATTATGAATAGCTGAATATAATTATAGGCCTAATTAATATAGGCCTAGACTATATTATTATTATACATTTATAATTTTATATATAATAGGTCTATATATAATAATTTAATAGGCCTATGCTATATGATATGGTCAATGGTTCATGAAAACAATGCAGCTGTTAAAAAGCCAAAATGACTTTTGAATTTATATATATATCATATCTTAGTAAAGTCTTTTCCGGTGGATCTACCATCTAGCTAACCTTATTTGCGGTATGTTTGGCGACTTAGGCCTTAGGTCAGTAAAGTTGCAGTAACTTGTAACTTGCTGCTTGCACTGCAGTTGAGTCGACGGAGTCGTGAGACAGTTTGACAATCCTCAATTATTACTCAATACAATATGAATATACTATACTAAACTATACTAATACCAATGTTACTAGACATGACATCTTATATTTTCGCTATTGTCATGGTAATCGTGTTCGTTCAGACAGAATCAATGAAAATTGTGATCTATTCGGTTTTGATTATAATAATTTCCTCTCGACTCTCGTCTGCTGGGAAAACATTTCACAAGTTCACAACAGTCCAAAAAGTAAAAACAGAAACGTATAATTTAACACATTTCCTTCACTGAAGATTCCATTCACATGCATATATTATTATTATGTCGCAATTTTTGTGTCAGAAAAAAAATCATTATTACTTTTGCGCCGTCATTGTGTTTTTCAATCATCAAACAATTCCTGAAAAGCTAAGTTTTTCGATTAAATTTCCATTCAATGCATTTTGACTTGAATTTTTGTTTTCCTGTCAAAATTGTAAAATGTGGGTCCAAAAAGATAGAAAGAAATAGGGCATACCTACATAAAAAGATCCGTCCATGAATGACATTTAGGCCTACGTGTTTTTTGTAAATGTCAATTGTTTTCCCCCGCCCCCTCCCAATGTCCCTAGGCCTACTATAGGCTAATCACAAGATGTCACGAAAAGTCTGACCCCATCCCATTGTGACGTCACAACCCTCTCACCCTCCCCACAAAAAAAACAACAGCAAAATATATAAATAAATACACATAAAAATAAACATAAAAACAAACACGTTTCGAATTTCAAAAGAGTCTTGCTTGTTTTAAATCACGTTTATTGTTATTGTAGTAGATCCATTCTATGTATTCAGAGTATTAGGCTATATTCAAATTGTCGCTAAAGACAGAGTTACGAAGTTAACATATTTTTTCACATTTTCTGCATTCAATTTTTTTTACTAAAGGGGTCGTCCATTTATGAGATCACAGTGGGGAGGGAAGAGGTTTAACATTTTTAACGTTTTATGACGAAGTTACGTAGGGGATAGGCCTTGGTCTTGACTAGGGATGTTAAACAAAAACCGGAATACCGGATTCCGGTTTTGAAACTTAAAACCGGATTTCGGTTTGTTTGTTGGAAGTTGGAAGGTAATCATTACTTCAAGTAGAAGACACTTTTTTTGGGGTTCTGATGGAAATATTTTAAATAAATAATGTTGGATTCGAACAAAACAATTATTGAAATGCCTTGCTAACACTATTTAGTCTTAGATATTGTGTTTCTTGTGTTTCCAAATACCACTTATGGCTTGCGAAAAAAACAACATCAAACCAATTGTTAAGTTACAGTGACAATAAACATGAATCCTTTTAACTTGTCGGCTAATCTTTTAGATGTGCGCTACTCTTTTATGTAGGCTACGCAATGGAGAGACGCAAACTAATCCTTCCCTGTGACCCTGAACAATTCGGCTAGACACCGCGTCTGTGCTTTATTATTAACGGCACTATTAAATAGCCTACACATTCTTTTGATTGGTGCTACGCGAAACCTTTCAATTTTCAATACATTATTTTACAAGTTACCGTATAGGCCCTATGTCTCTTCATATTATGCTTCCTAATATTATGGTCAACGATAATCGGAAATTTTAATATCACTTTATCACTATTGAAAAATTGAAAGCTAGTATCGGTTTTAATCAATTAGCCAAGATTGTATTAGATCTAGTTCTAAAGAATTGTATGGTAAAGTGTACAAAATCATATTGTTTTCACACAAATCAACCTCACCGGACTGTCAAGCAAAAAACCAACTGACAGGTCGCGGGTTCTATCTCTGCCATCGACGGATCCCTGTCGCCCTGCAGGAGTTTTGGGCCTAGTGGACGTAATAATCTTCTATCTATAAGGAACGTCTGTAAACGTATAAGATATAAGAACCCCTTGAATGAACTGCGAACACTAATTAAGTTTGAACTATTTTTCAAATATACGTACAAAACTACGCACATTTGGCTTTTCCGGCCTGTGACTTGTGACATTGCGCGGGGGGGGGGGGGAGGAACCGAACTCCGGTCTTAAACCGGTTTTATTGAACCGAAAACCGGTTAAAAAAAACGGTTTTAACATCCCTAGTCTTGACATTAAAATTGAAAAACACACTACCGGCATTCAATATAATCTGTGCTGTGTGCTCTAGGTGGCTATAGGTTCAATCTTATTACTCTTTACAGCTTTCGAGGAACTATCTTGCACCAGAACAACTGCAAAAGACATACTATTTGACCAAGTGGACACATTCTTAAATGTGCGTGTCGTCAGATAGGAAAAGATCATTATAGCTCTTTAGCCGTTTTTTTTAAATTACAAGCAAAACTACCAACTATTATAATGCACAGAGCTGTCGATGACCAAGCATTACTTGTGAAAACTAAAGGCTATTTGATGAGGTGAAAAAAAGGTTCTCGATGGATTGGTTCCAACAATGAACTTCATTAAATCTAATAGGCCTACATTCAACTCCCGTGTTTTTTTTATATTTTAATTAGGCCTATGCAAATAATTATATTCCGAATTGGACAAACTGTTGCTTCATTCAAACCTGTGATGTCTTTCAAAATGAAAAGTTTTAAATAGATTTTTCATGCTACCAGAAAATAACATAATTCACTTTTGGCAAGACGTTTAACTTGGTAGGCCTATGCACGAACTATTCTCTTATGTCCTTTTTCTTTTGATTACATCCCTTTAATATGTCCTTTTTCTTTTGATTATATCCCTTTAATATTTGGTCGACTTATTTGAATACTTGAATTATTTCGAAATGTTACTGAGCGATTGCAGTGCCCAAATTGTCAAGAAAGATATCAGCTTTGAAAAAAAAAAAACTGGAGCTAAGACATGAATTGTTAGAAAAGGAGAATGCTGCCCAAATTTCGATGAAGGTTTCAATAAGGTGATCGATGAAATATCTTGTATCACTTCTTACTTATTAGCGAAGAAATTTCTCATAATTTTCAAGACATGCAAACATGTTATAAATAGCATCGAATCATAAACAACCACAATAACAATTTATTGATTTGATACATAATTTTTAGGTGGGCGTGGGAAAACACAAGTAGTAATTTTTGGATTAAAATACCCCTTTCATATCGCGATGTTGCAAATTTGGCTATAAAAGTAATGATTCTCTTGTGAAACACCTATGAGAGAGATACGGCTTTCTATACGCTATTTAAATTGCTATCAAAATACAATCCAGAAACAGATTAGAAGTCTCGAAGGAAATAAAAGTTGCCTTGGCTAACACAAACTCAAACTTAGAAGAACTGATTCGGGAAAAGCAGAAGCGTTCACCCATTGCAATTTAAATTGAATTTAATTCATTAAAAAAATAGTTTAAAAAAATGTTTCATTGGAAATCGTAGCCTTTAGGTTAGATGTAATCAAACACGTTGAGTAAAGTTCTGCTTAGGCTAGGGGTGATCAAACACATTGAGAAAAGTGAGGCTTCCGTTGGCCTTCCGCTGATTTCAGGCCTAGCCTATATAGAATACGAAGCAATTTATAGGCATTTAACGAAAATAAATTTGACTTTGTGTATTTAGTAGGGATGTTAAACGAAAACCGGAATACCGGATTCCGGTTTTGAATCTGAAAACCGGTTTTGATTTTTAAAACCGGATTTCGGTTTTTTGGTTGGAAGGTAATCATTACTTCAAGTAGCACACCCTTTTTTTTATTTTTTTTTTGGTTCTGATGGAAATATTAAAAAAAAATAATGTTGGATTCACGCAAAACAATTATTGAAATGCCTTGCTAATACTATTTAGTCTTAGATATTGTGTTTCTTTTTTTTCTCCAAATACCAACTATGGCTTGCGATAAAAACAACATCAAACCAAATGTCGGCTCATCGTTTAGATGTTCGCTACTGTCGGATGTGCCTCAAGTGCGGCAGGGATTGTCCCTCCAGGGTTGGCCTACACAGCCATTCTCGGCGGTGCAGTTGGATACCTCACCCATGAAGCTACACCATCGTCTCTCGAGACGGACGGATGCCGACGACGACTCTTTGATGTACGCAATGGAGAGAAAAAACTAGTTTTGTCCTGTGACCCTGAATAATTCGGCTAGACACCGCGTCTGTGCTTTATTATTAACGGCAGCATTAAATACACATTATTTTGACTTTTGATTGGCGCTACGTGATCCTATTCAATACATTATTTTACAAGTCTAAGTCCACGGTGCACAAATTATCATTATTGAAAATGTTATGGGTTTTAATCAATTAGCCCATATTTTTTTTATTTCTAAAGAATGTTCTGGTAAAGTGTACAAAATCATAATGTATTCACACAAATCAACCTCTTGAATGCTATGCAAACACTTATTAAGTTTGAAATATTTTTCAAATACACCTACAAAACTACGCTCATTTGTCTTTTCCGGCCTGTGACTTGTGACATTGCGGACCGGGGGGGGGGAATCGAAATCCGGTTTTAAACCGGTTTTGTAGAACCGAAAACCGGTTTTGAAAACAAACCGGTTTTAACATCCCTAGTATTTAGTAACATATATCATGTGTGTGTGTGTGAAGGGGTGTTGCTTGAAAAACCCTGAATGCGTCTGTCATGCCCTCCCCTGCTAAAGGCTTAAAGCCTATGTTATTTGCCGTTAAAATAGGCCTATATTTTCAAAGGGTCCGCGAGCTATTTTTTCCAAGAGAAAAGAATTAAATCCTTAAAAAAAAATGTGAGAAACACTGGTCTAGATGGCAACAAGATGACGTAGTTCAATTCACTAGGACTACTAGTTTTATTAGTTTTATGGCTTCATATCATGTGCATTGATGGCCAAATAATAAACATAGTTAATTTAGGGACCTAGTTGATCTTAAATTCTCACGGTTAACCCCGATGTTTCTTCGCTCGGCCTAGACTATAATATATTTTTTTCAATGCATTTTACATCGACCGTATTATATTTATGGTTAAAGTAGGTAAACGTATAGATCTAAGCTTAGAGCGATTTTGAAAGAAAAATATACAAAGAAATAACAAATTATATAATATACAACTAAAGATGGTTTAGTCTTTCTGATGATGGGTTTGCTTACAAAATCGTCCTCATAATTTATAATTAATTGTTTCGTTTTCTCTCACCTGTTTCATTCTTATGTTCTCTCACCGAAGGATTTTTATAAAGAACCGATGAAAGGAATTCAGATCCCCGATAGGATCCCGGTCCATAATAATTGTAAATCAAGTTTCCATTGTTGTTACCGCTACTGAAAAAAATAAATTAATGAATTTAAAAAAAAAAAACTATTTAGTCTAGGCCTTTGTAGAACTTTAAAAGAAAGTTTAAATATGTGCAATGGTCTTAACAAATAGGTAGGCCAAGCATTGAGTCTAGAAAGACCCGGACTAAAGTCTAAGAGTAACTTACCGGAGCGAACGCCATTAAGCTAAAAAAAATAACATATTTTGGCTTTTGTGACCTAGTTTGACTTTATTGTGACCTAGTTTGACTTTATTGTGACCTAGTTTGACTTTATTGTGACCTAGTTTGACTTTATTGTTAGGAGAATGGGGCTCGGTGGCCGAGCGGCAGCGCGTTCGACTGGCGTACCGAAATCCTGGATTTGAATCCTGGTGAAGGTTTAGGTTTTTTTCCCCAGGACTTGAGGGTGTCCCTGAGTCTACCAGCTCTGATGGGTACCTGACATTATCCATCCATCCATCCCTATGGCGCTACAGCCCATGTAGGGCTTTGGCCTGCTCCAACACCTCCTTACATTCGGGCCTACCCTTGGCTTAAACCATGAAAATCTGTCCGTTTGTTAAGTAATAGTTTAGCTTTCGTAACGTTTGTTTTTGTGTGGCTGGGTTGTTAGCCCTGCGCACAACCTTCTGGAGGAGGGGGGATGACCCTTACAGCTCTCGGGATAGCTGCCCCGTTTTTTCGGGTGAGCCTTTGTGGATCCCTCCACTAACTCTGATGGCGTTCCCCTATCCGCCACCCGGGGAGGCACCCGACGGCAGTTCGGCAACTTCTCACGAGACCTGATTATAATATTTATAGTTGGGGTAAAGTATAGGCGATTGGGCATTGTGCTGGCCACACATACCTTAATATGCCATGGCCACACAAAAAAACTGGTGAACGCTGCTTCACCGACCCTATGATCGATTTGGTCTACCTGTTCCGATATCATGTGTTGATAGAACGTGCTCAACGTAGCCTATTTAGATCAGGTTGAATTTCAGGTAAAGATATTTAGGTCACCCCCTATCCCTCCCCCACACACATTTTAATGCTGCACCCCGCATCTTGTCATGTCGCTTTAAGTTTAAGTTTAAGACAAACCTATCCAAACACTTGCACTCTTGTTAACCATTCCCGTACCGACCTACTTCTATCTATGCTGCCTTCAGTTCCGCTATATACGCGCCCGGGACTGTAAGGGTTAATTGATTTTTTAACTAAATATATTTGTAAGCCACTCTTAGAAAACTATGGCGCCCGAATTTCACACATGTATATGAATAACTAGCATTCTCGTAGAGCCCTGTTTTTAATAGATAAATTCTAATTAACGTACATCCAGACTTACAATGTTTTTAGGACACCGGTTCCCACCCTTTTAAATGCCGCGACCCTCTAATACAGGTAATCACGTGGTAGCCTCCTTTAACCATTACATTATTTAGTCGCTTCCTTATAACTGTAATTTACTACTGTTATAGATGATAGGCCTAATGTTAATATCTGATATGCAGTTTGTATTTTCACTGTTACAAACTGAACATAATAAAATCACAGTGATTAATAAAAAAAACATGAAATTATGTATTGTTAAATATTAATTTTTGGTTACTTTTTTTTACAACACAACGTCAGTGCTACATTTGAGATTGCGTAACGTCTTTCTCATCGGCTAACACATAGTCTAGAACAGGGGTTGGCAACCCTTTGAAATTAGAGTGTCAAAGTATGTTTTATAATTCATTCAGCGTGCCAACATAATACATGTCATCCTGTTCTGGCACTCAATTTCTTGTAGAAAAACTTGAATTGTCTTTTTTAAGGTCTTCTGCGTGCCATGGAATACCGCTTTGCGTGCCAAGTCTGGCAAGCGTTTCGTAGGTTGCCGACCCCTGGTCTAGAAGATCATCTTCCACAACAACTTCTGTATTTAGATCTGATAATCAACAAGCTGGAAGACCCTCTTTCACAAAGATATGTTGTTAGAAATAGAAGAAGAAAGCGAAACACAGTCCCAGTTAAAATAGTAGGCTATATGACTGCTAACACTTGAATTTTGTAATTGGCATTCTAGAGAAATTACGTTGTTACTAAGTTAAATGAACTTCTCTTGTGTTGTCTCAAGAACATCTTCAACTTTGACTGTACGTGGGCTTCTTTCAAGTGCAAATTGTGTGTCAGATAAATTGGAAAAGTACGATGAAATTTCGTCTGCAAGCATGTGCAAGTTTTCCTTCATAGAAATTATCATCGTAAGCTTAATCCTTTTGTCTGGTTCAATGTCATATGCCTCAAAGAAATTAGATAAGTTAAGCAACATGCACATTTTATTTTCATCAACATTTTAAAGCTGAAGTTTTATTTGGAATGGTCGAATTTGTTCAAACAAACTAAGGCATGTTACATTTGGTCTTTGCAGTGATAAATTTAACTCATTCAAACGGCAAAGATGTCATCCAAGTAAGTTATTTCCTGCATGCCACTTTTATTGCCGAAAAGTGCTTTGAGTTGCTGTCTTGCTTTCTTATTTTAAAAAGTTTTCTGCTCATCACGAAGCTCAAGGGCACGTTTTAAAATTGTTCCTCTCGACAACAATCTCACTTCAGTATGTAATAGCAGAACATTGTTCGGCGCATCCAACTCTTTGCATAGTTGCGAAAACAGTATAATATTAAATTTTAAAGTGTTCGCCTTTAAAAGTAACACAGCTTATGACGCTTTCAATTACTTCTTGTAGTTCTTGTGGCAACGTCTTTGTTGCTAATATTAGCCGATGAATCATAGAGTGAGTTCCGATTACTCATTACTCATTCCTTAACAAACGTTGAAATCCAGATCAAACACAAAGTTCCAATATTAAATACTGCTCCTTTCAACACAGTAGTTGCTTTTAACGGAGAAGATGTATACAGTAACTTTTTATACATGTGTGACTAGTTCGCGTGCGTACATTATGGCACAAACCTTGTCACATACACCTGTATTTGTACGTGGAGTATGTGATGGGGTTGGCGCGATGATGTCATCACGATGGGGTGCTCGTATATGGATGATTCTGCATATGGGTGGGCCCGACTGTACACTAATAGATGAGCGGTGTCTCTGTTCCTAAAACCAGCGAAAATTATTTTTTTACGGTGGTCTTAAGCGACGCCCATATCCACAGGCTGGTAACCGCTGATTTAGAATCTTATTTGTATATGCCTAGATAAGAACATTCCAAAGATAATGTGGCCTTGTTGCCCGTCTTTGGTTATGTCACCTATTTATAGTCGCGTCGATTCACTATACCTGCTCTAAATGCCATTTCTGTACCCATGGGCCTCAAAGCTTAAGTGTGTAAGCCAAGATTGATACGCTGCCATTAAGAGTACACCAGTGGGCTAACGACAATGGACAGTCCCTATTGCGCCGCCGAGATTTCACCTCATTGCCAAGAGACGCTGAGACTCAATGAGGAGGTAGCATTGTGACCGTCTCAACTAAGCCCTGGTGCCCGGATGTCCAGGCCCTATAGTCCTATAGCTTATAGTCTGAGATTTGTGGTCCAGGGCGACAGTGCACGAATACGAGTGAGCCACAACGTTGGTGATTCCAGTGAAATCCGCATGTTTGGGGAGAAGCAGAGTAGTGCATGTGACTGCGGATACCGCACTCTATGTTACGTGGAGGTGGCGGGGTCGCTAGTTTCGAACAGGATCTTGGTGTGTCACCCAACTCCCATGTTCTTAATCCACCCAGTTACAACGGGGACGTAAGAGCCGGAAAGACCGTCGTTGTTTTTTACAATTTATTTATTGAGACATTTAGAATCGGTCAAAATGTAAGTTATTTGTCACTATTCGGTTAAAATAAGATCATAATCAAGTAAAAATACTAACACTAAAAATAACTGGCATGTAAAGCACATAATAATCTGTTATTGTTGTTGTTGTGAGAGGCCGGTTTGTCCTGTGGTCAGTTCACCGAACACCGAACCCGCCGACCGATCCCTGCCGCTCTGCAGGAGTTTTGAGTCTTCTTCTTCTTCATAATACCGTGGAGACCCCGTTAGAACCGAGGAAAGAGTCCACAATTTAAATACACATAAAATAAAAAGCATCACAAACAACAATTATAAACAAATGACAGAGTGTCACTTTAGGTTTTTAGACCAGCACTTAAGTGACGATTTGAAAGCCGGAACTGTAGGGGCAGTGTTGGAGGCCTGGTCCAGGGTGTTCCACAGCCTAAAGGCTGACGGAAAAAAAGAATACGTAGGCCTACGTATTCTAGTATTCTAGTGTACGTAATGATCTTCCATTTAGAAGGAAGGTCTGTAAACCTATAAGACAATAGTAGGCCTATATTATGTAATTTAAATGAATAGCTCGGATTAAAATGGTGAATAACTCTGTTATCGGTTGGAATATGGTGTATAACTGCTTTTGTTGCTCAATGGCCATATTTTGGATATATTAGGCCTGACGGAATTACTTGACTTTAAACAAAATAAATTTATTGTTGTCTTACCTTAATTTGAACACTCTATCTGTGCGAAAAGTCCTTCCACTAAACATGTTTTCACAGGTCAGGATCTTAGACTTCAAAATACTGATCAAAGAACTTTGAATACAAAAGCGTTGACTCTTTTATATTGCTACAAAAAAACATGCATATAATATAATAATGTAATGAATAGCCTAATATTTTATTTTTTAATTCAGCATTGGATGTAGGCTACGCTACATATTATTTCTAAATAATATATCAATCTTATATATTACAGACGACCCTTCTGTTCACAACATTATTGCGCCATGTGTAGGCTAATAAATGAAAGTTATAGACTCTAGGCCTACTTACAAAACGTCCGAACCAAACATAATTAAAACCTTCTCAAAAATGTACTTCCATAAATAATAGTTTGTTCATGAAACAGATATTAATTTTCAATGTTGGCCTACTCAAGAATTAAATTAATTATTACAGTTGCATTCAAACCTAGGTTTTCGTTAACTTCGGTTTTCGTCGGTTTTGCTTTAGTCGATATTTACCGAAAACCAAGATTGGCAGTGACCCGCATATCCCTTTCATATTTTAATACACGAGGTCTTTATGAAGGTGCTCTCCCTTTTCAAACAATAACATCCACAAATCTCTCTCCTCGCCGCAATCCATACACCAAATAGCCTAGAGTGTTTGGACATTTATGTAAATGACATGTTATAGATCATAGATCTAGTAGCCTACACGTTCATTTATTCTTCCTACTAGTCTTCAATATTCATTGTATATATCTCCTTACTGTGTTATCATTATAAACTATATCTAAGCTTACGCTCAATAAATTTGTTTTTATGTATGTATTTAGAGGTCTCTAGAACAAATTAGCCTAATTAAGTTTTACATTAATTCATCCACAATAAATACGCTTTCTTACCTCAGTTTTTGTCGGTTCTGGATAGCGCCAATTATCTTCGGACGGATTATCGACAAAAAACGAAGTTCGAAGATATTTGTAAAAAAATTGCATTAGTCGGGAAATTTAACCGACATATTTTTATAGACTTGGCCATTTTTCCTTCGCATTTTTATGCCCCCCCCCCCCTTTTTTTTTGTTTAAACACACATCTAGCCCAAAGTCTAGGCGTCTATAGTCTACAGTGAACACAATAAATGTACATGTTTGTTTGTTTATGGTCTTTACAATAATGGTTTACGATTCTGTAAACTGGATAACAAGTATGGCGGCCTACTTTCCTTGAGCAAATTGAATTTTAAACAAAATTATCTCCCCATCAAATGCGCTAATAAAGAGAGCAAACTGGGTTATCGTTAATAACTATAAATCAAGTACAATATCTGTAGACTTAGGATGTCCACAAGGGAATACTGCAAGGTCCACTTCTATTTTTAATATAGATATTTTGATAAAATAAGAATGTGACTAGAGAAAGTATTTTTTAAATCCAGAAAACCAGTAAGCCTAGTTTTAAAAGAAAAGCAGACATAAAAGACCTTTTTTTTTTTATTTGTGTATGCAAACCTTCAACTCAACCGGAAACTGTTGTAATATTTTTTTTAAGAATAGTTAAGTGTCCACTTTAGACTACGCTGGACTATGGGGCAAGTAAAGTAGTGTTCAGAAGTTTACGTGGTCACGACATAGAACGGAATTTCGTGGCCATCACAATTCTCAAATCCGCCTTTCCTTTTACGTAACTATAGTCAAGTAAGTTTGTGTACCAATCAAAGCTGGGTGGCCATACCTTGGCTTCTAGAGCGGGACCGGACGCGCCACTGATAGACCACAGTTTGAGCAATAATCAATTTATAAATATAAAAAAAAAAATTAATTCCCACATTGATCAAATACTTAAAAAACCCAATAAAAACTAGGTTTCTCGATGATTTCTTATCAAAATAAATGTAACAAGAGAACATAACTACCATACTACCTCTAAAATAGTTAAACCGATTCTAAGTTATACAAATGTATCTTCAATCTGGAACCTGTTTACTTGTACAAATTCAAAGAGTACCGTAAGGCTGACTACAAATGAACATATTTAGCCTACATGTAAGCTTATTATCTTCTTTGAAAGCTACTATATCCTACCAAGCGCGTCGCCGAGTGTAGTTGAATAGGGGAAACACCTTTTGATAAAGGGTTAGATGTTAATATATATTTTATAAAAAACAGTCGCAAACTCACTGATTTGTAGTTTTGGAGGGTTTGAGAAATATCCAGTGGTTAGGATATTTCCAATAAAATACCTCACAAAGAAACCCAAAGGAATGTTCCTGCAAAATGTGAATATAGAGCTATAATCCCGCGAAGATGAGGTTCGAAAGCTAGGGATAGCGACTCATCTAGAAAAGAAAATGCCGAAGACTAAATACTGCTGCCGTGCGGGTGGTCTTGGTGGATCAAAGGCTATAAAAGCACATACAGAAAACAAGAAAACCGTAAAAACGAAGTTTTCATTATACTCCCTTTATTTGCAAACTAAGTTTACCATCATGTAATTAAATAATTGATTGACCACTGCAAATGAAACGTACAGAAAAAATATCTGTGTCGCAAATCTCAAAAATATCTCCTTACTCCGTATGAATTGTTCTAAAAATAATCGTAGCGCATAATTTTTTTGTTCTAGCTTTGCGCCGAAAAACTATAAAAAGTTGCACAGGCATTTTTAACGCGAAATTAAAATATTTCTTATACTTTCCTTTTAAGAAATGAATATTGTCATAAGTGTAGTATTATTAAGTCGTTTTAACTGAAAATTTGATAGGATGTATGGTTAGGCGCCACAAATCTGCTGTCCAAATTTTAGCTCGATCGGACCACGGGAAGTGGTCGAGAAATCGAAGCCAATTTTTGCACCACGATTGCAGACAGACAGACAGACAGAAAATGCAACTTAAAATAAAGGGAGTAAAAAGGCAGATAATTTAAGCTCTCATTATTTGAATACGAAGTAGAAGTAAAAAGAACATTAAAATATAATTAAAAAAAAAAAGATAATATAATTAAAAATCAAAGAAGGTCTATTAAGAATTGGCTTACAAAAAACACTATACTTTCGAATAAAACGCAATGAAAAAAACACTCCTAGCAGATACAAAGAGATAAAAACACTTTTCTATATTCAAATGTATAAACATTATCTTACTTCCCGAGTAGTAGGCCTATCCGACCAAGGGTTACCTAACTATAAACTAGATTCTAGTTTGGAAAAGCAACCACTTAACATTGTTTAAACCTCTTTTCAAAATGCAAGACAACTTGTAATAGTAATCTTGTAATCTTCTTTATAGAAGGAGCGTCTGTAATGTATAAGAGGATTCGAACCCGGGACATTCGGTACGTCAGCCGACCGCGCTGCCGCACGGCCACCACCCATATGGTGTAATTTTGCAAATGGTGCTGCTGAAACAGGAACCACATAAAAAGGGCCCCAAATCTCATTACAACATTTCTATTATCTTTTTCCTTTTTGGTAAAATAAAACTTTGACTGGATATTAAGACTAGTATCCAGAGTAATTAAATACGTCTGAGACAGGTGGTGTAGGCGTAAGTCTAAATGTCACTGAGTTATTCCTTAGATCGTATTACAAGTATTGTAGGCTACCAACTGTAACAGTCTACTTTTCCACCTACAAATAGGTCTAGATCTACATCTATGCTCTCTCTAAGCCAATGCTGTGAAGTAGATATCTAGACCATAAAGTATACATATATATCTACGTGCACACTAGATGGCGAGTTATATCTTATTGTAACAAAGCTATTTAATTCGCTTTTTATAAAAAAGAAATGGGAAATGAAAGGCTTTCAATGTAAGGCTTAGTCACTAAAGACAATACTACCTAGCTTAGTGATCGTCTATTTGGGAAGCTCGGTTGAAGCGTCAAAAGAAACATGGCACCTCTAATTGAAAAAAAAAAATATTTGTTATAGTTAAAATCAAAGTGATTTTTTAAACCCATAATTTATTTAACATTTATTCGGTTCAGATTCACCAAGCCATCAACTCGAATATTTTTCATAAATATTGTTCTAATACTCAATTTTTTTTGGTTTTATTTCCTCTTTAAAATGGATTGTAAACATATAAAACATATTAGGAGATATATACAGGGCCGTATTTAAGATTGTGGGGGCCCAGTTCCCAAGGGTGAAATTTATGTGGGGGCCCCCTCGTGGACTCGACCCTTACAGTGTCACGTAACAATCAAATGTAATTTCCTATTCATAGTATTTGTTCATTGTGCGCTTCTACAACAGCACTGTTCTAATTGCTGAAAGAAAAGACTAAAATTTTTATTTTGTAATGTGTGGGAACCCGTTTTGTGTGGGGGCCCCTGTTCTATAGGAACATGTGGAACATGCCTAAATCCCCTCTGGATGTATAGACCAAGAGAGAGAAAGATATTAGAAATAAAGATGTCTAACTATGTAGCTCGAAAATATAGATAAACAGCCGAACATAAGCCTACAGATAGACAGACAAGTGGATGAATAGTTAGATAAACAAATAGATAGATAGATATCGATCGATAGATAAAAGTGTGTGTGTGTATGTGTGTGTGTGTGTGTGTGTGAGAGAGAGAGAGAGAGAGAGAGAGCGCGAATGACAGAGAGAGAGAAAGCATAGGCCTACTTAATAATTTAAACGATTCCTTACTTTTCAAACTCTGTAAGGTACTGGTAGTCTTGAGTCTTGAGACAAATTAAAGAACGGTAACTACAAAATTCTGTTCAAGCAAGACAACCAGAAACCTTACACGTTTGTCCACGAAACCTGAGGTTTTACAAGTGCCTCATTTATATAGGCATGTCACAGCTATTTATTATAGGGATAGAATTCAGAAGCGTCACAGACGTAGAGCCATAATAACGCCCACTCCTACCCTTGTCAGTGAATGTAATTGTAATAGCTTATAATACAATACTGGTGATTTAAATTTTGTTTCCCACTTTTTTTTAAAAATATTTATTTCCTGTTTTAGTCGTGCACCCCACCGATTTTTACTTGCGTAACCGAAAGAAGAAGGAAGTGGGAACCATGTCTCCTAACATACTTACCTGGGGTTAAGTTAAAAAAAAATAGACTTTGGTTTGTGATAATGGTTGGTGGGTAATTCAAGGTCACTTCTGTACTCATGGGTCTCATCGATGGCGAAGTGTTGTTACGATACGCTTTCATGATACGCGATAACGCATGGGGGAGATGGGACAGCCCCTGTTGTTTGCCCGTGGATCATCGCACTACCGAGAGGAACCGAGTCTCGGTGGGGAGGAAGCAATGAGCGAAACAGCCCGTCACAACCCCTCCCTGGTGTATGGATGTCTAGAGCTATAGTCTGGGATTGCGCTACCTGGACACAGTGCAGGTATACGAGCGAGTCATCACGGTAATGGTCCGAGGACAATTCAGCAGGTAGGGGAAAGAAGTGTAGTGCGTGAACTGCAGAGGCTATACCCTATGTCAGGGGTCGGCAACCTTTGGATAACAGAGTGCGAAAGTAGGATTTCTAATTCATCCAAATTTCATTCAGCGTGATTACATCCTTAAAGTCATCCTGTTCTTTTCTTGTAAACGGGACTTGATTTATCTTTTTGGGAGCTTTCCGCGTGCCATTGAAAAAAAGTCGCTCTGAGTGCCAAGTCTGGCATGCGTGTCGTAGGTTGCCGATCCCTGCCCTATGTTACGCGACACGCCTTATCGGCGTGCCGGGGGATGGCTAGTATCGGACAGGATATTGGTGTTCCCCATCCTTGATCCAACTCTTAACACCGTTACTCCCTGAACGTAAGATCGTAAAGCTCGTCTGGTATTTTTTAAGACACATAAAAGGTTTACAACTTTAAAGTTATATAGAGTTAAACGATTTATTAGTTTCATTTGCTTTCACATTTTTAAAAAAAAGGGCGTTGTTTTTTTTATAAATTTTATTGTAGGCCTACTATTAATTTATGGCCAGTGTAAGCGTATATTTGCTTAAAATGTTAAAATGGAAATAACTTTACCTTTCCAGATAGATCGTTTTAAAAATTTCTAGATCTACGTCATTGCCATTAATAGTGCTGGTTTTTTAAAACTTAATCACTGAGAACATTAAAGGATATGACAATTTTCTTGGTTGAATTTTTCGTTCAGAAGATGAGAGAGAATTTAACACATTGAAATATTAAGTTCATCTAATTTAGGTTTCATCGAGTGATAGCTAGCTTCAAGATTTAAATTGTAGGCCTAATAGTTTAAAAGTGCACAAATTCAGAATTGGACTTGGTTGCTGTTGCTGTTACAGACGCTCCTTCTATACAGAAGATTATTGCGTCCTACGCTTATTCGTGGTCTGAGTCGTCTTGCATTTTGATTAGTGTTTTAAATGATGTTCATTTGAAGTTACTGGTTTTCCTGGTTTGTTCAGACAACCCATTCCATGCCCGGAAATGGGAAATGACAGACTTTCAGTGTTGTCACTAAAGACATTAATAATCTTGCCCATGAGTCAACTGGGAAACTCGAAATACTTCCAAGTTCCGAATTGGTGCATTAAAAAAACAACTTTTTTTTTATTGAAGCGTCTTTAGGAACATGGCACCTCTAATTGATACAGAAGATTTGAAAAAAAAGGTAGACTAGTCAAATTGATAAAATGTAGTCTTTAGGCGCTTTAAAAAAAATAACACGTAATTTTGGAACTCTTTTAGCCCTTTTTCGGCTCAGATTCACCAAATCGTCAACTCGAATTTATTACCAATAAATATTGTTCTAATACTCATTTTGTTTTAATGTTGTTTTACTTTAAAACAGAATGTAAACTTTTTAAAATTGTTAGGCCTATATACCGTTATATACCTCGTGTATAAGCTTATATGTATAGGCACACAGTGAGCAAAATTAATTGGTGAAAAGACAGCTATCTAATCTAAAATTAAATAGATATCTCGTATATAAAGTTAAATAGATAGACATAGGTCTACAGATAAAAAGACATTTTTGACACATGATAGATAGATAGATCTTAGATAGATAGAAAGATAGATAGATAGATAAAGAGAGAGAGAGAGGGTGTGTGTGTGTGAGAGAGAGAGAGAGAGAGAGGGAGGGGGAGAGAGAGAGAGAATTCATACACGTAAAAGTTTCAAGTTATTCTTACTTTTCAAACTCTGTATTGCTGTCTTGAGTCTTGAGGCCAACACTCTAAGAACGGTAACTAAGAACGGTAACTACAAAACTCAAAGCCCAAACGCGACAAAGTAAGAAACTGAAACATTAAACGCTTGTAGCAGACAAGAGGCTTGTCCAAGAAACGTAATCTGGTTTTGTTTAGCGTCACTGACAAGTGCCTCATTTATAGCCTGTCACAAGAGTTTTTTTGTTTTTTTTTATTAAAGGGCTAGACCTCGTGGGCGTCACGGGTGTAACAGTAGCGTAGCCAGGAAGGGCGGGGGGGGGCGCTCCCCCCAAATACCATTTTCCGAAAAGTAGGGCCTTTTTATAAAAAAATTTCAGTAATAAAAAGTGTCTTTTAAAAAAATAAAAAAGTTGCATATTTTAAAGAAAAATAAAGCCTTTTCAATAACAAATTCAGAAACAATAAGTATGTCC
Source organism: Anisus vortex (assembly GCA_949126835.1). Classification (NCBI taxonomy): domain Eukaryota; kingdom Metazoa; phylum Mollusca; class Gastropoda; family Planorbidae; genus Anisus; species Anisus vortex. Next base: position 18,333,992 of record OX421499.1, read on the forward strand.
ATTTCAAGATTAAAAAAAGTGTTACCTTTGTTAGAATAAAATCGTGGGACATTTAAAATAATTGAAAGAATGTCCTTCTCAATAAAAAAAATGTTGGCCCTTTCAAGAAAAAAAGTGGGCCTGTTCAAGAAAAGAACTAGGAGAGATGCTTATCAATGATTCGCAAAGTAAAGCATTTCCTAAGTAGATATATTGATATTGATATATAGATGTGCCAAGTGCTACAACTATAGTAGGCCTACTCAGTGATTCCTCTGTAATATTATGACATCTCCTATCTAAATGTGTCTGAATGGGCACTTTCGAGTTCTTACACTTTCTTTCAGTATATTGGTCTCCCTGTTACAACAGAGATCCATTCAGGTGCGACTGAATGTCAAGGGGAATAGCTGAACTTCTGGTAGGAGGTTGCCCCTCGTCAGGGAAAAGTGAAAAACATGTCAATTCTCATTAGCCCTTCACATACACTCTCATGAGTAGGTGTCCCTTTTTAGCTTACAAGCTCTCAATGCTCTCCCTTTAGTTGAACCAGAGGTGGCCTGACTTCTACTATCTCGCCACTGACAGAATGGTGAGAAGTGAGAACTACACACCATCGATTGGCTCGCTAGACGTGCTGGACTCTAAACACATGATCATGAACGCCCTTCTACGCAAAACTGATCCATGACATGACGATTATGCTGTCTTAATATCAAACTGTTAATGGCTACATAAGCCAACAATAATCAAACAAAGTGTGAAATGCCAAGAGACAGGAGGTAGCGAGGAATGGACATGAAGTGAATAGTGTTAAGGTGACATGGTCCTTGAGTGACTCTTTGTGGAGATGCTAAGCCTGCTTGGATGTGGCTATCTTGACAGACTTGATCACAGTGTAGTGTCATGCATAAAGCAGTTTCTGGATGAGGAAAAAAAGAAAAGCTACAGAAAATATAATAAATTTAGTTAAAAAAGAACAGCAAAAATAAGAAATTAGAAGTGGTCCAAAACGTCTTTATTGGACAGAAAACACAGAAAAAGTTAAAGATCGTGTCAAAAGGTTATCAAATATGCGAAATGGGATGCATAATTGATTTTTATTTAGAACGACGTCATCTGCGACAGACATAGATTGTTCTATGAACCTTGGAGTTTTAACAACTACATGTGTCCTGCTGCTAGGATTACTCCGAAAGTGGAGCCTGCTTCTAGAGAAAACTTTATCACTTCAGCAGACCCTCATGGGGAGGATGAAGGGGACACAGTAAAAGTAAGACTTTATATAATTATACAGTCATTGACACAACTATGTAATACCCAACATATTCTTCACAATTGTTTTGTATTACGCCTGTATGACCTGAGCTCGTTTTTTCCAAATGACGCTGGGAGTCATTTTAGTATTATTGGGTGTTTTGAAAAATAGTAAATAATAGTGAAATTGTTAGACACTGCTGGTTTATTTGCCAGGGAGTGAGCAGTCGTGGAATAAAATAGCACAGTATAGGAGCAGACTATATAATGCTATATAAAAATATAAGGGGGTGGCAACACAAGTTTCGCGATAGGCGGCAGTCAAGACGTCTTGACTGGAACCACAACGACACCCACACACTAACACCATGTTTGCCAAGACCGTTAAGGGTCATTAAATTGATATAGAATATAGATCTATTTCGTAAATTCAAAGATAAAATTGTATAAGATAAAAATGTACTATACTGAGTGGCAAAACCAGGATTGGAAGGTGGGGTGGCGAATAATGCAAGGTAGGAGAGGTTAGGGGGACAAGGAAGGCAACTATATGCATAACTAAGCATAACGAACATAGGACAAAGCAATTAAATGTAACATTAACCGAACTTATATAAATGTAAAACAGTAGGCGTCTAAAAAATGTTCATCGGACTATCGGATTTAGAAAAATGGGGGTGACGGGTTATCAAGGTGCCTCCATGCCCTCCCCCCCCCCCCCACCCTCCCTCGTGGCTACGCTATGAGAGTTTTGATAAATTGAAACCTGCTAAACATGTTTGAATCAATTCGACGACTTGTATATTGTTGCAGACAGAGTATATTCATAACTATATGATCAGTCTATAAAATAAAGTTATAGAATGGGCTTCTGTGTCGTACTGTAATTATAATGTGGAAAAGCTACGGCTGAATCAGACGGCACATTTGCAGCAAATTCTAAATATAATTTGAACATTCAAGGGACGGCATTTTGAAGACTTACACCATATTATGGAGAAAATCTACCTCACGTAGAGATGCCAGATACATGGGTATCAAAAGAAATTGAGTGTTTCATTTAAATCAGTTTTATTATTTTTCAATTGAATGCGGATTTAACCAGCAATCAATACAATTTTACTATACCGGTTGTCTATAATTATCTAGTTAATTAAGTTAAAAGTTAATTAACCAAGAAAAAGTAAAAAATACAATTTAATATAAATTCAATTGAATGTTTTTTTTCAAAATGCGACAACAACTATATTATTTGAAAATTAAACAGTCAATTATAAGCTTACAGTAGTACATTATCATCTTTCGTAATTACAGGCCTACTACATAGGCCTATTTTTCTGACGAGCTATCTTTTTGCAGATCCTCGTTAGCAAGCACTAATGTAGAAGACTGTTCAAATGTGAGATTTTTCAAGTTGCCCTTTACAGACTTAACTGGGAGTATGTTTCTTTCCTTTGTCCAGTGAGCGTTTATCAATGAGAACACTCTTTTCACATTGCCATTGTGTCCAGGGATACAGGAAAAAAGTTCACACATATTTAGTAACTCTGAAAAGCAGCTTGTACTTGGGCAACTTTGAGAAAACAAACTCCAGAACTTGCATCCTTTCCCCTAACCGTTAGTTTAGACTTGTAATATTATTGTGAGTCACTAGCGTACATTCTATCTCCGGCTATCTCTTGTAACAATAAGGCTGTGACAGGTAAATTTGAGTGTATGTGTGCATGAAGAGATGAGGTGGGGAAAGAGAAGATCGGTGGACAATTAATTATTAACCTAACAACGCATTAGATAACACAATCTGATTCATTACATTTCCTTCTCCAGTGTTTTGCTTTACCCGACCAGCCATTTATTGACAGTAAATTAGAACAAAAAAGTGCACTAAGGTTTTTAAAAACCTTTAGCCGGACATTTTTAAGGAATTATAGCTTTGCATGCCGAACGGAGGACGCAGGGCTAAAAAGGAGGACATGTTCTCCTTTTGCCGGACGTCGGGCAACCCTAACATCAAGGTCCTGTGGGGGTTATGACACATTAAGGCGGTGAAGTTTGTGTCTACCTTCACACAAGGACATCCGTATAGTTCTTCAATCTAAATCGGCTCTGAGCCAAAATAAAACTGAAGAAGGTTCTAGAGTAGGCCTACTAGTTAGTAAACTTCTCTATGCTGATGATGCAGACTATATAATGATTCATTGTCGGCTGGAGGGACATGATAACGCCCCTCCCCACCCCCCATCTAGTCTTTGCCCGTAAATGTTCTTGTCATTTTTTACATTTCTTATTATAGCAGTGCACCCCACCGATTTTTTTTACTTGCGTAACCGAAAGAAAATAACAAGAAGGGGGGGGGGTCATACCCTAACCCTCTTAAAACGACGTACCAAAGAGTTCATTTTAAAAAAAAGTCCAATTGGGGTTGGATAATGGTTGATATAAAAACTTCAAATGACGTACCAAAGAGTTAATTTTAAAAAAAAAGTCCAATTGGGGTTGGATAATGGTTGATATAAAAACTTCACTTCTGTAGGCCTACCCACGGGCCTCATCGCTGGCGAATTGTGGAGACCACCGATAGGCTTTTATTAAGAGCACACAATTGTTGTCAAATACCTTGCAATCCTTGCACTCCACCATTTGGCAATTTCGACTCATACTCATACCTTGAAATTCGTGTAGGGCCTACTCCCTACTTTGAAATTTTGACCCCTTAAGTGTAGCCTTATACCTTCCACTCATGGCTACATTACTGTTTGCAGTGGCGTATTTAGGCATGTTCCACATGTTCCATTGGAACAGGGGCCCCCACACAATAGGGGTCTCCACACAATAGGGGCCCCCACACATCCCAAAAATATTTTGTTTAGTGACATCCCCATTCTTTTGTTTTAAATGTTAAATAAAATTCATTTATTCCCCTATAATTTTAAGCACTCCAGTTCAACAAAGCCAAACGCAACATAAAAAGTATGTAGGCCTGTGATTTTACAGAATGTAACATGAATTAACGGCATTTTTCTGAGGTAGGCCTATGTTGAAGGCAGGAGCGAGGCCATGAGGAACCACCACATAAATTTTGGAACAGGGCCCCCAAAATCCTAAATACGGCCCTGATTGTTTGTCGTATAATTTGGGCGCTCTTTGAGGAGGGAGGGGCATGGTTTGAAAGGAAATTAAAATAACCACCACTGAAAAAACTATCAAAACAATAGGCTTACACTTTTGGTCGCATAAAAAGAGCAGCAAAGGCAACTTGACTTGTACTTTTATTAATAAAAGATTTCATTAACATGGAAATGAAATAACGACAGAAGCTTAGATCTAGATTATTTCAATGTTGGTGAGTTAGATTGATTATATATTTTTGTGTTGCTAACAATAACATGGAAAATGTAAAGCCCAGATAAAATATCTCTATGATTGTTTATTTCAAACGTACCAGCACACACACAAAAAAGTGTAGGGCCAATGTTATCGTAGAGAAATCTGGCTAGTGATAATTTAAAAAAAAAAGCCACTTGCCAGTACACGAGTTGTTTAAAATTATTGCATAGCGTCGACGGATTTTTTTGTATATAAAACAATAGAAAAGGTAGTCTTAGAACATATAGAAAACAAGAGGAATATATATAGGCCTACTTAGTGTTTGAACCTCAGGGATTTATTTTATGTACGTGTGTGGGAGTGTGTAGGTGGGAGGGTGGGGTCTATGACATACAGAATAATGTGCACCATTTATTTTAAAATTGGTTCTAAAACACCGAGAACATTCAGCGAAGACTAAAGAGTGTGTGTGAGAGAGATAGAGAGAGAGAGAGAGAGAGAAAGATATATATAGAGAGAGGCAGGAGGGAGAGAAAGAGGGGTGAGAGAGAAACAGGACATTGGGTCAGGGAAATAGATAAAAGGATAGGTTGGGAAGATTAAGAAATAGAGAGAGAGAGGGGGATGAAGAGAGGACGAAATGGCGAAAAGGAAAAGAAGAAATAGAACGAGTAGGGGACAGAGAGGGGGGAGTGAGATATGGTGAGAATGAGGGAGGGGACGAGAGATAGAAAGAGAGAGAGCGGGAGATAGTGGTGGAACGATTAGACTACATTTCTAAGACAAGGTCAATGCCAATTTTGTTTTCTGAAGAGAAAGAAAAAAATTATAATAACACAATATAAAATTTAAGATTTGTGTTAATAATACACCTATAAACCTAAATGTAACATTGACATTTTTTTCGTATTTTTTGTGTGTGCTTCTCTGAGACTTCTCTCTAATGTTTTTAATTTTCTTTTAATAAGCTTAATTAAAAAATAAAATCAATGTCTACAATGTGCCCACGGGTCAACTAGTCGTGTATATAATTAAATGTCTATGTGTAGGCCTATATTTGAAAAGGTAGGCCTACGCATATGCATGTACAAGTTTATTATAAATTATAGAACACGAGTGTAAGCTTTAGGGCTTATAAGAGAGTGAATGTATGTTTGTGTGATTTCCTTTTTTTTTCTATGCGATACGAGCTGATAGTCATATAGGTTAGCTTGCTTATAGATCTATTTATTCACTTGACTGTCTTTAATGTGGGCCTAAATATGTAGTTCTATTACTGTATATAGGCTACAACTATCAGTGGCCTTGCCATGATTGCATCAATGTGGGGGAGGCATATAGCCTAATGTAACCTAATGTAGCCTAATGTAGCCTAATGTAGCCTAATGTAGCCTAATGTAATTCTGTTAAGGATAGGGGTGGCAAGGGGGAAATAGTAATCTATATGGTGGGGGAGGACAAAAAATAAATAATTTTTAATCAAATGAGAGGGGGGGGGGTTAGTGCACGTAGGTGGAGAAACAGGAAAGGGGGGGGGGGAGATTGGTGCACAGTCATCATCATAAGGTGCCATGCTGGGTGGCGTAGGCGATCATGTCATTCCACGTATCTTTTATTCTGGCAAACTCCAACATTTGCATTATTCCTGCCTTGCCATGCCATTCCGTTAGATCATCTAGTACAGGGGTCGGGAACCATGGCTCGCGAGCCAGGTGTGGCTCTTTTGATGGCTGCATCTGGCTCGCAGACAAATGTTCGATTATAAAAAAAATAATTTTTTTAGACTTTTTGATCGACATGTTTTTTGCATAGCAATATTTCATTCTACAAATGAGCTAAAGTCTACTCCAGCTCAGCATCAGAAGAATTCCTACCTACATCCTATATCCTACATATCCCGTAGTCTGTTAGACCGTTGGGGCGCCACAGATGACATGTAAACCAGCCTCCTCCATTCCTCCCGTCTCTCAGCCGTTTTCTTTGCCTCGCACAGTTTTGTACCTGTCCATTCCCTGATATTATCTTCCCAACGTTTCTTTGGTCTTCCTCTCTTTCTGCCTCCTCTGGTGGTACCCTGCAGGATGGTGTTTGCAAGACCGTTGGTTCTGGTGACGTGGCCATACCATTCCAGTTTTTTTCTTTTCTTGGCTGTGGCCAGCAGGTCTTCATACTTTCCAATTTCCTGTTGTATTCTTTTTCTTATCTGTTCGTCTTTGTAACAGATACCGAGCAGGGTCCTGAAGCATCTCATTTCCATGGCGTTTATCTTATTTTCCAGCTCCGCTGTTAGTGTTCATGACTCGCAAGCATATAAGAAAATGGAGAGGACCAGTGAGCGCATCAGCCTGATTTTAGTGCTTAGGGCTAAGTTCTTGTCTTTCCATATTGTCTTGAGTCTCTTTAGTGATGCTGTTGTCTGGGCAATCCTGGACATTACTTCTGGTTTGGAGCCCTCTTCGGATACAATAACACCTAGGTACTTGAAGCTGCTAACTGTTTCCAAACTCTGCCCACCAATCTTGATCTGCGTGGTGATGCCGCTAGTGTTACTAGTCATTAATTTGTTTTTTTCGGCACTGATTTGCATGCCATAGGATGCGGAAGTTTTGTCCAGTCGCTCCACTAGATTGGCTAATTCTTCCTCACTCCCGGCGAGTCCATCTATATCATCTGCGAATCGAAGGTTGGTGATACTTCTGCCATTTATGCTGATTGTCCCTTCATGAAATGCACACATTTACTTAAATTTTTAGTTTTAAACATAATGTATGGCTCTCACCATGAACGCCCGCAGAAAATTTTCTAGGGGGGGCAAAATATTTTTAATAATGGTGAACGAACGGACAGAACACTGAAGTAATTGTAGTACACTGTAGTAATGAAGGGCATAATGTAGCAACACATTTTTTATTAGCACAATATATGTATATAATAGACGTAAACCATACAAAAAACCTTACTTTAAAATTAAACAAACAATATTACAACGTAAATTTAAAATAAAATGTATTATTTAAATAAGAACTGGAGTCGTCTGTTATCGCTACCAAACAAATCTACAATTTTGTCCATAAACTCTTTTTTGTTACTGTTCACTTTGTCTCTGTGTACTAACAACATGCACTATCTTGACAGACGTTCATCTGACTTTGTAGATCTAAGCCATAGGATTTCAACTTTTTTTCGGCTCACCGCACCCTTTAAAAATCTTACCGCTCACCGCCCCCCCCCCAACTTAATTTTAATTAAACATATATAGGCCTATAATTAATTCTAAAACAAATTTATTTGCATTATTAATTTAGAAATATAAGAGACTTATTTAATAGAACTATATCATGTAATTTCTGTAATTATTAATGTTTTAAATATAAACCACTTAAATGGAAAAAATTAATGCAGGAAATGTTTATTTACAACTGTTTAACGTAAATTATTTTAATCCTCTAATAATTAAATCTTGTTATGAATACCACAATGTTGAATGTATATAAAGAAATAATAATAATCAGTAAAATTTGTTATATCACAAAACAGAACTTGTTCGGCATCACTATTGAATCAAACGTAAAAAAAAAAATTAATGGCTTACATTTATAACTTTAAAATTATCAAACTGTAAAAAGTATTTGAAAATTATATAAATATTATATCACTAAAGAACTTTATATGTATATTTGTAAGCATTACAATAACTACTTATTAAATGGTATCTATACCATTTAACGATAGCTTGGACATAAATTAAAAAAAATTAAAACGGATTAAAGGACATCTCGGTAAAACTGAGATCAAAATATCATTAATATTAACGTGTTAGGGCGAAAGTGAACGGTTAGCAGGGTTGACAGTCCGGTGAACCAACAATAGGACCAGCCAGCCGCACACCATATTTACCAAGACGCGTCACACAGCCATTTAGCAGATTTCGTTACATTATATAAGAACAAAGGGGACCGCTGCGACTGCAAAAAGACAGAAAAATCTCCCTCTTGAGCATAGTTGGTAAGATCTTTGCAAGAGGCACTATCAAGGCTGCAGGTGCTGTCATCTGGAGTCTATCCAGAGTCTCAGTGCGGTTTTAGAAGCGACTTATCCACTATAGACATGATCTCCTCCATTCGACTGCCACAAGAGAGGTTCCGCGAGATGAATAAGCCATTATACATTGCTTTCGATCTCACTAAAGCATTTGATATGGTCAGCAGAAGTGGACTCCTAAAACTCCTGGCAAAAATAGGATTCCCTCCAAAACTGCTATCTTTCATTGCCTGTTTTTTTTTTTAAACCAGGTGCACAGTGAAGTTAAATCAGAGCCCTTTGAAGTCCGCAGCGGTGTTAAACAAGACTGCGTACTTGCACCCACCTTGTTTGGAATATTCTTCTCGTGTCTACTGCACTATGCTTATGGAGACTGCAACGAGGGTGTCTACCTTCACACAAGCAGATCTGGAAAGCTCTTCAATCTAAACAGGCTCAAAGCCAAAATCTCAAGCAGTGTTCTCCTAGATGGGGAGATTAATAGTAGAATAGCTAAAGCCATGGGCACTATGGCAAGATTTAACAAAAAAAATACGAGTCTGGATGAACTCACTGCTCACACGCTCCACTAAGTCACTAGTTTATCGAACATGCGTTCTGATTACCCTACTGTACGGCTGTGAGACATGGAGCACATATTCCTGGGAGGAAAGAAAACTGAACACCTTTTACCTTAGGTGTCTCAGACTCATTTTAGATATAAGATGGCAGGACAGGGTTTCAAACGCAGAGGTCCTACGAAGAGCAGAGTGTCAAGACATCCGTATTACTCTCAGTAACAGACGTCTCAGCTGGCTAGGTCATGTACGCCGAATGCCACAGGGTCGACTTCCACAGGACATTCTATATGGAACGTTAAGTCGGGACAGAGACCTGCTGGACGTCCAAAACTGAGATTTGCGGATGTCTGCAAAAGAGATATGAAACAACTCCAAATCGACCCAAACAGTGGGGAGATCATGGCACAGGATAGGCCCACTTGGAGGGCAGGAATCAAAGAAGGTTTCAGGCTTGCGGGAGAGGAGCGCGCCAGGAAAAAGACAGTGGAGAAAAATGTGGTCCACTCCGCTACATTCAACTGCAGCAAGTGTGACCGTGCCTGTACGTCCAGGATTGGCCTCTTGAGCCAAATGAGGGCTTGCAAGGGAAATGAATCGTCTCTCGAGACGTAAAATGCCGACGAATGTGCTGAACGATCGCTCCACCGTACATGTTGTTGCTGGTAATGTTAGCAAAACTAGTAAGGCATACGGCAAGGTAACAAGTCGATGAAATTTTGGCTACTTTTGTATTCTCGCGTTTTCCGAAAATCAAACTAACTCAAGGCTTCACTATCAAAATTATCAATGTGGTATACCTGATTAATCCCCAAAGATAATGAGATTGATATGACAATGGAAGGAGTCACAGTTGTTACAATTAATTATAAATGTTTTAATTTTTTTTTTGTCTATTTTAGCCCAAAATTATTTTTTTTTAGCTTTCAATCGGGGGGGGGGCACTTTTCCATGGGGGGGGGGGGGGGCAAGTGCCCCCCCCCCCCCCCTTGCCCCCTCCTGCGGGCGCCCATGGCTCTCACAGAATTACTTTTCACAATATGTGCTATCCATGGCTCTCTAAGACAAAAAGGTTCCCGACCCCTGCTCTAATATCTTCCTTCTCTGTCAGTAGGTGGTGAAACTGCCCCTCTTTCATCTTACCCTTTGACCCTTTATAAGATTTAATCCGTTCCCATGAAAACAAGTCCTATTGATAGCCTAGGGTTGTAAAAAAAAATATAATTATGCAAAAAAAAAAAAAAAAGATTCAAAAATAGTGTTTGAGTGGATAGATTGCGCTTGGAGTGCAACGGGACTCGAACCCGAAGTAAAAACCAATATTGAACTTCACGAAGTAACCCCAATGCCATGCTTCCCACGTATTCTATGATGAAAATAAGGCATTATAAACACACTTTCCATTTTTATATCCATTTTAAACCAGTTGGGTGAAACAAATTATATTATTTATTTTACCCATTTACTTTCAGGGTAATATGAATTTTAAATAAATAATTTAGTCTTAAAAGTAGGTGTAAATATTCTATTTATATTTTGGGGGAATTTCAAGAAATCTATAAATATATTTTCACCGTAACGGGAAATACCTCTTCTCTTCCTTCTGAACTTCTGAAAATATAAAGTGTAAAACAAAAATGTAAAAAAAATAATAACGTAAATTACTTTAACAGCCAATGTTTTATTTTATTTACATCCCTTAAACACTCTGATTATTGAGATTATTTGGTTATAAGTCTATTTTATTGAAACACACCGTAGCCGTAGGCCTACACACCAGTAGAGCGAAGCAAAATTTCGTGATTGGCCTAAATGTAAAATAAGCTTAATACTTTTTTGTCGAATCGCCGATGTGATCATTCAAAGTTCAAAGCATACAATTAACAAATTTATATTTTTTATCATTTTTATTTAGAGTATCCATCAAAAATCTATTTTATCCGGCTTACAAAAGCGGTTGGAATGCGAAATATAGAGACATAGGACATAGGCTATAGCTAATGTCAATGTATAGAGAGAGAGAGAGAGAGAGAGAGAGAGAGAGAGAGAGAGAGAGAGAGAGAGAGAGAGAGAGAGAGAGAGAGAGAGAGAGAGAGAGCGAAAAAGATCGAGAGAGAGAGAGAGAGAGGTCGATGTGGAGAGGAAGGTAAACATCAAAGGGGAAGGAGAGTGTAGTAGAGAGAGAGAGAGAGAGAAAGAAAGAGAGAGAGCAATATGGTCTAGGTCTAGCGTATGTAAAGTATGTTTCAAATCACTTTTATTATTGTCATGATTTTGTGAGTTGGCCTATTTAAAGACAGCAGTATCAGTTTTCATTTAAGGTTCAAATTAAAGAGCTGCAAGTTCAGGTGTACAAAATACGATAACTCCTTGCTTAATATTTTAATATTACTGATGGGGACGAATTACATTGAGCAATATTATTTAGATCTATTTAATCTATATGTAGCAGGCTACGTCTAAATATTTGAGTTTTCAGTCCCGGTTTGGCTCTTTTTTTCTTTGGGCATTACCTGGCAACACAAACACCCCATCCGTTTGTAAACTTTAATTCAAGATGGCAGCCTCCTTGGTTTATAGAAAATTGGGGACAAAATGTCATCCAATTCTAAAAATTGTTTGCATTGAAGTAAGCATAAAACTATTCGTTGGGATAATTACCTAATTTAAAAACAGTCTATCGGTAATCTATATAGTCTTCAAATGCGCTTAACATCTTTACATATAGGCCCTAATATATATACTTATATTTATATTATAATAAGTTTACACAGTCAGTTGAGTCAGTAGTACTATACTATACTTACTATACTATAAGTTAACTATAAGTGTCTATAAATAACTAGCCTATACTATACTGTAACTATACTTATAAAAAAATACTATACTAGTACAGTAGGTACTACTAGGGTAGGCTAACTCAAGTCTCAACTAGGCCTAGCCGCTAGCCTAAATACTAAATCATAGCCCGAATCATAGGCTACTAAATGTAACTTACTTACCAAGTCAAGTTACGGTAACTGCAAGTTACTCACTGTAGGCCTAAGTGTAAGTTACACAGTAACAGTAACACTTAACAGTGAAGTAGAGTCAAGAAGCACTAAAAAGTTCTTAAAAGTTAAGATGTATTGAGTTATTGAGTTATGGCAGGTTTCACAATAAGGTTTTAGAAAGTTCCCTTTTTAAACCAAATTTTTATTTTAAGCTTTGTCACTGTATTATATATCATTTTAAAGCCTAGAAACTGAGGAATCTGAATATGAAGGTTAGAAAGTCAGCCGACTTTCCAATGTTTTATAATTAATAATTTTAAGATCGGGAAATTCCGTCTGGCACAGTTTAGCCGGCGCAAAAAAATACACGAGACTTAACAGCTGCAAAATATTATAAAAACGTACAATATTGTGTTTTTTTTATATTTTTATGAAAAATAAACTTATAATACTTGAAATATCATCATTTGTGTTGTGTTTTGTTATTAATTTCACTAATAAACTAATAATTTGGCATCCTTAGGTCATTAGGCCTAGGATATGTGGTACCGGAAAAATAAACAACATGGCGGCCATTTTTTACTTAAAACGTGGTTTTAGCGAAAATCATGGAGAGATATTATTTTTATGTTTAAACAATTACTGTTCGCGTAAATTTAGTTTTAAAACATTTAATAATATTGAAAATCGTATACAAGAACTTAGATATAAAAAAAGAAATGCGTAAATAGCGTTTTACTGTAAATTATCGATAACGGCCGAGCGTGCGGTCCTCGGCGGTGTAACGAAACCCTAATGGCAACATATCAGACAGACACGGGTAAAATAATTATATTAAATTGAAAAACGCATTTTTAAAGTAAAAAAACGCGTCAAATAGAACAAAACGGCTATCCGATTGGATTTATATTTTAAAATTCACTCGAGCGCATTTTAAAATGAATGAAAAATCGATTCAACTTTTTCGGTACCACGTAAGGTTCTCTTGACAGAGCAAGTTTTTGTGATGTACACCCGATGGTTTTTAGCAAATAAAATAAAATTTGAGGCTGAATATTAAAAAATAATGCCGTTTTTATGAATTAATATATATTTGGATTAAATTTGGAGAGTTTTAGAAATCTGCAATGACTTATCTATTTTTAGTTCGAGTTTTAGGCCTAGCCTAGGGAATAAAGAAAAAATTCCAGACGCGGTGTAAAAAAACTAAGAGATTTGAAAAATTGTTTAAAAAAAAAATAAACATATGTAACGACTTTCATTGCAAGTATAGCATATTATAACATATGCATGAATGAAAAACATCCAGAAATCGCGTTAATTTTGCTTTTTAATACTTTTACTTAAAGCTTTTCAAGTAGGTACAAAAAAAGGGGAATGGGATCTGCATGCTTTGTTACGTTACACTGCATAAAAAATATAATAAACAACACTAAAATAAAATAAAAACTCACAATATTGATTTTGCTGATACTTTTATTACATATAAACACAAACAAGTAAAGAAAACAACATTTTGTACATACATTTTTTTTTCTTCAAATATTCAAAAAAAGTTGACCATTTGGTGGCCATTTTGTGAAACCTGCCTTATAGCCTAGTTATAGAAGTTATAAGATTATAAGAGTATAGAGTATAGAGTATAGAATAATAGAGCATCCTACATCTGATGTAACATCAGGAGGAGCTTTGTGCTCAGATGTGTGGCGAGCAGCTTGGTGAGGCGAGGTAATGTCGCTGGTGGTTAGGGTAGTCAACTTTATTGTTGCCTGAGCATTAAATGATCGCTAGTTTAAAACACTGCTTGATGAGGTTGGGAATAATTATCCTTGCATCCTACATCAGAAGGCGCTTTGGGCTCAGATGTGTGGCGAGCAGCTTGGGGAGGTAATGTCGCTGGTGGTTCGGGTAGTCAACTTTATTGTTGCCTGAGCATTAAATGATCGCCAGTTTAAAACACTGCCTGATGAGGCTGGGAATAATTATCCTGGTCTGCTTCTGCACAGCAACGTGCGTTGGTTGTCAAGGGGGACATAGGCCTAATTATTGTACTTTTAGTGTTGAAATGACACACAATGCACACTTTTACTTGAATTTTTACTTTTAAACATAATGTATGGCTCTCACAGAATTACTTTTCAAAATAATGGCTCTATCAGACTAAAAGGTTCCCAACCCCTGGTATAGAGGATAGGGAGTAGGCTATATATTATATATACTAGGCTGATTAGGCCTACTATTTATAAGTAGGCTATAAAAATTATAAAATTAAAAGTAAGTCATAAAAATTTAATTATTAATAAGTAGGCCTATAAGTTATGAGACTATAATAAGTAGCCTAACTATAAAAATAAAGTGAAGCAATATATAAACCTAAATTTATGATCAATAGCTTTTGTTAGGCCTAAACTTATAAAGTTTAAAGACAAAGATAAAAAAAAATACATGTAAATCATTTACAAGGCCCACGATTACTACAGTGACAGTAAACTTAAACTCATTTTAAACTGCCTAAACTGGTATGAAATAGCATAAATGTGATTATATCTGGCTCTAGTTAAGTCAGTCATGACAGTTTATCATGAATTTATCATGCTATAGGTATAGGCCTACAATATAATTCTTTGAGCAGCATAGTGCACAATCAGCTGGATATAACAGTTATACATTATATACTTAGACCGCTGGAGATTATTATAATTATATGCAAAAGGCCTTAAAGGGCAAGGATAACAGAATATTATAAGACATATTCTGCTGGGAATAATACTGAGGGCTATTCACAGTGGGCTGTAAATAATAAATGTTACTACAGACTACAGTGGATATTGTAATATATTTGTATTGTGGTGACTGGGACGACTTATATATATATATATATATGGCCATTTAGAAAACATAGGTGGAGAGAAGTTGCTATCACCTGACCAAATGACTGAGTGAAACAATGTATTCACAGATTGCTGGGAATAAATAAACACTTCATTTACATTTTGTTATTATTGCTTTTCTCATTTTTTTTCCGCTTACTTTTTAAAATATGGCAGGTCACTGGCCACCAAGTGGTGGGGGTTTATTGTTCAATGTAAAATAATTTTTTTATACCAAATGTTTTTTTTACTTGTATGTGTTTGTGTCCATAAAGTATCAGCTGCATCATTATTGTGTGATTGAATTATCTTGTTATATTGTTTATTTCAATTTAAATAGGCACGAACATTACAATATGGGCCAGAAGCTATTTCCCAATTTTTTGTATACATTTGAAAATCACTTACACCAGGATTAAAATAATGTTTATCATTCATACACATGTTATATTTCCATAAGTTGCACTTGGAAACACAATAAAATGTTTATTTTTGGGAAAAAAAGTGTTTTAAAAAGCCTTAAATTTTTATGGCACATCAGTCCTTTTTTTTTCGTCGCCAGCGCTAAGTCTAAAATTAGATCTAAATTAAGATTTATCTATTAATTACATAAAACTCTTTTCCTTTTAGTCAGAAATATATTTTTTCCCACAAACCAAAGTGGTTAAAATGTAAAAAAAATATTTTTCTCGCTTTTAACACATGCTATGTTTACAGTCAAGATAGCCAACATCCTGACGACATTGCACCTCAAACGCTACATCTAAACGTTATGAAGCTCGTGTGCAAAATCACGTTTTATTGTTCAAGTAATAACAGAACACAACACATACACTGATATTTTCACGTTTTGTGAGTTTATTTGTTAAAAAGAATCCATTTCAACAATATAGTGTTTTCATGCTATTTTGATGTTATTTTAGTTATTTAGTCTAAGTCATTTTTTAGCGTCAGCAACATCTGGGCCAACGAGCTTTACTGATTTTTAACTATAATTTATAAAATATTAGACTTTCAATTGACTTTATAAGTGTCATATTTGGATTTATGCGCCTTCTGGCTTTAAAATGACATATAATACCATAATATAGATCATAGGTTCTCAACCTTTTTCGGCTCACCGCCCCCTTTTACATTTTTTTTCCGCTCACCGCCCCCCAACTTAATTTTAGCGGAAACATTTGTTAATTAAAGGGAGATAATTAACCCTTTTCATTTTAGGTAATATTTCAATTTGTTTTACTTTTATAAAAAAAACTGAATGGCTTGCATTTATAACTTTAAAATGACATGATAGAACTGTAAAAATTATTTGAAAATTGTATAAATATTATATGACTAAAGAATTTATATGAATATTTTCAAGCATTTTAATAGCTACCCAGTTTGTATAATTACTACGTATCTATACCGCTCAGTTATTGTGGTTACCTCCTTTCAAAAGATCCAAACGCATTAAAGGACATCTCGGTAAAACGAGTAAAATTAGTAATATTAGCCGATGTTAAGGCGACAGTCCGGTGAACCTACCATAAGACGAGACGGCCGCATAACATATTTGCCAAGTAGGCCTACTAACCCCTACTTCATCGAAAAGTGATTGCGATTCTTATTTGTTCAATAATATGTATGCCTACTGTTGGGGGGATAACAGATATTTAGTAGCACTTGCGTTTACATCATATTTTATCCAAAAACTAATCGATTCAAATAGCTGAGTTGTTGAAATTATAGCAGGTACGTATGTACCGCCCACTTGCCCTTCATCGCCCCCCAATCGCCCCCGGGAATGTTATCGCCCCCCTAAAGCTTCTCATCGCCCCCTGGGGGGCGATATCGCCCCCGTTGAGAACCTATGATATAGATTGACTTTAAAAAAAAAATGGGAACTCCTGAAATCCTTATCGCAAAACCTGCCATGTTTTCATTTTACATTACATTGTAAGCTTTATAAATGTTCTAATTACTCTTAAATATATTTTTAAATATTGACTTTTCATGCCTAATTTTTCTTTTTAAAGGCAAGATTTTTTCCCGAGTTCCATTAAATCTACAATCTTCTGCCTGACATAATTTGGGAAGAGCTAAAGCATCTGGGCATTTTTCTGGTCACACAATCCCACTGAACATTCAGGTTTAAGAAATGAGTGAACTCTGGTCACCAAATTGATCTAGAGTTAATTTTGTACATTTAAAAAATAATTTGCCTTTTTTTTTATTGCACATTGTTTGTATTTTTGTTGATTTGTACTTTTATAGCCTTGGAGCACTAGGTATGTTGCAGTAAATGTTGAAAGGCTTCTGCTTTCATCTTCTTGTGCAACCCACAATGGCCATGGACACGCATGCTTTTCAACATCCTCCGCGATGCTGTCAGATCTTCCACCAACCAAATCAGGGCCCCCGCCTTCACCACCTACTCCTGAAATTAAAACTAAAGCACAGGTCTCAGATGTAGGACATGTTTACAAGTAAGAACATTTTCTTTGATGTTTAAACCTCTTGCATTGTGCCAGAGAATAAATTCATGTCATTGTTAATTTTGCAAAAGGCATCTATGTCACATATGTCAAGATTTTGTTTCCCTACTTTATGAAATACACATTTTTCCTTTGTTTCCAGATTCTAACTTTCTAGTCTGTTTTTTAGGTACCACTGACTAAGTGGTTAGTTGTATACTTATGGTGCAGGCCATGTAATAGGCTGGCACCAAGGTTGGGTCCAAGTCCTGCCTGTTTTTTACATTTCTTTTTTTTTATATTTCTCATGTATAAAACTGTCTTTTTTTTCTACATGTTTGTTAATTTTTTGAAATAATTGGCCCCCTTTTTATGTTTGTTTCTCTAGAGAACGCTATATACCAATAACTAGACAGTCCATCCTTCGTCATTTACTACAAGAAAAAAGCTTCTTCACAGAGTCAGAGTTGAAAACATTTCCATCTTTTGTTCTGGCACTAGACAGCACCCTAGTAAATAAATACCATTTGGCTTTACACAATTTAAAGGTGAGTTGTCTGTGGTTTTTCTTTTCTAATTTGATTTAAAATTCATATTTAAAAAAAAAAAAAATGAATCAGCTTCTATGTAGACTACAAACAATTGTCCATGCTGCTGAGATAAAAAAAAAACTTTACCTGAAAGGGCCTAAGCCCACATTCTTCTGACAGTTGATACTTTGATGGTATTACTGTATAGCAGTGGCTATCAATTCTTTTCTCCAGAATCTCTCGATTAGAAATTTTATTTTCTCATAAGTTTTAATAATCAATTTCTTGAATTTAACAAGCTTATTTTATTACCCTTTTTTTAAAATTGTGTTTTCTGCCATTTTTATAATGCACTTTTATCTGCCATATAATTTTAAACAAAAGTGAGTATTGTTGGTACATTAGGCTAATGAAGCAGAATTCACCAGTTTATAACTCTGTCTCATTGTTTATGGTCGAAGGAAAGTGAAAATTTGTTTTAAAAGTATATTATATTATTTGTTATTTTATGGAAGGACTTATACTTTGGAATTATGTTCTTGTAGGCATTGTTTGACCCCATCAACCCAGACAAAGACACTTTGAAAACAAGAGAGTGGACCAGGAATGACAAACTGGACAATGAATTTTGGCTCCTGCAGCAGCTAGAAGATGTCATGAAAAAGGCCAACTTTCATGAGTTGCCCAGAGAGAAAATGTCCCATTTTCTCAAAGAACACAAGACTCAGGAGGGTGTCATAGTAAGTAGCTTATGAACCATTTTCTTGCTAATCAATGCATTTATATCACTCTACATAATACATGATACATAACACATACATATAAAATCTTTGGGTTCAACGAAGGGGAGACAGCTGGCATAGTGGTTTGGTTATAATTTTGGTGTTGGATAGACTGCCTTTACTACTTTTTATGTATATCTTTAACTGGCCTTAAGTGCTAGTTGATCTGTATGGTACTTTTTTAGCACTTGACTTCCACACATTGCATACCCCTGGGGTTGAAACCTAACCCCTCTGGGAGTGCTGGGTGGGAGAGGTAGACTTGGACAGGAGTGGCTAGAGCAGGGCCGGATTTACCTATAAGCTAAACAAGCTATAGCTTAGGGCCCCCACTATTTTGGGGGCCCCCAAACAAAATTGTTCGAGTGAACAATTGTCATATATACTTAAATATACTGCAGCATTATTATATATATATAAATACTAAACGGCAGTTTTGAAAAAAATGTTCCTAAACGAGTTGTGGCAGTCATAATAAAGCTTACTATGGCAGAGCGTGGTTTATCTTTAAGAGGAGATAAGCAATTATTTGGTTCTCCTCACAATGGCAATTTCCTTGGAGTACTGGAACTTATAGAAAAATTTGATCCTTTTCAAGCAAGCCATATATATAAAAAAAAGGAATAAAGAATTAGGTATCAAATCTTATCTTTCTACAATAATATGTGATTAATTTATCTAAATTATGGCACATGAAGTAAGTGACTCAATCTTGGATGATTTAAGAACTGCAGGGTAGTTCCGTTTATTTGTAGATTCCACTCATATTGATCAGATCACTGTTATTTAGGTATGTTTCAACAGATGATGTGCTCCCCTATTGGACGTTTTCTAAGAAGATATTCGTGAAGGAGTTAGTGCTTTATGTCAAACATATCCTGAAGATGTGCACATGAATCTTGTAGGAGAAATTAAGCATTTTCATCAATATGTTAGAAATAGTCAAGCCTATGGTTCAGCGGAACATGATAGTCTGACACAGCAGGATCTGCTGCGATCTGCATAGGATAATATTTAACGATCAAGTCCAATCAGCATTCCCTAATGTGGAAGCAATTTTCAGTTTTTTCTTAGTATGATGTTTGCCAATTGCTCTGGAGAAAGATCTTTTTCTCAGCTGAAGTGGATAAAAATGAATGTAGAACAACAATGACTCAAGATAAATTATGTTCCCTCAGTCTAATGTACATAAAAAGTGACAAACTATGCAGTTTATCATTTGATGATGTCATCAGTGACTTTGCTATGGCAAAGGCAAGAAAGGAAATATTTTAGTTGTATATAATTCTTCAACCCTTACAACATGTTTCAAGAGATTACATAATAAGCCTTTGTAAATTGTGCCTTTTAAAATAACCTTTGTTTCTTGTTACCAGAGTTTGCATTTTTAAGTTCGTTATGAATAAAAATGATTTTAAGTTAAAGATTTATTCAAAGACTATAATAAGATGAACCGCTTGCTCTATTTTTAGAACTTATATGTTGTTTTTTTCCATGCGCAACCAATAAGGCTGTCATAAATTACTTAGATCTATACGCTCCTACGATCGCATTAAAGGTTCCCGTTATATACAAATTTCGATTTAATCTTAATTTTCCATTTTGAAAATCATAGGGAATTACTAAACCGAAGTCTAGATGACTTAGTGCGATTGGAAATTCCGAAACTATGTATTTCTAGTTATCAAATAACAGAAATATCAAAGCAAGCGGTAAATCTTATTATAGACTTTGATTTATTATTTCACTATCTATAGGTCTATACTTCTTAATTATATTTCAGTTTAACCAACCCTCTAGGTATCCGAAAATCATATTTGGCACTGACATATAGGCCTAAGCTTATAAAGGAAGGGCCCCATATCTCAAATAGCTTAGGGCCCCATCAAGTCTAAATCCGGCCCTGGGCTAGAGACATTATGAGTAACATTTGTCCCACTGCCCACTATGGTCCCTGAAACTGTGAAACAAATCTTCAGGTTTGCAGAAATACTGGAGCTTCCCCCCCCCCCCCACCATCCCCAAATAACTAGAAATCCTGGTCAAATTCTAATAATATATTATAAAGCTCTGGAGTACAAAAAAGCACTAGAGGTAAAAACAGAATTGCACAAGACTGGTCAAGGAAAACATCATTGCCAGCTTTAAGATTTGTTATATCCCAATGGATCAGATGTTTGTTATTTTCTGACCATGAAGGACATCCTGAGTTCAGCCAGAGTCTAAGTTAAAGAATTTACTTTCCCTTATTTAAACGTTCTTGTCTGTTTACTTGGGAGTAGAATTCACTAGTGTCAGTGACCATAGCCCTTCTCAACATTATTTAAAGTAAGTAAAGTTCCTAAGTGGCTAGCCAATTGATATTTGGATAGACTCAAGGATGCTCCTACAATATTTGAAAAGTACTGTTTAATTAAGATTTAAACCAAAGATCCTAGGCTTGACTACCCCCAGCTGCTAGGTCATATGTCATCTTTTCTCATTTAGTAGTATTTGTATTTGCTTCACATTTTATTTAGCATCCAAGTCATAACTTACTTCATAGCTATTTGTTATAAACCAAGCTGGACATATTTTAACCTTTTATACTTTATTGCAGGTCAGTGCAGACACAAACAAATATGATGTACTCAGGTTCTGGGTTTTGGGCCATGAGAGACCAGAGCTCCACCTATCCTTAGGGGAGAAAATTCTTAACAAGCTCCTGAAACGCCCGCCCAGGCAGCCAATGGAATATTACAAAAGGATAGTTGTTGCACTAAGGTTGAAGAAAGATTCTAAACTGATTCTTAAAGCCTTTAAAGAGGTGTGTTGATTTTCTATGTGCTAATTGAACACAAATTCTTTACATTTATTTCACACATTGTTTCACTACTTGGTAAATGAAAGAAAGGGAATATTTTAATTATTTAGCCCCTTAGTTACTATGGGTGCCTATCGGTGTCATATAATTCTTACACTCAACTATCAGAAACATCTTATAGATGTTATAACATTTTAAGAATTTTTTTTTAATTTTTAGGAAATATTTTTAGCTAAACCTTTTTGATAGTTAAAGGGTTAAATATTTCCTTACGTAATCTTTTTATTAATATTTTTAGAAACTTAATACCACATTGTGATAGCTTTTTTAAAATATGAGCTGTCTCCCTAAGTTCTGAGTCATTCTATTCCTTGACTAGGATTTTTTGTGTAACTCACTGCTCTTTAACCCACTTCTGCTTTTCCCGTGCCAACTCCTTAATGGTTGTTTCTGTCCGCTATTGCTATTGTTATTGTTATTTTATTCTGCCCCAAGTAGCAAGGGTGATTGTAAAAGATAATGTAATGTGTCTTTGTCAAAACAATGGATGAAAGTATTCACCATAT
This sequence comes from Anisus vortex, assembly GCA_949126835.1. Classification (NCBI taxonomy): domain Eukaryota; kingdom Metazoa; phylum Mollusca; class Gastropoda; family Planorbidae; genus Anisus; species Anisus vortex. The sequence goes on from OX421499.1 coordinate 18,356,156, forward strand.
AATATATAACCTGAACCTTCAAGATTTAAACAATTTTAATGGTTAGTGTTGATGCTTATAAGAGAATAATGTCAGAATAGAAACACATCAATTTTTTGAATTCCCTTGGTGTATATGTTTTATAATCAATTTAACCATCAAGGGTTTGATAGATAGTTTATAGGAAAGATATTTTAAATTAACAGTAGGGGAGGGCCCAACATATTTTCTCTCATCAACTATCACAAATGCAGTTGTTCTTTGTACAAATATTTTCCTCATAGCTTCACACTTAAAAAAACTTGATTCTGTTCTGAAATCAATCATCCAGGCATAAAGTCATTGTTGATTTAAGAAAAATTAGTTGATGGAAGATAGAGTTATCTTGGTATGAAATTATTTTAAAAGTTTGCTATTACATGGATTTAATGAGCTCAGTAACATACTTTAAATGCAGATACCACTACAGAGGGTAGAAATGTTGCTGCCAGATGGTAAAATACAAATGAGTGTCACTGACAAAGGCTTGCTGGCATCGACGGCTGGTTTGACTGGGTTCGGCATTTTAGCCAAAGCTGTCACTGTCTTAGCCGGTATGAATGTAAGTCTAAAGCTACATCTTCCTAATAACATTTCTAGAGGTTTCTTAAATTACTTTTCGCTGATGAATTTGATTTCTTTTTGCGAAATTTGTGTACGTTTACTGAAAGTATGGTCTAGTGGCAGTGCATTATGCTGGTGCCTCGAAGGTCCTGGTTCCTATCTTGGTTGAAGGCTAGAGTTTGTCCCGGGTCTGGAGGGTGCCCTGTGTCTACCCAGTTCTGTAGGGTACCTGACATTAGTTAGGTAAAAGTAAATGTGGCTGCACATTGTGCTAGCCACACAATCTCTAGTATGCCATAGAAACTTGTGAACTCTGCAGCAGGGGCTCTTGGGATCAAATTGGTCAGATGAAATATACTTTTACTTTACTACTACTTTACTATTAAAAGTAGATTTAACTAGCATACATTGTGCTCAGTTCTTTAATAAATCATATTTTTTAATTTGTTAGAAAGTAATTAATGTTATTTAGTAGTCAATGACTAAGATATGCACTATAAAGTGCCAACAGTTCATCATTACCCAACTGGTTTCTTAAGTTCCGATCACACACCCTTTTTTTTATAGACACTTAACAACTTGGGTAAAATTTTGTAAAATGTAAGATATCAATGCTATGAGCACAAAGAATGTTTATTCCATACACATTTCACTTAGTCAATGAATGACTATTTCTATACAATATGTACATGACATTATTATTTGTATAATTGTATTAGATTTCTTGCTACAACTTTTTTGTGTATTTAGTGTATTTTGTTTTTATTGTTTGTAAAGTTTGAATTTACCATTCAGTAAACTCCTTTCTCTCCATTGTCTAATGAAGTTTTAACGTGATGCAGGTAGAATGGCCTTTACTTCTTTCACTTGTCACTGGGACCATGGCATTGCGTTTCTGGTATTCCTATCAAAGCAGAAAAAATGCCTACCTGACAGATGTTTCCAGGACGCTGTATTTTAAGGTATATTTAAAAGAAATTTCATCACCTAAGCCTTAATCCTAACTTAAGATAGTGGATACATCTGGCTGGGGTGTGTCTTTGTAAAGCCATGACTAGCTAGCTCATTGTGACCACTATTAATTTTACCCCTGTCAAGGGTTCCAAAAGATTCCAGACACATAGATATATTCTATGGAATTTGCAAGCTAGAAATTGAGTTCAAACCCTAGAGCAGAGTTGGGCAAACATTAGGTCTATGAGAGCCACAAGCAGATGTTTTGTATTCTTTGCTAAACAAATTTAGTACATAAACAAAAAGTTATTGAAAGAAGAATATTGTTTCAAATTAAGGAAATTTTATAAAAAAAAGAATTATATGACACTTAGAAAAAATGTGGCCACATTTAAGTGGACCAAGGGCCAGCCGCACTTACACAGCCCTGCTCTAGATAATCCAATGTTTTTGATTTAACTAAATCCTTAGTGTAAAACAAACAACCAGTAGTGTAAACTTATTGTATGGTTTTGTACTGTCCAGGCTTTTCTGTTTCAGTAAAGATTTATGGTTTCATTGCACAAGGTAAATTTGAAATCAGTTCTATTCTAAAACATATTCAAAATGTGTTTAAAACTTTTAAATTATCTGAATGTTTCTGATAAAGTTTTACTTTTTTTTGTTTGATTTATTGATGCTTTTTACTTCCTGAAAAGTTTTTTCTAAAATCAAATTTTGCTAGTGTATACTTTTAAAAAATTACAAATTAGCCAATATTTATCTGACTTAGGTTCATTTATAACATAATTCAAAAAGTTCAGTGAACATTACAGAGATTTTTTGTCAACAGAATGTTTGTCAGCAGTGGATTATTATATTACAGATGATTATTTTGAAACTGTCCATTGACTGTAGGCATCATTGCTTTGGACAAAACAATTTTTTGTTTTTTATTTTGGCTAATTCATAAGCTTCATATAATTCAATGATATAAAAATTGTGACGTAATACAAGTGATTGTTCTATAGTTCTTGAATGGATACAACGCTTGATGCTTTACCTGCTATCATTTACATGCTATAAATTATAAATAAAAGAATTGAATGTTTTTAAAACACTAAAAACTAATAAATCAATTTCAATTGAAGCACTGATAATGAAAAAAAAAGAGGAGTAGTTTTAGTTTTACACTTTGGCATATTCTTTGTTATTCAGTTAAAAAAAAAATTTGGAAAAAAAAATAGATTAAAAAAAAATATAATTCTACTGCCAGAAATAGAGAGTTTTATTCTTAAAATATTTTTTCTGAAAACCACCATTAGTTTAGTTGAACCATTCTATCGGCAATGCCTCTATTGTATTGTATTGCACAGAAAAGTCAAGGATACAAGTTTTCATACCAGAATTTTTATGTGTTATTTCTTCCACCAGAATATCACCAATAACAAAGGACTGCTGACACTTTTGGTTGACAGGGCAGAAGATGAGAGCCTGAAGGAAACTGTGTTAACTTATGCATTTCTACTACAGTCTCTCCCTGAAGCTGTGAGGAAATCACCAACGGCTGATAGTTCTTCCACATCAAAAGGTAAACTTTCTGGTTTTATACAGCAGCACGTCATCATAAGTTATTGTCCTCATTTGGAGCAGAGTTTCCTTGATGTGAAAATAACATATTCCTCTTCTAATGGCCACATGACTCTATTGACTCAGATTAGTGGATGGTCACTTAAGTAATGAGGACTCTTAGACGCATTGTTTTCAATTTAATCTTATACTACTGCAATCATTAAAAAAACACTTTTAAATGGTCCATTGCCTAAGTAACATGTTTTTCCTTTAGATAACTATAATGTGTCAAACAACTTTTTCTTTTAATTTTTACTAGCAACCTGTTGAGCTAGAGAATGTTGTTTTGTTTAGATGAAACAGTTATAATGAATATTTCAATGTATGTTTGGCCAGGTCTGACCAAGACAGCTCTGGAGGAGCAAGTGTCCAAGTGGGTGGAGAAACAAACTGGAGTCCATCTAGAGTTCAATTCAACAGAGGCAGTGCTCATTTTGAAAAACCTTGGGCTTTTGACAGAGAAAAACGACAAGCTCTGCGTCCTTGCGCTGGATGCCGCTTCTAGAATTTTGCCCCAGAGCCCTCCAAGTGTCATTGCCCGCAGGGCGACAGAGGCAGATATAACAGAAGGCTATGATAGGGACGAGTATCTGGAAACAGAGGAAGAATACAAGGAGGAAGAGAGGCAGACAAGTCGCTATGGATGGTTTTAGATAATATAGGTTTAAGGTATTGTTTCATGATAATAGACAGCTAGATTCACATTGGTTGACTGGAAAGTTTAAAGTATAAGCACATATTGATTCATTGAAATGTTCTAGAGTTTTTTTCTATTGCCATTATTTGTGCTTGAGACGTCTTATTGCTAAAGCTAAATGATCTGAGTGGTGGTTCACACTAAATCTTCCATCATGTCTTGACTCTAAACATCACAAATAACTGTTTCACTTGAAGTTGTGGGATTAAAAGTGCCTATAGTCAGTTAGAAATGTCAGATTCACTTTTGTTGGTACTGTCATGGCTGTGAAAGATTTGAATAGAAAGAGCATGTCTAGTTAGGGACTTAAAATACCGGTACTATGTTTACTATGCAAAGAATGTAACTTTTTATTTCTAAGTCAAAAGTAGATTGAAATGTGAAGATCTATGCAGAGTATGGTTTTTGCCAAAATGTTTCACTTCGGACATTGATTTAAATGATAATAGACACTTTGTTTGGCATGAAAAAGTTATCAGAGGTTTGATCATTGAACCAAATGTTTCTATTAAAACCATATGTTGTTGTTTTTTTCTATTGAGTTAAGAGTCAAATTTCTACATCAGCTTGAGAGTTTAGCATTGCAAGTGGATAGTCTCTTTTTGTAGTATGTTAAACTTGATTTAGTGGAATTATTATTTCTTATTGTATCTATTGATATAAATAGTTGTGATATAGTGTATAAATGACAGTTAAAATGATATATTATATTATAGCAAAAGCTTGAATGATTTGCTTGAAAGGGAAAAGCTGTTTTTTAAAAGATTTACAAAGCATATCTTAGGCTTTGATATAGATGTATCTCTAAGCCTAAAGTGTTCTCTTAGAAGGCAATAATGTCTTGTTAGTTATATTGTGTGCAATCCCTAATTGCCTGTTAACAGACAATATGTAAGGAGAAAAAAGGTATAATCTAATTACTCTACAATAATTTCCTTATTTATTTATATTAGAGAAATAAAAATGTATCATATTTTCAAATACATTTGTATTTTCTTGGACTTCATTTAAATGTGTTATCACGTTATGTGTTATCATCATATTACTATCACTAAATATCTACAGCGGTGGATGATTTGCCTACTATTTTAACTTAATTCATCACTTTATTCAGCTATAAGTTCAAGACTCAAGAAATGTTCAAGAAGATATATTAATAAATTTACCATTAAATCTAAACCCCATTTTGAGGATAGATAACATAAACCAGAAGGTTAACTATAAGATAAAATTCTGTATTGGTCAAAATAAAATGGAAGAATGACAATTCCAAAGCCTGGCCTTCTAAATTGATCAAGAGGATATTCTACACATTCAAAATGGGTTTATATTTTAAATGATAACTCTGGCTGGACAAAATTGCAGATATACTAGGCTTGGTTCAGGCACTATGTAACAGAAGGTGGTGTCATAATGACAATGTGCTTGCTTTGCATGACACATAGTATACTTTAAACAGGAGATAGTCATCCAATTTGGTATCTAAAGGTCTCTATCATTTTAGCATGTCCAAAGAGGGATTCAGTAATTGGAACTCTTTTAATGGTAGGGTCTGATTGAGGCAATGTATCATGATGTCCTCACTCAATGAAAAATAACTTAGCAAAAGATTTTATCAATGCATGACCATGCTGAAGTTAAAGTTGCAATATCTTTTACCCATTTATTTGTACACAATCTCAGACTTAAGAAAAAAGCAAATATGAAGAGTATAAGAGCATGAATATCTACTTTATTCATCCTAAATTTAAACATAAAATGTTTTTTGTTCCTCCAAAATGAAAACATGTGAGACAATGAAAAATCTATAAATAACTTCTAGACACTGAAGCTGATGTACAAAACAAAATCTTATGTACACAATGTCATAGGAAAAATAAAAATTGGGATTCTAGTATCACAAAGTCAAAAAAACAATGTTTGTGTAACAACAAAATCTGAGCATTTTAAAACTTGTGTTCTGGCTTTGAAGAAAGAATGGTAGATTAAAAAAATGAAACAATTGGAATTAATAGACAAAGTTTAATTTTAATAATCATATTGAATAACTCCAAAATATAATAATTTACTAAAATATTGTTATAAAAAAATATGTTATGTACTTATATTTTATAAAAATGACTGAATCTATAATTTGTTTATCTCATACATGCATTTTTGTCTGTTGTTCATTGGCTGTATTATGTGACTGTCGTTTCAGCGCATAGAGCTGTTATCAATGGGATATGCACTATACAAGCATTATTATTATTATTATTATTATTGTCCTATCAACCCACCACAATCAACACACTTTACAGCAACACAACATTAAAAAATATATGTCAATATGTCTGTCTAACATTGACTGCTATACAACCTGTTTTCAAAGTAAAAGAAACTATAATTTATCATATTATGTTTCACATAACATTACTTTCTTGTTAAGAAACTAAAACTGTATAAAGTTTAATTCTATTATGACAATAAGTTACTCAATGACATTCCATTGGTTTTAAGTTTCATAAATTCTCTGTCAATAATTTTTTATTCCAGGTACATTATATTTTTTTCATTAGTAAAAAAATAAATAAAGAGACCTGAAATCTTATCATATCTTCTTTATGATACTTCTTTGAAGAAGAGTTAATCTCTTGCCATGACATATATAGCTGTTGAGCCTTTAAGAATGCCTTTCCTGTGGTGTTTAATTGTTTCATTCTATAAAGATCATTGTATTAATCATAATCTATCTTGAACATATAGTTTTTTTTATGTGTCTTTTTACCTTCAAGGGGATCATTCCCTCTTTTCTTCCCATTCATTCCAAAAAAAAAAAAAAGAAGAAAGAAATCCCTTATAAATGTAAATAACTTGCAGATGTATTAGAAGTATTAGCTGCTTTTTAAATCTGAAACAAAACTTGTAAACTGAGATAACTTTTTTATATTATGCAAAAAGTAGGCTATAATCTTTATAAGATTATAAAAAAACACAATTTATTTACATATTGTAATAAAACACGGTTAATATTGCTACAGGACATTTTATTATGCTTTTTGAAAAAAAAGAAAGACAGGATTCTATAATACATAATTTAATTGTGAAGATAAATGCAATAAGACTTGAGGGCAGCGGGGAAACACTGCATTTGCTAAAAAAGAAAATCAGCTGAAATTTCTCTCCTGCGTCTTCTTTGCATTTTCTTAGTGTTCAAAAGGAAACATCAGCAATGGTAACTCATTGGAGTACCACATAACGATTGCTAGAAATCAAGACATGCAGAAGTCAGCTGGCATAAAGGAAAAATTTTAAAAAATATAATGAAACAGATTGAACATATATTATGCAGAGTATTATCCTTCAGTGTCTGAAAATAATAACACCTATCTATGTGAACAAATGTATTATTTAAAAAAAATTAACAACCCATGGAAACAAATCAATGGCCTTTAAAAAAAAATGAATGCAGGGTAGCCTATACCTTTAAGATGTGTTGTTTATTTATATATATAGTTCAGTGAATTTCACGTATTATAAGGTAAGTAGTTGCACTGAGCTATATAATAAAAGCCACCAGTGGTTAAGAAAGTAACATCTTTAATTATTTATACATTTATATTATGCGTGGGAAAAAAATAATCATTAAAATAAAATATTACAAAATTTAACGATGATAGACAAAATAATATCTTGAGATCAGTCTATATATAATGATGTCCCTAATAAGAAATACATGTATTAGTCTACGTCAGTGAATCCATAATTATTGCCCATTCTACAGCTAATAATGAAAAATTAAATAACTATTATTCACTAGCCTATATAACAATATTGCTGATACATCATCTTCCCGTTGAGTGTGTAAACTTTTAGTTTTCTTTAAATCTCTCGATGTTTTCTCTCAGAAGTTTCACTTGATCTGGAAAATACAACAAAGTCTCAATTAAACAATTGGTGACTTTGCTGAACCGGGTTTTCGGTTCTCAATCTCTTCAAAACGAGGAACCTGGTTCTGAGAAATTTAAATAATAAAAAATAAAATAGGCCTTCAAGTAAAAGAAAACAGCGCATATTTAATATACAATTTGAAGATAGAGCTGATGCAAATTTAGATATAGATACCAGACTTAAGTGATTAAAAACAACTAAATGAATAGAGTAAAAGTAGTAGGCCTAGGCTACTATCATCAGGCATATATTGCGTACTCCCAACTCCCCCCGGGGACCATCAGCGCTCCTTCTCGAAGTTATCACCAGCAACCTCGTTGGGGATCTATATCGCCTATAGAGATTTCGAAAACCAAGCATCTTTGTGTGCCGTTCAAAATTATTGTCCTTGTTGATCGATGTCACCTTCCTCAAGCGAATAGCACCCGAGCAGCCGCCCAAATGGGAGGTGCCGGAACCCGGCTCTGACTATTGGCATATGTAGGTAGGCCCTATCTATGAATGATAAAAAATATATGTTCATCCGTGTATGCTTGTAATGTCAATGTATCTATTTATATTATTTTGAGTAAAAATATGTATGTATGTAGGTCTATCTAGCAATACAATTACACGGCTAAAAATTTGGTAAATATTTGTCACGCGAAAGTTCAGCCCCCCCTGGAAAAAATGTCTGGCTTCGCCCCTAGAGAATAGATGGATGGTTGGATATATACAGATAGACGGACATGAAGATAAACAGATAGTTTAATAGATGGAGGGCTGGATGTTTATATACATATATATTATATAAAGATTGACAGATAAACAAACAGGTTGGCAGATAGATAGATAGATAGACATATAGATGGGTGAAGGAATGATTAGATATATAGATAGACAGATAGATAGACATTTGAATGGATGGTTCGATAGATAGTCAGGAGGACAGATAAATAGACAGATGGGTGGATTGTTAGATAGATAAATGGATGAATGGATCATTAAGTAGTTCTTTGTATACACATTGCTACAGTTCAATGTGCAGTAGTTTAAATAGAGGGCCCTTCACATAATCAATTCCTACAACGATATCACAATAACAACGTTTGAGACAAATAAACGAACACGTGAAACAAAGTATTAAAATGGAACATAAATATTTAAACTCAAACAAAATAATAAACTAGGTCATGACCTACTATTATGTCAATGCATCTTAATTGCTCCTTGTTTTGTCTGTTAATTTTACGAATTTTTTTTTTTATTGAAACGCACTTTTATCTTATCTTGTACATAAGCTCCTTCTATTCAGAAGATTATTGCGTCCTAAGCTTATCTGTGCTTTGGGTCTAGTCTTACATTTTGATAAATGTTAAAATAATGTTAAGTTATTGGTTTCTCATGGTTTGTTCAGGCAACCCATTCCTTGCCCGGGAGCCACTCGAGAAGAAAGAGAATGTATACGTGTTTGTTCTTATATATGGAAAAAGAAAAGTTTTTTTTTTTTTATTCTTATCACAGAGAATGGATAAAAGCTTGACTGTGAAATAATTATCTCCACAAGGCGCTCCCAAATGCTTCAGTAAGACTTCTTGATGATTTTATGATTCTACAGCACTCACAAGACAATAAATAACCACAAGGCTTGTCTGAAGGACGGAAAAAAAAAAGAAAAGAGATTTCTAATATTTTCAATGACAGAAGACAGAATATTGGGAATGGCTTTCTCATAAAGTCTTGTTCTGTTAGAATAAAGTGAAAAAAAAAACGAAAGAAAGAGGACAGAATGTGTTGTAAGCCAGGGACAAGTAAACATTGATTTTCTTCATCTAACTGGACATTGGGTCGATGGGTAGTGCCAAGATGGCGACTAAATGTATCGATAAGTGGGGGTGGGTGGGGAAGGTAAGCTCCATGTAATCTATTGCACATTGGAAATTAACAGTATGTATGTATGTATCTATATTTCTCAATCTATCAATATTTCTCTGTATATGTCTTGATATTGGTGTTCTTATTAAATCTATTTTTAACGAACACTATAATAGTATTAACCAAGAACCACCCAAGTACAAATGAAAAAACTTTAAAAAAAAATGAATGCAGGGGTGGGGGAAGTTGATATTGGTAGAAATGTATAAAAACAGAATTTAAGGACAAGCTGACCTTTTCGAAGATTGGCTATTGTTGACTGTTTCCTCAAAAACTCTAAACAGAGTTCTTTACTGAGCCCGAAAGATCTCATGTTGCAGGCAAATGTCCTGAGGAAAAAACATGCAAGTGGGAAAATAGTATTGGTTTATAGTATGCGAATTATCATACTTGATGATACATAATCATATTATGACATTAAAGGTATTCAGCTTTGTGCTATAAATATATTTGAACATTGCAGAGATGAAGTATGAAATGAGAGCCAGTAACATGTACGATCAAGTTGAGTGAGATTTAGAATAAAACACTGTGCTAGTATGTTCTTCCATCCATTCATTAATACTTTCTCTCATCCGACTATTCACACGCTGCTTATCGATCTATCCATCCATCAATCAGTATATCCATTGACCGGTCTCTCCCCCCCTCTCTCTCTAGCTCCCCCCATTCCCATACATGCACACACGGTCTCTCTCTCTCTCTCGACTTCCCTCTCTATCTCGTTATATCTAAACAGAATATCTCTACATATTCACATATCACTCTCTGTAGGTATTCATAACATGTCTGGTTTGTTTCCTTTTGCCAAGATCACAAAACGGCGGCGGGCTTGAATTATTATCGCCCTTGCAGTCTGTGGCTATTTATGGATCATCATACACAGGAGCTTTCAATGATAGATGTGCCGTCATTTTTACCCCCCCCCCCCTACCCCCTTTAAGACATTAACGGTAAGGGGAAAGTTTATTGATATATTTCTGTCTACCTTAACCTCAGCAGGAGGGGTGAGTAGAAGGTGGGGGTAAATTGACATTTAGAATACGCACGTGCATCCAAGTTCTACCACCCTCGCGCTCATTTCTATTTTCACACACACATACATAGCCTAAATAAGGGCGAATAGTTTAAAGAGTTGCTTACCCTAATTGGCCAAAAGTTATGTTTTCTTGAAAGTGCTTATCATCGCTAACTGTCTCATTACCATCAGTACTGTGTCAATAGAAAAAAATACCCATAGAAATTGTACATGGAAAAAGACACATACAAAAAAAAAAAGAAATTACCCACGACCCCATGTCAGTAGCCAAGTTTTGACGCTAAGGGGAGCGAACTTTTAGGAAAAAGGCCCTACTTTTAGAAATTTTTCCAGATTAATAGAAGAACTAAGAATTTGTACGTATCAAGTGACAAAATCCTGTGCCTCAGGATACACACACTGTATAATAGTGCAGTATTTTTTTTAACTATCCACAATTTTACTAGCAACTATTAGTGATGGGAATTTCTGCAAAATTGATTGCATCTACTGCTCATTTTCGGGATGAGTATCTAGTGTCGAAAAGTATTTATAGAATCAATGCGAATGCTTCTATAGGACTGAATTCTTCTTCGATTTAATTTTGAAAGACGAGATAAACCGCCAATATAGAAATTTTTAAATATATTTTTTTTTTATTAACTGTATCTATGTATCAATTACAAATATAATACGTTACATGAACGCTCTATTCTTTTCTATTTTTTTCCTCTCAGCTATTAAAACACCACATCCGATGGTTTTATCCTTAGCAAACGGACTTTCTTTAAAACAAGTTATTTCTCTTCTTTTCTTCTTTCTTTTAAATTCTGTGGATATTTTTTTTTCGAAGTTCATGTAACCATGTTTTCGATCACTACACGTATGCGACCGAGAAGGAGAAAGCCAGCGCGCTTTAAGTTACATTATTACTTTTCGGTGGGTACACCAGATTTGAACCCCACCTTTTTTGAGATTGCGAGCGAGCGTACTCTTTTGGGGCTCGGAGAACTAACTCTGCTGTGTCCACGCACCACTGATACATCACCGTAAAAATTAGGCACAATTAATGGTTGGCCGTTCCTGTCCAATCTAAGTTCCTGCTTATGACCTGGTATCCACAAGAAAAGGGGGCGGTAACCCAAGGCATGCGTGCAAAACTTGGCACGCATGGCGATTTTCAATGGCACGCGAGAGACCTCCAAGTGGTGTTTTATTATTGATGAAAACAAAAACAACTATATTTTTCAGTAATATTTATATTGAATGAAATCAATTAATTTACCAACATTTAACTATATATGTTTCCCTTTACAAAGGCATATTTTAAGATAGATTGTTGGGCTTTTTGAGAAGCACATCGAAGCACTCAAAGCTGTGTTTCAAATTGATTTTTTAATACCTAATCAAGCATAACTGGCTTAATGTTACTATGACCTTCTTAGATGTAGATACTTTTAAAAAAATAAGTATAGGGATATTGGTGATTTGAAAACGTAGCCAATTGAATTTTAAACCTTTAATGAAATAGGCATCGAAATGTGCCAAATTGTTCAAGAGATAAACTCCTCAAGGTTGAATGTACAAATAATTAATGCAGGAAATGTTTACTTAAAACTATTTAACGTAAATTAATGTATACCTCTAATAATTAAATCTTGTAATGAATACCACAACGCTAGTTTATGTAAAGAAATAATAATTAGTCAGTAATATTTGTTATATTACAAAACATTACTTGTTTGGCATCACTATTGAATCAAATTTATAATCTTTATTTTAATTAAAAGGAGATAATTAGCTACTTTTATTTCCGCTTATATTTCTAATATCATGTTTTTTAATTTTTATTTTATAAAAGACTAAATGATCTACAAATCATAACTTTATAATGACCAAACTGTCAAAAAGTAGTTGAAAATTTTATAAATATTATATGACTAATATAATATATTATGCACATTTTTTGAACATTACATTAACTACCCAGTTTGTATGATTAGTTTATATCAATTCCGTTAAAAGTCGATTAAATGAGAGAATACAAAATTTGAAATAAAGAACATATCAGTTAAACCATAGATATACATATATAGAGATATCTATGGTTAAACCATAGACTATATAATATACAAGTAGTTATGTGCCCGATTCTTCGAACGGGCTTTTTTTTAGAATATGCTTGACACATTATAGTTTTTTAGTTTTGTTATCGCAACATACATAAAGTAGTATGTTTTTTTTTTGTGATCAGTATTTTTTAAATTTATTTTTGTTTTGCACACTTTATTATACACCTATTCAATATACAACTAAAAAGGAAAAACAAATAATAATAATTTTTTTTTATTTCTTGCTCAAAGTATGACCACTATGATCGAATTTTGTGAGTTTATTGGGTAATTAAACTCTTTCTGTAAAACAGAACTCACATGTCTTTTAAAAAGTACTGTTAATTCAAAAATGATTGTTTGATATTTATTTTTTCTACAACATTAGTCGTAGATCAATATTTATTTTTTTTTTGTGTTTTTTTGTTGGTGTTATTTGCTATTTATTTATTGTTGCTTTGGAAGCAAACTTAGAATTAAATTTTAAATTCAACAGGAAAAACAATAACAACTGAAACCGATATGAATCATAGTTTATACAACGTATACGACATGAATTAAAACTTTAAAAAGTTGGTCCGGCAAATTTAAACATTGCCCAGCAATATAAAAATTTCCCGCTACATAGTTTATAAGACGTATACGATACAAATTAAAACTTTAAAACGTTGAGCTCGGCAATTTAAACATTGCCTGGCAATTGAAAAATTTCCCGCTACAAACTTTATAAGACGTATAGACAGAATAGGTATAGAACAGAATGCACAATCCCTATATACACAGTTACTAAAAGTTACCATTTTCCGCAATGCAGCGGTCGCTAGAGACGCTACAATAGTAAAATGAGAAAGAATATCTACGTCTGCCATAAATATATACAATATATATAGGGCCTACATTATCTTTCATTTTAGGCTTACTTTTATATAAATTTGACTTAATTACCCATTTTGTTTTCAACATTATATGATTAGGCCAATATGATGTATAAATATTTTTATTGCCCGGTACTGATTTGAAAAAAAATGGCTTAGACGTAGCTCGGTACCGGTAACTAAATTGCTACGGCTACCGGTACATAAATATATACTTTTTAAACCAAAATAAACTTTTAAAATTATGAAGGGAAATAGGCATATAATTCATAATGAGTTAATATGAGGTTGTTTATGCTGTTGTTTATCCTTTATGGAGTCAGGAAAGCCATGCAGTTTGACATGCTCTTTTTTACGATAATCAGTCGTTTTCGCATCATTGTTGTAGTTTATTACACAACCGTTCATGCATATTTTGCCTGAAATATTAGCTTTGGGTGCTCGAACTTGTAGATTTGAAGAAAAGGACGTTGTAGGCTAAATAAGCATAAATATAGAGTGTAACCAGGACCGCTGCGTTTAAATAAGCTTAGTATGGCGTCGGTATTACTGCCCAAAACAGAAATAAAATGCGATTGCGCATTCTGTTTTATACCTATTCTGTGGACATATACAACATGAATAAAAACGTGAAGGAATTTTGTATTTGCCAGATACAACGTAAGATACCCATTCAAACCATTAATCATTACCCATTATAACAATTTAAAAATATCCCGCTATAAATTACGAAGCAAATTAAAACGTGAAAATATTTTGTTCTATTCATTCATAAAGTACATTAGCAAAGGTTGAAGCAAAGTTAATTTTAAATGAATACGCAAAATTTGATGACGTCATAACCAAAAGCCGGCTAGCCATTTCTGCGCAAACTTTGATGACGTCATCCTGAAAAAAATCTCAACGCCATCCTTTTTTTTATTTTTTTAGCGCGATCGATCGAAAAACTATAAAAATTTGGAACGGCAATTTTAACATGAACCCTAAATATGTCGTTTTATTCGCGTTTTTTGACCAAACTGACCACTGCGGTCATTTTAATTTTTTAAAAACCTTGACAGTGTTCACCGCCGTAACGCAAAGAATATTTGTAGCAAATTTCACGTTTTTATGTCCAGTATTTAAAAAGATTATGCGGTATGTACATACCCAGCCAGCCACATATTCCTTTTGAGATTTATATATATATATGATAATATAAAAATCGAAGAAAATCGAAGCGATTCAATAAAACGGAAGTGCAAAGGAAACAACAAATCGGAAATTCCGAAAATCATTGTTTCGAGTCATCATATAGCAGAAATACTAAAGCAAGCGGTCCATGTGTATTATAGTCTATGGTTAAACTGAGAACAAAATATTATAAACAATATTATCAGTTGATAGTTGATAGATATGTCAAGATCTTGACAACTAAATGATAACCTTTACAAAATAGTTACCATAATTGTGAAAGTTTGGTAATATAATTTTGTATTTGGTATAAATGCTAAAAAAAAGGATGAATAATCACATACACATAATTTTTTTAAATTAAATATAAAACGCTTTAACGATTTGTTTATATAGTTCTTTGCGTTTGGCCTTTGGAACCGTCCATAAATTACGTCACACGATTTTGGCTGATTTTTTACCCCCTCCCCCCCCCCTTGTCACACATCGCCACAAAAAGTCAGACCCCCCCCCCCCTCAAATATGACATCACAAAATCTGCACCCCCAAAGATATATTTCTAAAAATACAAATTTACAGGTTCCAAAATACTTTTATTTCTCATCGTTTTGTAATTAATGAATTTTGTATTACACAAAAGAAAAGTCGAAAGTGTAATTATAACAATAATTTAATATCCTCTGCACAAAAATAAATGCTTTAGTAGAATCAGTACAATTTTAAAAAAAATGAAGTTTATAAAAAAAAATAATTATGTTTATCATACATTCTCCCATGGTGATGAAAAATTAAATGCTCCTTCATGGAATAAATAGGGAAAGTATTGGTCTCTTCATCAGGTGGAATGGATAATCCATTAAAATCTTCTTCTACATTTCATCTATCCATTCAGCACTCTCTCCATTTTCTTCATTTGCGATAATAACCATTAGTTCACGTTGTCTACGTGCAGCAACTCTTTGTGGCCTGGTAAGTTTGGGAGGAATAATTGATTCCTGCTTGTGTGTTGAGGAATGGATGCTCAGCATGACTAACGAAACGAAGTACATAATGACATTTTTTGCAAATCCTATCGCTAAGCACAGATTGTATTTGTATTGAGGGACAGTACAAATCGTATGGAATTGAACGGTAAGGATTTGATGGCCGAGGAAGGATATCATCCACTTTCAGACTTAATAATAATAATAATAATAATAATAATAATTGTATAGCGCTGCCAACAAACATAATGTAAGCTTAGAGCGCATTTAACATACAACTAAGAACACAGACTTTGAACTGCAAACAGAGATGGAAACTTACGCGACGTTCCCTCTGTTGTCCAATCTGGAATTTTCAGACCGTCGCCTGATTGAACAACTGGTAAAGGAGGTGGAAAAAATCTCTCTGTTACTACATTGAATTATGAGCTTCTTGGTTTTGAACAGCACTTTATGTCCGTGCATTTTACAATTTGAGTAAAGTATTGGCTTGTTCGTACATGAACGTCAAACCATTTTTGATCTTTAGACAACAGGTGTTCTTCATCGATGAATGGGTCGATGAATTCTTTTGGAAAATTATCGACTACCAATTGTGACCAAATTTTTAGCTAGAGTGTTGCCTGCAAACTGAAAATTCTTCTTTTCTAAATCAGCATCTATGGTAACACCTCTAACGTTCAAATGACTACCATAGTGGCCATGTGGTAATATCAACCCAGTAAGTTCCTTACTGAGTGGCGCCATTTTCCTTTCGACCCTATTAAACGAACTTCTCCCTGGAGCATTGGTAGCGATGAATAAAGCATCAAAATCGTTCTGAAGAAAGTGGTGGACTGCAACCTTAATAACTTTTCCCTATCTTGGGTTCTCGTCTGGGCCCAAATAACTGTTGCATTGGTTTCACCATGCGATTAATACTACTCCGTGTAATGACTTCAAATTCCTTGAGACTAAGCAATTTCTTGAAATCGAGTCCATGACTGAATGCTGTTGATGAAGAGTGTTTTCCAGATCTGATGTAAGTCGGTCCTGAATAACCAACAGGTTCTCGGTTTCCTAAACCATTGGACTGAATTTGGATTCCAGCATGCACCGACCGAATTAGCTTGTGTCCCTGGATGCACGAAGGTGATTGTCGGGCTAGGGCATTTTTCCAACTTCTTTTTATCATTTTGACGCATTCGCAATGCGATCATCATTTGAAAATAGCTAAGAAACAATGCGATCAAAATTTTAATTTACAATGCTTATTAATAGTAACTAGTTGACCCGTGGACACATTGTGTCCATACAAAACATATAGAAATTAAAAGAATAATCGCGAGATCAACAATAGAGAGAGAAAAAAGCACAGTATAAACCAACAATGCCAACAAAACAACAGAGTGCGGAGTAATACACACAAAAAGTCGGGAAAACCCAAACAGTCTCAATGAAAGCAGAATGAAGGGGAAGCTACTCTCTTTTATGTCGAGGAGCTATTTCTTTTTTTTTTTTTTATTACAGTTTTCATGTGTGCATAAATGGAATACTTTTATTTATATAAAATCAACTAAGTCAGCAGCATACGTGATTAATTAAATTCTTCTATTCCGGAAAGTTGCGAGTAAATGTCCATTTTTAGTTGTCCCGATCGATCAAACGGCATAGGAGTCTATAGCGCACAATCATATATGTATTTTCATTTTCATGTGACGTCGGATATCTGAGACCCCCTCCCCCCCCCTAATCGTGTGACGTAATTTTTGGACAGCCCCTTCTAGTTACGGATTTAAATTACTTACTTGTCTTATAAGAAAACAAGTATAATAGAGCAGGTTGACTTTTACGCTGAATGACTTAGAAATCCTAGTTGGCACACCATTAGCAAAATGTTGCCGACCCCTGCACTAGAGTGTGACCTTCACTTCGTATCAAATTAAATTAAACTAAAATTCACTAGTCTAGATCTAACAAGGTTTATTAATCATAATGTAACAAATTAAATTGTTGAAATGTAATTTAAACAAAATAAATATTAGAAACAGTATAAATTGTTCTACATGGTTTGTTAAAATTATTAAATTATTTTATCCCGAAAAGGCCCTTTTTTTCGAAAATGGTCGTAGGGGGAGCGGTAGGGGGAGCGGCTGCTGGCTCCCCCCTGGCTACGCTACTGCCCCATTTAGAATAAACTGATTATCTATCTGATGAAAAAAGTGTTTCTATATAGGGAAATTTCTATTAACCCTAGCGATACGTTATTAGAACTATCCTATAGCAGTTTTTGATATTTAATTAATTTCTTGCTTTTTTTTTTTTCAATTTCGTTCTAGACATTTAGTAATGACCTTATTTTAGGAATAAAAGTTTCATGATCAAGTATTGTAATGAAAAAAAGGATCCATATTGTCAGACGTAAACAAACCCGGATGTTACCGGATATTTATAAAGTTTTGAAAAAAAAGGTTTTCACAATGTATATTCTATTTTTTTTTTTATTTGATCTATTTTTAGTAGCTGAGAATAAAGGTATATACCAAATCCAACCTTTTTTTTAAAACATGTTTTGTTTTGTTTTTTAATCTAATTTTCATTATTTTTCATAAAAGACAGACTTACTTGGTAGGCATAGGTCGCCTTGACCTTTCACACTGCACAGCGTCAAAAAAGGCCGCGTTCCAGAAGCGTAGAGATTGCCAGATTGGCTGGTCCCTCATGTATGAGTAGAGGAACACTTTGTCCGTCTCCCCTTGATTAGATGGCGCTGTGAACGTATAATATATAGGATAAATACCACTACGGTGAGATCCTACATATAATGCTACAGTAAGTCGTTGAATGCTCATCTTATATTACATGTTACAGACACTTCTTCTATCTTATCTTATCTTATACATTACAGACGCTCCTTTTATAAAGAAGATTATTGCGTCCTACGCTCATCCGTGGTCCGAGTCTAGTCTTGCATTTTTATTGATGTTTTAAATGATGTTAAGTTACTGGTTTTCCTGGTTTGTTCAGGCAACCCATTCCATGCCCGAATGCCACTCGGGAAGAAAGAGTACTTATATGTATTTGTTCTCGCATAAGGGACAAGGAAAGTGTTTTTGTCTTTATGTTTATCTGAGCTTTGCAACAGGTTGTTATTGTGTTGTATTTCTAAATTAGGGTTTAATGCCTTATGTATTATAACTACTATACTCTTTGCCCTTCTGTCCTCTAGTGTTTCTAGGTTTAGTGATTTGACGAAGAAGATCATTGCGTCCTATGCTTGAGTTTGAGTCTAGACTTGCAGTCTGATCAGAGTTTTAAATAATGTTAAGTTATTGGTTTTCCTGTTGTTGTTTTTTCAGGCAACCCACTTCCTACCCGGATGCCGCTCGGTAAGACAGAGAGAGAGAGGGGGGGAGAGAGAGGGAGAGAGAGAAAGAGAGAGCATATGTGTTTGTTCTTGCATATAAAATGCGAAAATAGCATGTAAAGTAAATTACAATAAAATTACAATTACAGTTATTGATTTGAGGAAAAAACTTTTCTGCCGATTTGTTCGATAAGCAAATAAAGAAAGTATTTAAACCAATCATTTCTTACCAGTCAATAAACAATTTATTTTATATATTCTATAATAAAACAACAGTAATAACAATATAAGACTACAATAATTACAATTATTATACAATTACAATAATAAAAAAAAGTATAATAAGGTTTATGTCTAATTAGGACTAATGTAACACAGCTAACACATTTTATACAAAAGAATTATGACACCAGCACTTTGCCTAGTTATATTTATTTAGCTAGGGGATGTTGGCTTTATATCGCAGCTTGTTCGAAAATGTTATGTTTTTATGATTAGAGCGATAGATCCTTCTCAATGGATATCTAGCGCCCTGTCCCCCCCCCCCCAATCATCACTTTATCTTTGTAACATAATTTGGTCATTTTATGGAAAAGACCTAGCCTTATTAGTCCGTTGAGTCAAATACTGCAATCTTGTCAGATCAACATATTGTTAGAATACTTCAATCTTGTCAGATCAACATATTGTTAGAATACTTCAATCTTGTCAGATCAACATATTGTTAGAATACTTCAATCTTGTCAGATCAACATATTGTTAGAATACTTCAATCTTGTCAGATCAACATATTGTTAGAATACTGCAATCTTGTCAGATCAACATATTGTTAGAATACTTCTTTCTTGCCTAAATATTTCTGCAAAATATTTCTAAAGAAACAGCTACAAAGAAAGGAGTGACTGTAAACAGAGTTTTAAAATATATGTCTATATCTAAAGCAAGGAACAAGCAGACGATCAAACAAGTTGCTTTCAACAGGAAATACGTCATAAGAAAAGTTTATTCAACACGCAAGACGGAGCCTGTGAAAGTGAAAGTCAATTTTGTCTCGTCTTCACGCGTTGAGCACGTCTTCTAAATTTTTTCCCTTTAACACAAGTGGTTATTCTAGAGTAAATCAATACAATTTTCTAGAAATATAAAGTAGCAATTATTTTGAAAGAGTATTGTATGTGTATGTGTTTCTGTGCATTTTTGCAGTGACTATACCTTGATCGTATAGTTTATTTTATATTATTTTTTCTTGTCGTCAAGGCGCGGGTATTGATAGTTATTTTTTCTTTAAATGCAAGAAAATAAATATTTGTTTAAGATTGTTTTATTCTTTAGATGGAAGAAAATAAATATTTGTTTAAACAAAGCAAGAAAATAAATATTTGTTTATGATACTATTGATAGTTTTATTCTTTTGATGCAAGAAAATAAATATTTCTTTAAGATTGTTTTATTCTTTAGATGCAAGAAAATAAATATTTGTTTAAACATAGCAAGAAAATAGATATTTGTATAAATACAAGATACAAGGCTTAAAAAAAAAAGCTATTGACATTTTAAAATCTTTTATAGACATCACTTGACTACATAACACAGAGAGTGGGCGCTTCAATGTGTCTAATATTATTATGCTAATTCTTCAGATGTTTTTTTTTAATTTTTATTATAAATACGGTATTAGTTTTATAATTAAATAAAGCCCTTAAAGGATATAAATATAGAAATATGAATTTTAAAAGATAAATGGATATGTAAATAGAAAGACAGCGATACGTAGAGACAGAATGAAAGAGAAAAAGATTGATATAAAGAAAGAGAGCGAGTTAAGAAGGAAGAGATATAAAGATAAGCTTATATATATATGAACTTATATATATATATATATATATGCTGAACAAATTCAGCAACGAAAACTCTGATCTATCTAATTCACAAGGGTCTGAAAACCTCTATTCTGACGCTCTGTTGCTAGGCTTCCGTATAAAATGAGCAACAAAGATGTTTACAGGAAATGCAGACTTGATAATTATCGGTGTCTCGCCTCTGTCAAGTTTTACATTATCATAGATTATGTTATATGCCCAGAAATACATTTAAAAAAAAATGGATAAAGCTTTGAATGTGGCTTTTAATAGAAAGTGAGATAACATGACAGTAGAATGCATTACACAACATGACCGTACATTATATTACACAACATGGCCGTAGATTACATTACACAACATGACCGTACATTACATTACACAACATGGCGTATATTACATTACACAACATGACCGTACATTACATTACACAACATGGCCGTAGATTACATTACACAACATGACCGTACATTACATTACACAACATGGCGTATATTACATTACACAACATGCCCGTACATTATATTACACAACATGGCCGTAGATTACATTACACAACATACCCGTACATTATATTACACAACATGGCGTATATTACATTACACAACATGACCGTACATTACATTACACAACATGGCCGTAGATTACATTACACAACATGGCCATACATTACTTAACATGGCTATAGATTACTTTACACAACATGGCCTTAGATTACATTACACAATATGGCTGTAGATTACATTACATAACATGGCCGTAGATTACATTACACAACATGGTCGTAGATTACATTACACAACATGGTCGTAGATTACATTACACATCATGGCGGTAAATTACATTACACAACATGGCCGTAAATTACATTACACAACATGGCCAAAGATTACATTACACAACATGGTCGTAGATTACATTAAACTTCATGGCTATAAAATATATTATACATCATGGCCAAAAATTACATACACATTGTGGCCATCATCTACAGTGGCAAAATGATAGTTTATTACCGCGAACAACATGGCCAACAAAAGAAAAAAAATCTAAAAACAACAACGACGCAGATTGGCACAAGAAAATCAATGAGGCATTGGGAAACACTCGTTAAACACTCGTTCAAATAGGCGGTGTTGGTAATTATCAATGAACTCGGGGAGATCGAAAGACGCGGCGATTAAGCGATCTACTAGTTCTGAGGTCTTGTGGTCCATCAGTCTTAGTGAAGTTTTAGGCTTACTTTCCAAAATGGTCAGTAGTCTAGTATGTACCGGTAACTGGAGCGTTTAAGTCATGAACTGCTTTGGTAGTTTAGAGGCCTAGTAGAGATGAATATTGTATTCAAAAACTTTTCACCCCATCTGTTCGCTGTTGTTGTTGGTTTTTTTTTGTGTGTTTTTGGGGGGCTCACATTTAAGAATTGTAATCTATTATTGATTTCATTGATAATTCGTCCATATCACGAACAGATTTCTAGTTTTGCTGATTGTTCTCATTACTTTAAAAAAGGGGAGGGAGGTATGTGAGTGGTGTAATATTGTCTTCCGGGGTGTGACAACTCACTGATCTTAACAGCATGGAATAAATGAACTCCCCAACCCACAAACCTCTGCCATTGAATCGATGTAGCCAATAAAATGTATTATATATCTGGCTATTGTCATGAGCCTCGTATTGAGCTATTTACGTGAATTCGTATATGGCTTAGTGTCTCGAGCCCCTTTCATCTTTTGATTCATTTCAAGTGGTCTCTCTTGTGTAATCCAAGAAGCAATTTATTGACTGAATTAATCCAGTTCCCTGTAACCAATTGAAATGATTCGAATATATTATGTCACTTTGTCTGCCTGTCTTTTCATAGAGTGCCTATCTTTCTGTCTTTTCTCTGTCTGAGTTTGTTCTTGTCTGTCAGCCTCTCTCTCACTCTATCTTGGCCCATCTAACTATATCAATCTGTCAATGTATATTTATCTATGTATCTATCTATCTATCTATCTATCTAACTATCCATCTTTCTATTCTAATCTTTTTCTATTCTATCTATGTATTTATCTATGTATCTATCTATGTATATATTCTATCTACTCTATCTATTTTATCTACTCTATCTATTTTATCTTTTCTATCTATTCTATCTATTCTATCTATTTTATCTATTTTATCTATTTTATCTATTCTATCTATTCTATCTATTCTATCTATTCTATCTATTCTATCTATTCTATCTATTCTATCTATTTTATATATTTTATCTATTCTATCTATTCTATTTATTCTATCTATTCTATATTTTCTACCTATTTTATCTATTCTATCTATTCTATCTATTCTATCTATTCTATCTATTCTATCTATTCTATCTATTCTATCTATTCTATCTATTCTATCTATTCTATCTATTCTATCTATTCTATCTAACCATCTATTCACCTATCCATCTATTTATTTCTCTATGTCTACTTTTATCATAGTTTTTATATCTATATACCTAGCCAAGTGTCTATACCAGTAAATAAGATGACCATGAAGATAAAGCCATTACCGCATCTACGTTAAATAAAGCCACTGACAGCGACACCAAAGCCGAATAGTGAAATCTAGCAGTGCGGGTTTCAAGGTGTTTTTTTATCGGCCGAAGAAGTGGTAGACCTACGACTCAACAATTTGCATACAATCCTAAAATTCTGTTACCTTGGGCCTCATGTAAACGGGAGTGACTTAAATGAATATCACATAGATGTCTGTATCTATGTATGTATGTATCGATGGATGGAGGGATGAAAATGTACTTTTACAAACAAATTTGGTTCTCATCTCCGCCTTTGAAAGTCTCTACAGGTATATACATGGCCTATTCCCACTGGAAAAATGTGTCTAATTCTTTGGTAATTTCAAAGGTAATTTCATTGTTACTTGTTGACAGATTCAATAGAATTTTGAAAGTCATTTCTCAAGCAATTTCTTTTTTTTCTTTCTACAACTACATTGGTTATGTCTTTGTTATTTTGATTGAGAATTTCACAAATAAAATTTGATTTAGAATTTCACAAATAAAATTTGATGGAGAATTTCATTAGCAATTTTTTGTTTGCTTTTCACAGGAAATTTAATTGGTTATTTCGCAGGTAATTATACAAGTAAGTTAATTGAATTTTTTTGTGTGTTAATTTACAGGTAATTTCACAGGTAATTTCTTTCCGAATTTCATTGATAGTTTTAAATGACGATGACGCGTCCAATCAATATAAAACTCGATTTGTTTTATATAAACTAAACTAGGGAAAATTATTTTTAAAAAAGTGAGAATGCAAACATTACAGAAACAAGAAAAACACCGATTGAATTTCGGAACAAACAGTTGATTTTCAAATGCTGATATCAATTGATCATTTCAAATCAAAAGTTCGAATCTTTTGTAAATGTTGTGTGGGTCAATTGATCATTCCAAATCAAAAGTTCGAATCTTTTGTAAAGGTTGTGTGTGTGTGCGTTGTTTTTGTGTTTTAATGTATTTGCTCCGTTTCTTTTTT
The DNA here is from genome assembly GCA_949126835.1 of Anisus vortex. Classification (NCBI taxonomy): domain Eukaryota; kingdom Metazoa; phylum Mollusca; class Gastropoda; family Planorbidae; genus Anisus; species Anisus vortex. The sequence goes on from OX421499.1 coordinate 18,380,742, forward strand.
TGTGGTGGAATGTTTGATTGAATCGTTCAATTCCACGTGTATTGTCTAGCAGCATGTTTACTTTGTGAGAAAGCTGAGAGGGGGCAAGATGGTTGGAGGAGAGTGGAAGAAGGAGGGAATGAGGCAGTAGAAGGAGGGAATGAGGCAGAAGAAGAAAGAGGTGTGTCCCTCTTTTAAAAAGCAGTTGAGCGATGAGCGGAATAATAGAGTCATGGAAATGAAAGGTTGTGGGTAGAGGCCGACCGAAACCAAATTTTTGGTTTAGGACGAAAACGAAACTATACAGAAAGTTATAGATTGACTTTCGGCCGAAACCGAAGCAGGAACCAAAAGTTTAACTACACATTCGGCCAAAACCGAAAGATAAACCGAAATCGCCACACAAAAAAAAGATTTTAAAAGACTGCACAGTAACCACTCACTCCATTTTTCGACATTCTTCGGGGTGATTAAATAATCCGTTTATTAACTTTAATTTTCTACTTCACACGGATTAATTTATAACAGTTTAACTAAATGAAATTATCAATTAGCAGAGTAGTTGTCGCAGCACTAGCGTTGCAGTCTGAATTTCGAAAGATAAAATATATATATTCGGTTCATGACCAAAAGTCAATATAAGTTTCGGCCAAAACCGAAATCAAACTGAAAGCTATCATTTTAGTTTGGCCGAAACCGAAACTACATCGAAAGAGGCCGTTTGCCCGAATTCGGCGCGGAAACCGAATCAAAACAGAATTTCGGTCGGTCTCTAGTTGTGGGAGAGGAGTGGCATGAGGTTGGAAAGCTTCTTTTGTGGCACAAATGTAGACGGCCGGATATATTGAGGAGATGGGTGGGTGAATATATACCAACAGTTAGTCAGCGAATTACTTACACTTTTACAAATATAGGCTATTTAACTAATATATTGTATGTAGCGAATTACTTACACTTTTACAAATATAGGCTATTTAACTAATATATTGTATGTATTGTTATTGGCTAAATGCGAATATTGGGGAAAATATTACATGTTTTTTTTTTGAAAGAATATAAATAAGTATAAAAGAGTTTATGTGTGTGGGTGTGATTACCAGGGGTTGATCAAGACCATAAGAGGCCCGAAGCGATAAAATATATTGGTGTCCCCCTTATAATAGTGACTGATAACATACACAAGAAAAAACAACCTAAAATATAATTTTATTCATTACGATAAAAAAAAAATTACTATAAGGTAAAAACTAATTTGTATATTTTATCATTCCCCTCCCCCTACATTTTCAAATCGCATATTCTTTGCTATAAATTTTGTCTCATTTAAAAAGGAATAACATTTTGTTGATTCTGGAATCAGCTGCACCATTTGAAGTATGCAACAATATGGACTGTGATGCATTCCTACTATGCAAAATTTCTGTGGTTCCCACTCTCTAGAAGCTCTAAGCCCATTGTAAATGTCGTCCTAGTGATTGCCTGATTCTTTTAACCCTTCCCGTACCGTCCTACTTTCCCATGCATACCTTCAGTCCCGCTATATACGCACCAGGGACTGTAAGGGTTAATATATTTTGAACTTACCAGTGTATAGGCTATATTTTTTTTATTTTTTTGAACTCTTGTGTCATGTGAAAAAATATTTCTCATTGTTCACGAAAAACAGACATCTTGTTTTAAACAATTGTAACGCCCCTGTTGTTATTTCCAGACTGACTTCCACTGTCTTTAGATTGAAACGTCGTGACAACATGGAGGAGCCTGACTTAAGGAAATCAATAGCAGGATGATGAGGGGAACTTTCAATATAAATACATCGAATGGAATAAAGAAGAAAACGAAACACAAATTAAACAGGTCTTGCTGTGTGGACTACAGATATTTAGAGTTGACCAAATTGAACAGGTCTTGCTGTGTGGACTACTTATCTTTAGAGATGCCCAAATTGAAAAGGTCTTGCTGTGTGGACTACTTATCTTTAGAGATGCCCAAATTGAAAAGGTCTTGCTGTGTGGACTTCAGATCTTTAGAGTTCACTAAATTGAACAGGTCTTGCTGTGTGGACTACAGGTCTTTAGAGATGACTAAATTGAACAGGTCTTGCTGTGTGGACTACAGATATTTAGAGTTGACCAAATTGAACAGGTCTTGCTGTGTGGACTACTTATCTTTAGAGATGCCCAAATTGAAAAGGTCTTGCTGTGTGGACTACTTATCTTTAGAGATGCCCAAATTGAAAAGGTCTTGCTGTGTGGACTTCAGATCTTTAGAGTTCACTAAATTGAACAGGTCTTGCTGTGTGGACTACAGGTCTTTAGAGATGACTAAATTGAACAGGTCTTGCTGTGTGGACTACAGGTCTTTAGAGATGACTAAATTGAACAGGTCTTGCTGTGTGGACTACAGGTCTTTAGAGATGACAAAATTGAACAGGTCTTGCTGTGTGGACTACTTATCTTTAGAGATGACTAAAATGAACAGGTCTTGCTGTGTGGACTACAGGTCTTTAAAGATGACTAAATTGAACAGGTCTTGCTGTGTGGACTACATATATTTAGAGTTGACCGAATTGAACAGGTCATGCTATGAAACAATCTGCTTAAGATATGATCAGTTGTAAAATCAATCTATCACTGAGGAATAAAGATTATGCGTGGACTACATGAATTAATATTAAATGCGATACGTAAGGGATATATTAAGCCTACGTAGTTATCATAATTATGCAATCGATTAGACCTACTTAAGCATTTAATTATATATGCTATTACTTATGTATGGATGAAATCATCATGAAATAGATTAATGCTCGAAGCAATCTCTGACAGTTGTTGCACAAACTGACGCCTCTCCGCCTCTGCTAATGTCTGTTAATGCACACAAAGAACGCATTCCAGTGTATTCATTAGTATGCCATTAACAAGAGTATATATTGCTTGATATGTAGAACTATTGAACGATACAAACATAGATTTTCTACATCTGGATGCACACACAACAAACTCTTACAAATAGGATAAACCGTAGGACGCAATAATCTTCCGTATAGAAAGAGCGTCTGCAACATATGCGAAAAAGATACCAACAGGTCAACTTGTTGCCATCATAAGAAACTACTTTAAAAAAAAAACTCAACTAATTTGAATAGATTGAAAATTGTTAACTTCAGAGAAAAGGTCGTTGTAGACTTCAAAATGGGTTACTACAAATGAAACATTTGAATACAATGGATTGACAACCCCAGGATTAAACATGAAGAAAATATACCGACCAACACCAACAGAAAAAAAACAACCAAGCATCGATTGTATTCTGTCTGTGTCAACTTAGTTGCTTAGCAATAGAAATCTTTCCGCAAAATCATCATATTCGTATTCGCCATCATTAAACAAGAAATAAAAAAAGAAATAATGAACAAAATAATTCTACATCCTATCGCCCGGCAACGCACCGTACCCTTGCAAATGTTGTTATTATATTTCCAGTTATAATCAATCATCTGCTAATACCACCCCATCGCCCCCCCCCCCCTTTTCTTCCCTCAATCCAACCAGGTTATAATAACATAAGAAAATAATAATAAAAAAGAAATATATCCAAGACATTAGCGAAACAACAACAATATCAACAATAATTGAACAATAAAAACAAAAACAACAACAACAAAAAGCAACAATGCAATAACAATAAAATAATACAGAACACAGGAGAGGCCATTGAGGCCATCGTGGCTAGTCTACGACTGCATTGAATGTTAAGTCTAGCGACCAACTTTTCTTGTTTACAGCAAACGTTTAATTAAAGTTAAGGATCAACAAAATATTTTCTGTTTCTCTCAATGAAACTCTAAATCAATACTGAAAACATTAGGCTACATTCTAAATTCGTGTGGGGTTTATTGATACAAATTTACTTTTTTGATTTATACATATTTTTATAGACTAAGCCATTTGTTATGTTCTCAGAGTAAAGAAAATAATTCCATCCCCCGAATGCCAATCGTACGCCCTATAGAAAGATAACTTTTGTGACTGTTCTTGAATACTATGAGTAAGAAAGATTTGCTTAAATATTGTGTTTGTGTGTGCAGTTTATTTCTGACAATTTTATTAGATTAAAGTGCAGATTTAAATAATTGATCGCTATGAATTTCAAGACTTTGTAAATTAAGAAAGGAAAATATATAAATGCAAAGTAAAAATTGTAGTGGTTTATCAAACTTTTTTGGGGGCACGCTGGTTCGGCACACTCATTTGGTACACTTGCTTGGCACAGCTGTCTGGCACGCTGGTTTAGCCAATTTTATCGGTTGGGTACACTGTTTCGGTACATTGGCCTGCTACACAGTTCCATCACACTTATTTAGCATAGTGGATGAAGACCAAATAATTTGGATCATGGTCATGCCAGACAATTATTTTCAAATATGGAAACCCGTAGAAAAGGAATTGGACCGTTAGTCAGATATGGCAATTTTGTAACGAGAAGGGACAGGAGGCATGAAGCGGCAAAATTTAGAATAGTTGCTAAAATGGCACGTGAAAAAAAATATACGAAAATCCAACAACAAAATTAATTCATGTGTTAGACCTATCGACTAAAACGTAAATTTTTAATTTAAGAAGGAAAATGAAGGAAAAATTAACATCCTAGATAAGCGCCACTTTTCACCCTTCCCCTCCTCCTCCTTGTACACAGGCGCCATTTTCCCTCTCTGCGTCAATGAGATAGGGTGAAATCTGCACAATGGGCGCCTCCCATGGGGAGCAGAGATTGAGTTATAATAATTCTTTCACTCCTTGTTACCACTCCCTTCCTTCCAATTATTGTTTTTGTTAACCGGTATCGTGTTAAAAAAAAATTATAAATAAACTAAATGCTGATTGATGACAAACTGTTTGGCCCGGGTGGAATTATTGTGGAAGAATCGATCCGGTCCCAATTAAACGTCGCTAATTATATATTGCCCCGAGGGGTTACTGCTCGGAGAAAGTGAAGGCTATGAAGATGTTTTAAGTGACTGTTTCTATGTGGACTTTTTAAAGAGACATTTCGGGAGGGGGTGGGGTGGGGAGAGGTGGTTTTAGAGTCTGGGTTAGAATATGAAAACAAATATTGAGATAAGAAGAAATGCGTGAAATCGGCGAGGATATTTCGAATGAATGTGGATTCACAGGTTATGGTACTGAATATTAAATAGATAAATCACGTGATTTTCACACTCAAGTTATTAATGAATTACTTCTCTTAGGTAAGGATATTTGATAGTTCCTCGTCAATGTTCTTCTTGTAATCCGGTAGCAAGATGGATAACAGTTTATGATTCCCCATTCAGTTTCAGATACTATCTGCTAGCTGTAGGAATAGAAGGCACCGAGCATGCTGGAGATACGGGAAAAAAACATGACTAATTTTGGATTGCCATTCTGAGCTTTCCTGGCTCAACATAAGAATTAATACCTGGAAGATGGACTACCTAACATCAGTTAGGCAAACTGAGCATCTTTAAGGCCACACAATCCTCTTTGTATGACGCGGCCTCACTATCTCAATAAGCCGAAAAGGTCTTAAAAAAAATATATTTTTTTATTTCTTTGCAGGAATAATCAAAATATTTTTGCTTTAGAATACCGTGTGAATGAATCTGTGATTTTCTATTAAAAATATTCCTGAGATAAAACTATTGATCCAATCACTACCCCCCCCCCCCCACACACACACATATACACATTTAATGCTTCTTGTATTAAATCCCCCGCAGGCTATTTTTTATCGATCCATCTTTTTTTAACGTTTTAAAAAAATATGAGACACAAAAAAAAAAAAAAAAAAAAAAGCTCTAAAATATCTCTGAAAAAGAGGCAGACGGGAATTAATACGTGTTGAATGGATATTGCGAACTTAAGTCCAGAAGTAGAATACCCATAGATGCTTGCTGTCTGCCCTGGAGAAATCAAGTAGGGTCTGTCTGATACAGTGCTTACGATTTAAACAAGAAGTCTATGTAATAATATATTGCTTCAGACACTTTTTTGTCTCTCTCTTCAAGGCGGAACAATAGCCAGAAAAAACAAACAAAACGGATGTTTAGATGATTAGAAGTTGGCGAAAACGTTAAATCTTAATTTACATTTTACAATCGCTCCAAATAAACAGAAGATTATTTCGTTCTACGCCTTTCTGTGGTTTCTTGTAAAGTTTCTAAAATGCTATTATATATGTTTTTTTTTTGTTTTTTTTACAGTTTCAATCACCCAGTACCGCGACGCCATAGCAACGATTTTAAACATATTTGAACATAGCCTATATTATACAAATAGAGGAAAATGTATAGATCTAATACAAAAAGTAAAATTTGAATAGTGAAACTATAAATAGAATTAGCCGTGTTTGCAGTCTGGACAACACTATCAGAGAGCAGAGTTCATTTGGTACGTACGAAAAGACAATGAAACAAAACCAGCACTGTAGAAGAGAAAAAGCCAAATGTACTATCAGATGCCTGACCAGTTTGCTTGTCAACAGTTTGGTCCGGGCGAATAGACACGAGAAAAGACAGCACCAATAAAGAAACCAATCGGCGTGCGGGAACGAGGACTGCAGACATCCTCCAGGGGATTTGCCGAGTTCTGCCTGAATTCTAGAATGTCCGATTCAATAAGACTCAAGGGGCGGATAACTTCGTTCAGACGGATGAACTGTTAGTTACCTTTCCTTGCCTGCCGTAAAAAAATAAAATAATATTATGTACAAATAGGCTTAAAGGCCAACACGTTACTGCAGTAAAAGTTAACTGCGTTAATAATTCGTTATCATAAAAATATAAATATGGATGTGTGTTGTATTACATTCCAGAGTTTATGTAAATTTGTTTATAGAGGTAACAATAAATAAATATAGTTAAATTTAGCAAGAAAATAAAGCTGTTTTTTTAAATATTTCAAACAGCAATATTACAAACAGAAAGACCTGCGCAGTATAAGACAGAAACGGACAGAATTTTACACAACACAAAATTAGAACATTAAATAAATTAATGTGAGATTCAACAATTAATTTTAAAAATAACGATAGGACTACAGTTTTTGATTTTCAAGAAAACAATTCTGTTACTCAGACTGACAGAGAGATGTGAGCAAGTAGTGGTTCAATTAAATACATAGTTTGTCTGAGGTGAAGTGTGATCTAATTGGGCTATAATTGGGATGATCATAATGGACTGGAAGGATATGGATTATTTTTTTAAAAGAAAAAGATATGGGGCCTAGTATACATAAGTATCTTTTAAATATATTTTGAAACTACAGGCAGAGACACATACATAAACCTAGACACATAGGCGTACACACAGAAACAGAGACACATAGGCGTACACAAAGTGTCACACAGAACCAGAGACACATACATAAACAGAGACACATACATAAACAGAGACACATACATAAACAGAGACACATACATAAACAGAGACACATACATAAACAGAGACACATACATAAACAGAGACACATAGGCGTACACACAGAAACAAAGACACATAGGCGTACAGACAGAGACACACACATAACCAGAGACACATACATAAACCGAGACACATACATAAACAGAGACACATACATAAACAGAGACACATATATAAACAAAGACACATAGGCGTACAGGCAGAGACACACACAGAACCAGAGACACATACATAAACAGAGACACATACATAAACAGAGACACATAGGCGTACAGACAGAGACACACACAGAACCAGAGACACATACATAAACAGAGACACATACATAAACAGTGACACATACATAAACAGAGACACATACATAAACAGAGACACATAGGCGTACAGGCAGAGACACACACAGAATCAGAGACACATACATAAACAGAGACAAATACATAAACAGAGACACATACATAAACAGAGACACATACATAAACAGAGACATATAGGCATACAGGCAAAGACACACACAGAATCAGAGACACATACATAAACAGAGACACATACATAAACAGAGACACATACATAAACAGAGACACATACATAAACAGAGACACATACATAAACAGAGACACATCGGCGTACAGGCAGAGACACACACAGAACCAGAGACACATACATAAACAGAGACACATACATAAACAGAGACACATAGGCGTACAGACAGAGACACACACAGAACCAGAGACACATACATAATCAGAGACACATACATAAACAGTGACACATACATAAACAGCGACACATACATAAACAGAGACACACACATAAACAGAGACACATAGGCGTACACACAGAAACAGAGACACATAGGCGTACAGGCAGAGACACACACACATAACCAGAGACACATACATAAACAGAGACACATACATAAACAGAGACACATACATAAACAGAGACACATACATAAACAAAGACACATAGGCGTACAGGCAGAGACACACACAGAACCAGAGACACATACATAAACAGAGACACATACATAAACAGAGACACATAGGCGTACAGACAGAGACACACACAGAACCAGAGACACATACATAAACAGAGACACATACATAAACAGAGACACACACATAAACAGAGACACATAGGCGTACACACAGAAACAGAGACACATAGGCGTACAGGCAGAGACACACACAGAAACAGAGACACATACATAAACAGAGACACATACATAAACAGAGACACATACATAAACAGAGACACATACATAAACAGAGACACATAGGCGTACACACAGAAACAGAGACACATAGGCGTACAGGCAGAGACACACACAGAAACAGAGACACATACATAAACAGGAGCACACAGGCCTACAGGCAGCGTCAAACACAGGCAGAGACACACACAGGCAGACACACCCACACGAAAAGACAAACACAACAAGGCATGACATTTTAAAGGTCAGGTTAAGGACAACAGCAAAACGTCCAGGGCGTGGGATAAGCTTCAGCACGTGCCGACGGCCATCTTTCCCAATTTGACTTTCGGCCTACAGGACGAATGGGTTGTTCATTGTTCCAATCTCTAACGTCAATGGCGGCTGTTTAATTAAAGGTTCCAATGAATGTACAATATCTGTTCTGATAGCATCTCTAGGCCATGGGATTCCAGCCCCACGAGCAGCTAACTACGTCACTACTTAAGAGATTAGTGACTTTTAGAAAAAAAAAAGCATGCAACGCCATTGAAAATAAACATAGTAAAGCTCCAAAACCAGCTTTGATTAATGGTAGCGGCCAAGACCTGCTTAAATACACGTCAGTACCACGATTGAAAATCACACCCTAGTATTGTTATATTTCATTTAATTATATTTTAACACTTCATGGCTGTTGTAATTTTCTTACCAATTTATGTCAACTGTAAAGTCTTAGGAGGATATTATTAAATTTATATGCCAAACGAGATGAGTATGAAGTTAAAAGAAAAAAGAGTTATAACCCTTGTGTTTTGACGTCACAATTACTTAGACACTTCCCATATTCCCACCAGACGGGGAGAAAATAGCTAATGTGTTTGGTCAATGACATTTTCTGGCGGTATAATCAAATTTATCGTATGTTATATCCAAATTAAAAATCAACAAGTTGATCTAACGCTTTACAATGTGCTTAGCGTTACGTAGTTTTTTGTATAAACCATACTTGTTACCATAATAGATTATGTGTTTCTACTGGTGTAGCTGTACCCTATTCACCAAAATGCTTACTGTACTATTTACACACACATACAAACCAACACTTACCCCCACCTCTCCCCCAACACGCAAAGCGTTAAGTTTATGTATAAGATACCTGGGAACGATAAATAGTGATCTAAGTATTATATAAAGACAATAAAGTGTTGACATACAAAGCAAAATGTATGCAATACATTCTAAAGTCATTTTATTATGCACATTGATGTAGTACAAGTGTAATCGCTCAGTTTTTAAAACATTTTTTGAAAACACTTTTTTCAATACACGCATGAGACTTCAAAATTCAGAATAACTTTATTCACAATTTCTGCATTCATCAAGTTATGAATATTATCGTTTCCGGAGGCCGTTTCACAACGAGATCGAGCATCCAGCGTGTTTTACTTGTGCTTTTATGAGTCCTCATTTACTTTAGTAGGTCAAGGCTTGTGGCCTTCTCGATTAGATTATGCTTTTGTGAATGTACCTATAAACTATAAAACATGCTCTAAATAAAAAATTATAAAAAAAACAAATGGTACTTACATTCATAGTAGAAGGTAAAGCACATGTTCATTAAAGTTTTGGCGGGAGAGTAATCTTCTGCTTCCTTGCACTCGAACAAGCAGACGGCAAAGTACTGCATCAGGCGGAAGAAGACGGGCTCCGTCACCCTTTTGTTGTGGACGCGCTGATGGTGTTGTCGGTAAAGATGGCAGTGCGATGGTATGGTAAACAATAATGGTGTAAGGCGATGATATCCAGGCGGCAGTGGTGCGTTCAATAATGTTGGCAGGCGATGGTATGGTGTATCCGGTTAATGAAGTTCGTTAGTGGTAAGTATCCGGAAAAGATAAACAAAACAAACTAATGATTTAAAGAGCTCATTAAAAATTACGACCAAAGAAAATAGAATGTAAATAACAACACGTCAGAGAATACAATATAATATATTACAAACATCAAGGAATACAATAATATAGATTACAAACATCAGAGAATACAATTTAATAGATTACAAACATCAGAGAATACACACAATAGACTATAAACATCAGAGAATACAATATAATAGATTACAGCACGCCAGATAGTACCTTCACTAAAATATAAAGTAAAGTTAACACACCAGAGAATATACTAAAAGTAGAATAAAACACACCACATAATTCAATAAAATAAAATGCGACACATAATGGAATACAATAAGATAATACGACACGCCCGAGAAAACACTAAAAATAAATGACAAGAAAAAAAACACAATAATATAGAATACAACACATAGTAGAATACAATAAAATAGAATATGGTATATCATAGAATACATATAAAATATATAGAGGGTAGCAGCTACACACAAAATAATGCACTGAAAAAAGAATACATGAAAAAAAAATTCAACAGATACGACACTTTCATATAGCCTACATCTAGAATCTAGTTAAGATTTGTTGGTGTTTTGTAAAGCTCTGTTTCAGTCAAAAGTATTATCGCATTAAATCAACTTATCAACTTATTATCAGATTTTGTCATGTATCTTATGGAATGTCACGAGGTGTATTACCGGATTCCACTACATGAGTCTAAAATAAAACTAGCATGCAAGCCTTTTTTATCATTTTATTTAGCGTCAACAATAGATTTTGACTTTATTTTAAGGACATTTGATGAACTGTTCCATGCACGGATGTCTTCATAGACCGTAAAAATTACTTTCAGACAATTCACATCCGTTTTATGCCAATTATTTACTATCAAGATAAAATACTCACTGAAAAAAAGAACAGATTTTTTTCCTCATAGAATGTACACGTAACAGTGTATGTTGGTGTATGTATGTTGGTAAATCATGAAAAGATACATCTTCTTAAAATTCACAGACGTTAATTCTTATCTGAAGATTATTGCATTATACAATTATCAATTTTAACATCTATACAAGCCTTTTTTCAACTTTTTGTATTTGATTCGGTTACTGTTTTAATTCTACTTTGTGAATCACTAAAATCGTTTAAAACGCACAGATGAGATATGAATGTCCGCACACTGTGAATAATGCGAGTGATGTAGCTAACATTTAATATTAATACAATGGCTCTTTTGCCAGTCTTCTTCTTCTGCATATTCGTCCTCGAGGAACAGCAGCCGATCATCATCGACGTCTTTGGTCCTTCCTAGCACATAGGCCACCAACAAGGGTCCTTCATACATCTCTATCCCAGGCCGGTCTCTCCAGCTTCCCCCAAGTAAGGCCAAGTTTCTTGGTATCATCGCCAAGTGTTCCTCAGCCGGCCTCTTTTCAATTTTTCCTGTGGGTTCCAGTTCATGACTTGCCTAGTTGGAAGAAGATTTTGGAGTGTATGGCCCATCCATCGCCATAGTCTCTGGAGGATTTCTTGTTCTACCGTCTTCTGTTTTGTCCGCTGCCACAGTTTCAGACTGCTGATTCTGTCATGCCAGTGAATCCCGGGGCTCCTTCTTAGGCAGTTAATGATAATGGTAAAAGACTGGAGTTTCTTTATATTCACAGCCGTGGTTCTCCATGTCTCAGCTGCATACAGCAGCACAGGTTTCACTATGGTGTTGAAGATCCTGATCTTTAGGTTGTTTCTCATGTGTCTGGAGACCCAGACATTCTTGAGTTGTTGAAGTCCGTGCCTTTCCAACCCTTGTTTTTGCCAGTACATAGACTAACTATAATCTGACAAATATTTTTTAATTTGTTTCTTTTGTATGCGCCCCGCTAAATAGGCCGGTACGGACATTATAAAACTCTTGATTTAAAAGTTGAAATAAATTCTATGCATTCTGCAGCATTCTTCCCATTCCTAAAATAGCATCGAAGATGAATCTTCATGACCATTATACCGGCTTTTGCTAATAATATGCAACCAGTACTTAAAAAAAAAGGAGGCCTTACAATAATTAACATACACATAAAATCAAAACTAGTTTTTGAAATCACAAGATATAAACATTTAATTTAAAAAAAAAATAGTACTAAATTTTGTATTGTATGCTTCCTTCAATACATAAATTTTATGTTACTGTTTCTGTTTAAGCCTTGATTTTTATTTTGAATGCAAAGGGTTTTAAATAAAATTAAGTAAATATGTTTCCCAATTTCTTCCTATAACACATTCCATACGAGATGGTCTTTAGGGAAGAAAGATAAGTGATGCACAATCAAGTCTAAATCTATCACATCTTTAGTTTTGTTTATTTATTCTCCCAGTGTAACCTAACACAATTACTAGTTCTCTGCATCAATAAATAACACTTATCGTATTACACACATTAGCATACACACATAAACACATAAACACACACTCAGAATGCTTCACAATAAACTTTTACCGTATCATGTTTATACAAGACCATTAACTCATTCATCATTCATTCATTTACAGGTGTCGCGTTTTATTCTCTCGTCATTAGATTATAATTGATTAAAACAATGCAATGTAAAGACAAATACACAGATACCCTTATAGGTCTAGACGAAATGTTCTATATCTAAAGCACTATAACAGCAATTTGTAAACTCCCATCCATTTTCTTCTTCATTCAATTAAGTTCAAGCAGATAAGCGATATTATTGCTCCCTCTCTATTAACTCGTACTGTCTGTCTGCTTGGTTGTTAGCAAAACTTTGCATCAATTTTTCGACCACTTCCCGTCGTCCAATCGAGGGGAAACTTGGGTAGCAGACTTGTCCCGACTAACAATGCATTGTATCAAATTTTCAGCATCATAGCATTTGGAATAGTTACGAATTCATTCGACCAATTTGCGAATCGAAGAAAATATTTTACGTCAAACATGGCTGCCTCTACCGGAAGAGACGGAAGTAAATAAACATGTTAGTCTACGAAATAAATAGAAGGAAAACGACACAATGTAGCCGAAACAAAGCGAGTTATCTTTTTATGGTTTTTGTGGGACAAAGCTAGAAAAAAAGGATGCGCAAAATTTGAGTGTGGAAATAATAATTCATAAGGTATGATATCACTTATATTATTTATTTTAATCTATAAAAATATAAATTAAATATAAACTTAGTTTTACAAAGAAAGGAAGTATAAAAAAAACGTTGTTTTTATGGGTTAGTTTATTTTCAAGACTTTATGACGTGGTATTACTGTCCGATTTTTCCGAAAACTTTGTTTTTGAGAAATAAAAATATTAAAAGAATAAAAACGTTAATGATATAGTCATCATATATTCCAAATCTACTTCTTTAATACATTCGTATCTCATAATATTGAACTATTTAATTCTTAGATATACAAAACACGTCACTGAACACATAAAGACAAAGAGATAGAAACATTATTTATTGTTCCATTTTATGCTAAGCGTTATTCTTATTGACAAGTCTTAATTAGGTGCGACCTTTTGAAGTGTTATGATCGTGAACTTCCGGTGAAATTTACTGCCATTTCCGTAAACAAAAAACATGCTTTTGGTGCTGTTTGACAGTTATTTCAGCATCGACAGCCAGTTCTGGTCTCTTAGAAATATACAACGGCTACAAAGATTAGTTATGAGGAATCCGTTTTTAACATCAAAAGTGAGTAGTCGATAATTAATACTCAAAGTGTTAGTCGCGTTAGGCTAAATGTAGCATTTGTTTATAAAATAAGCTAGTAAAGAGTTGCGTCCTTGGTAATTAAAAAACACAATGCGGAGATTTATAAAAAACAACAACATGAAAATTCTTTTGCATCAAGCAATTAGAGAGCTAGACAGGCCTTAGAGTGGAATCCCCAGGGTAAACGGCATAGAGGAAGACCCAAGCGAACATGGAGACGAAGCATACTGGATGAAACTGAAAGAACTGGAAAGAGCTGGGAAGAATTGAAGCGACTAGCAAGAGACCGTGAAGAGTGGCGTGCTTTGACAGAGGCCCTATGTTCCACAAGGAACCCAAAGGACAGATGATGATGATGAAGCAATTAGTTTGGGATTATAAATAGGTGATTCTTCAAATCTGACATTCACAATCCATCGTTTTCTTTTGGTGCCATCTTTTGGAAATGAAATAAAATTTAATTCTCTACATATTTTCGTACAACCAGTAACGTAGCACAAAGACATGTTTAGAAGAAAATGATCGAATAAGACCGGAAATGATCTTCTTTTTTACCTTTTATACATGCATAATCGTTAAGACTTGTCAATAACTACTCTTACTTCTTAATGTGGCATGGAACGGATTGTTGAAACAAATTAAGATTATTCAAGATTCTATTGAAAATACAAAATCAAACTTTGGATAAGCTTATTACACTATAATCTTCTGTATAGAATGTGAGTCTATGATAGGCTTATATAGGATATGGTGATCATTGTTTCATTGTGATTAATTTATGTGCGTGTCGGTGGAAAGCTATCAACAATCGTCAGTTAGTTGTGGCAGATAACCTTGCTGAATTTGTAGATGGTGAATTTAAAAATGCTTTTATAAATAGACGAAATGATATGAAAAGAAACTATCTTTGTGTGAATGTGTGTGAGTGTCTATGGTTAATGAAATTAAAAGAAACTATCTTTGTGTGAATGTGTGTGAGTGTCTATGGTTAATGAAATTAAAAGAAACTATCTTTGTGTGAATGTGTGTGAGTGTCTATGGTTAATGAAATTAATAGAAACTATCTTTGTGTGAATGTATGTGAGTGTCTATGGTTAATGAAATTAAAAGAAACTATCTTTGTGTGAATGTATGTGAGTGTCTATGGTTAATGAAATTAATGGTTAACTCTTGATTCTCAGTAAGCCAACCGGCTAAACAATGTAACAATATTAAATTATGTAGATCATATAATATAACATTAACCACATATAATAATGCTCAGATAAACATAATGACAAAAACAATTTCCTTAGCCCTTATGCGAGAACAAATGCATAAAAGTACTCTTTCTTCCCGAGAGGTATTCGGGCATGGAGTGGGTTGCCTGAGCAAACCAAGAAAACCAGTAACCTAAGATCATTTAAAACATTAATAAAAATGCAAGACTAGACTCGGACCACGGATGAGCGAAGGACGCAATAATCTTCTTTATAGAATGAGCGTCTGTAAAATATAAGATAAGGTAGTACACCGTTGTTTATATTACTGTTAGTCGACGGGTTAGGATATAACATATATGACACGATATAATTCGATTCAGCCATGGAACTGCACTGTTCGGAGATTAAAACAAGGCTAGAGATTTTATAGAGACTTGAACGTACTTGATTAAAATCGTGACAGGTTTGGCATTGTATTGGCCACTAGATCCCTCTCTTTATGTAGCATTGAAGAACATTTATAACCTATTTTTCTATTTGAACGTGAACGGCATCAGGATAAATTGCCATGGAACATATCTGCTTACATTTCAAAGGCTGTTCTTGCGGTGAACCTTTATTTGAATTGTATCTTATTAGTTTATAGCGGCGTCTCCCGAATACCGGATCGCGTACCGGAACCAAGAACTCAACATTTCTGTGTGGCAAATATAAGCAGGAACTAATGTTTAATGTAGGCCTTCTAGTACATTTTGCCCCCATGGGACACACTGTAAAAGCTCATTATACCTGCATGCCCTCAAGATCAGACACCACTAGTCGAGAAAACTGTGTGTAAATTCATTTACCTATTATATTATGTTAAATATACAATAGAGATGTTTGTGCGTCACAAAGCAAAAGTATAAATTTAATGGGTCACGATACAAAATATATTTGGGAAGCGATGGTTTATAGAATTTTTGATTGATGTATATTTGCAAACATGAGCGGAACCAGGATTTTTTTTTCGTGGGTGGGGAGGGGAAAATGCTGGACGAAACATTTACCAAATTTATCTCAAATTTAGTACAGATAAAAAAAAAAAACAACAGTTTTAAAATATTTGTTTCTGAATGTCTAAGGTGTGACTTATCCTTCTCTTTTCCCGTGGCTTTGCCCCTGTTTTCAGATTTTCTTCGTTTGCTAAGGTACGCCATTAAAAATATCATGTATCTAAATCCAAAATGATTATTTACAAAAGGTATTTTCTAATGACAAAAGATCATGTAAGGCCCATTATTAAATGAAGAAAATTATGGGATTTGAAGCGCATGGTATATGCAGGCAATTACAACACTTCTTCAGACCAAAAAAAGGCAAACATATTCAACAACAGGGCTTTGACACTGTGCTGATCAAGTACGTCTTTTTAGATTCCACGAGCGTGGACACACATATACACACAAACAAATACACACACATACCAAAACACAAACTCACACAAACATGCGCACAAATACACGTACACACATACACAGACATAAAAACACACATGTCATGGCTGAAACAAAACCATTGACAGATCCGTGACTACAACGATCGATGGCTCCAGCTGTCCAAAAAAACGACGCCTGGCGTTCAGTTTTATTAGAAAAGACCAACACGAACAGTCTTTTTGTCAATAGTAAACCCAGGGACTTTTAATTAAATTAACTTTTCTTTTCCGATCCCAAAATAGACCATTCTTTTATGTAGGCAAAATTTGGGACCATCTTTGGAGCTAATTTTACGTTGGTAAAAAAAATAGCTTACAATGTAACTATAATCCCAATCATTGTGCTAGATTTGACACAAGATATATTTCTTTATTTAATACGAAAACTGTCCACAATTAATGTGAACATAATTTCAATGCACGATGGCCCAAAACATGATATTTTTCAAAGGGCATGTCCAAGTAACTAGATCTAGTATCAATTATCGAGTATTAATCTTGTAACTTGGTGAAATAGAAATAGATTTGTGTATATCGTAGACTAGATTACATATACACAAAATTATCAGTATATTAACAACCTGATTTGGGAGAATTGTATATGTCGAGAAAAATGGAAAAGTTTAGCAAGGTGACTTAGATTTGAATCCCACTTCCTGTGTAAATACCATTAGTTTACAATCCTGAAATTCCAAGCTCCTTGCGCTTGTTTTTAGTTTGGAATTATTAGCCTTTAAAAAAAATAAAAACTTTCTCTTATGTGCAGTTATCTTACCCACCCACGCCTTCATCAATGACACACTGTTGCCCAACCGGCAATATTGAATGATGGATGGCACTTCCGGTTACTCAAGAGGACGCAAGCTCTGCTCTCTTGTGCACGTTTTATGGCAGAAAGTTGTTTTTTATTGAAATGGAGGGAACGTCGCTGGCGAAGAGGATAGAGGTTGGTGGGGATGAGAGGGAGCAGCCATATATATATATAGTCCAAGGCAATAAGGAAGACGTCATTTTTCCTTGAGTATATTTTACGCATTAGGAGTATGGCTCTGAAAGTGTTAATTCGAATTAAACACCAAGTGGCCAAATTTAAAACCAAGGCAATGCCAAATAGAAAAAAAAATGATATTATTTATTATTTTATTTAGACCAACTCTATGCAATTAAATTGTAAAAATACAAGAATGAAAAAAAAAGTATGTTTCATTGTATTTTGTTCGTTAAGCATCTTTATGATATATTTAATTTCAATTGGCAACTCTTGAGAAAATAAAACATCCCCTCTCACATTTTCTTTTCCTTTGGGAAAATGGATTGGATGAAGTGAACTTCAAAATGAGTGCAGAAATATGTTCCCCTTACGGTGAAAATATAGAATCTATGCAACCGAATCTTATTAAAAATAAACTAACCCATAAAAACTAAGTTTTTATTATACTCCCTTTCTTTGTAAACTAAGTTCATATTTAATTTATATTTTGATAGATTAAAATAAATATAAGTGATATCATACCTTATGAATTTCCACACTAAAATGATGCGCATCCTTTTTTTTTGTTCTAGCTTTGGCCCGCAAAAAAACATAAAAAGAAAACTCGCTTTGTTTCAGCTATATTGTGTCGTTTTCATTCTATTTATTTCGTAAAAACGAACATATCCGAAACGTTTATTTACTTCCGTCTCTTCCTGTAGAGGCAGCCATGTTTTTTTCTTCGATTCGCAAATTGGTCGAATGTATTAGTGACTATTCCAAAGGTATGCTGCCCAAGTTTCAGCTCGATTGGACGACGGGAAGTGGTCGAAAAATCGATGCAAAGTTCTGCTAACAAACATCCTATCAAGCAAGCAAGCAAGCAGACAGACAGAAAATACAAGTTAATAGAAAGGGGAGTAAAAACAAAAACAACATAATTAGAACATTTGTATAGCTTTAAAATTATTTGCTTTCTGTATCTATGTGTTTAAAGTCTTTTTTTCTTGCTTAGTAATGTGAAGCATTTTCCTTTCTAGCGTATTCACGCGTTTTTTCAAAATCAAACAAGTAGCAACCTATTTCAACAAGTATAAATAATTTTAATTACCCTTTTTTTAGGTAAAGTGTAACCTCCAACTCACAAGCTCTGCATCAGGGATTTGACCCACGATGCAGACAGAAATAAAATAAAAAAATCCCCCGCCGACTTGGAGAGGAGATGGGCGCCGCCAAGACTGCCAAGCCCACAGAAAGGACAGAAAGAGCTCCTACCAACGACCGCTGAGGTTAAGAGACTTAAAAAAACGTTCATAAAACCCTTTCCCGAGTATGCTGTAAAATATCCATAACATAGGTTTCAGAAAATATCAATACCATAGGTTCTAGAAAACAGCAAAAATCATAAGTTCTAGAAAACAGCAAAAGTCATAGGTTATACAACAGATTGTGTGTGAGTCTAGCTAAACACATATAATTCTATACTAGATATTACATGTACAAACTCTAACCTGTGAATTCACGTAACGGGAAAACCAAAGTCTGCCCGGGGAATGCTGCAAGAGAAAACAATATACAAAATGTTTGTATTCTAATAACAAATGGGGAGTAGTAGAAACTAATATTAGCATTATGTAGATTATAGGCAAGTCATAACATACTTATATTCGCACTATGTATAAGTATAACTTTCAAATGGTGGCTACTTAAATTAATTCCTCACACTTCTTTACGTAGAATTGAGCTTTTGCATTTGGAAATTAGGAGAGAGTTCTAACAAGAGAAAAAGAAAGGAGCAATTTTTCTTCCCGCGTCTATTCTGTAAAATTAAAAGAAAAAAAAGATCGAAACTAATTTAACAACTAAAAAATTAACAACTCATCAGAAAATTTAATTTAATAACAAAGGCAATAATAAAACAGCTACAACATATCGATTTTTATAAAAAAGCAACAACAAAAAAAGAGCTTGAAGTTTAAGATTAACCAAGTCTGTGGATGATGTAGTCTGCCCTTTCGCCATCTTCCCAGCAAGCTTTTCCATATGACGTCAAGACTAACTCAATTCATCGTTTAGTTAGCAGGAAGTGACGTAATTAGCCCTAGGCTTAACCAACATAAGCTCATGGACTAATTCTTGGTTAAAAATAGAGCTTAGAAGTTTTTTTTTCGGCCAAACACTTTGGTAGAGAGTTGGCTATTTTATTGTGATAACGTTGTGGTCAGTTGGCTTTTACTATAGTACTATTGTGGTCAGTTAGCTGTTACTGTAATACTGCTGTGGTCTATTGGCTTTTACTGTAATACTATTGTGGTCAGTTGGCTTTTACTGTAATAATGTTGTGGTCAGTTAGCTTTTACTGTAATACTGTTGTGGTCAGTTGGCTTTTACTGTAATAATGTTGTGGTCAGTTGGCTTTTACTGTAATACTGTTGTGGTCAGTTGGCTTTTACTGTAATACTATTGTGGTCAATTAACAATTACTGTGATAAAATATAATATTGTGGTCAGTTGACTATTTCTGTGACAATGCTTTGACCATGACTGTGATAATGTTATGGTCAGTACTCTACGAATATGTTAACATTTTGGTCCGTTGGCTTTTCGTATGTTTATGTAATGGTAAGCTCCTGACGTACATATACATGCTGTTTTTGTTGTTGTTCTCAGTGTTCATTAGCGTAAGCTTATTCATATCATCTTATTTGCATAATAATTTCAGAGGCTGGCTATTTCTTTTTTAAGATCTTTATAATTTTAAGGCAAGAGACGTTTAGCCCTATGTGAGTAAATACCATGACCTTAAAGGGATTGCGCCTGCGCCATCAATAGAATATTTAAACATATTTATTTCACAGTCGAAGGTTATAGAATACTATTTAGAAAAAAAAATTAGGAAAATTAAAAGTAGTATAAGCCTACAGAAATAATGGCTGAAATTATACATCGACAGAGGCAAGTATTTGTGAATAAACTTGAATAAACGTGTTTGAAATAGCCACATCACTGACATCAGTAATCAAGATGACAAAAAAATACTAAACTGAAATTGAAAGATCGTTGTTGTTGAAATATTGTTTCCTTTCATAATTGAAACTTTATTCAACTTACCTGACATAACTCACCAAACTTTGCCTTTTCTGTTTGTGAAATCTCTTCACTGAAAAAATAAAAGCAAATATAAACAATATGTTTATGTATCTATCGGTGAATCCATATATGTAACTATGTAAGTGCCACTGATCTATAAAAATAGGAATGGATTCGGCACGGAAACAATATTTTTGGCGCAAAGTGCCCACCATTGTCATACGCTTTCACTTACCTATACAATTATATTTCCTACACACTGACCTGTAAATACATTTCACGTGAAAAAAGAATTCCTTTTTATTGTAAAGGTTTCTTCTAATCATAGTCTAGGTCGTTATTTTCATTTTATTCGTTTATATGGATATGTGAAGTATTATGGAAAGTTGAGTTTGTCTCGCATCAATATGTGCAAAAATAAGTACAAACAAATTTATAAAAAAAACGCCCCACCCACTCGTTGTATTAATCAATTGTATGTAACATTCTTCATATCTATGTATGGCTGGATACATCTATGTATGGCTGGATACATCTATGTATGACTGGATACATCTATGTATGACTGGATACATCTATGTATGACTGGATACATCTATGTATGACTGGATACATATATGTATGACTGGATACATCTATGTATGACTGGATACATCTATGTATGACTGGATACATCTATGTATGACTGGATACATCTATGTATGACTGGATACATCTATGTATGACTGGATACATCTATGTATGACTGGATACATCTATGTATGACTGGATACATCTATGTATGACTGGATACATCTATGTATGACTGGATACATCTATGTATGACTGGATACATCTAAGTATGACTGGATACATCTATGTATGAATGGATACGTCTATGTATGACTGCATACGTCTATGTATGACTGGATACGTCTATGTATGACTGGATACGTCTATGTATGACTGGATACGTCTATGTATGACTGGATACGCCTATGTATGACTGGATACATCTATGTATGACTGGATACGTCTATGTATGACTGGATACGTCTATGTATGACTGGATACATCTATGTATTACTGGATAGATCTATGTATGAATGGATACATCTATGTATGATTGGATATATCTATGTATGACTGGATACATATATGTATGACTGGATACATCTATGTATGACTAGATACATCTATGTATGACTGGATGCATCTATGTATGACTGGATGCATCTATGTATGACTGGATACATCTATGTATGACTGGATACATCTATGTATGAATGTACATCTATGTATGACTGGATACATCTATGTATGACTGGATACGTCTATGTATGACTGGATACATCTATGTATGACTGGATACGTCTATGTATGACTGGATACGTCTATGTATGACTGGATACGTCTATGTATGACTGGATACGTCTATGTATGACTGGATACATCTATGTATGACTGGATACATCTATGTATGAATGGATACATCTATGTATGACTGGATACATCTATGTATCACTGGATACATCTATGTATGACTGGATACATCTATGTACGACTGGATACATCTGTGTATGACTGGATACATCTATGTATGACTGAATACATCTATGTATGACTGGATACATCTGTGTATGACTGGATACATCTATGTATGACTGAATACATCTATGTATGACTGGATACATCTATGTTTGAATGGATACATCTATGTATGACTGGATACATATATGTATGACTGGATACATCTATGTATGACTGGATACATCTATGTATGACTGGATACATCTATGTATGACTGGATACATCTATGTATGACTGGATACATCTATGTATGACTGGATACATCTATGTATGACTGGATACATCTATGTATGACTGGATACATCTATGTATGACTGGATACATCTATGTATGACTGGATACATCTATGTATGACTGGATACATCTAAGTATGACTGGATACATCTATGTATGAATGGATACGTCTATGTATGACTGGATACGTCTATGTATGACTGGATGCGTCTATGTATGACTGGATACGTCTATGTATGACTGGATACGTCTATGTATGACTGGATACATCTATGTATGACTGGATACGTCTATGTATGACTGGATACGTCTATGTATGACTGGATACATCTATGTATTACTGGATAGATCTATGTATGAATGGATACATCTATGTATGATTGGATATATCTATGTATGACTGGATACATATATGTATGACTGGATACATCTATGTATGACTAGATACATCTATGTATGACTGGATGCATCTATGTATGACTGGATGCATCTATGTATGACTGGATACATCTATGTATGACTGGATACATCTATGTATGAATGTACATCTATGTATGACTGGATACATCTATGTATGACTGGATACGTCTATGTATGACTGGATACATCTATGTATGACTGGATACATCTATGTATGACTGGATACGTCTATGTATGACTGGATACGTCTATGTATGACTGGATACGTCTATGTATGACTGGAAACATCTATGTATGACTGGATACATCTATGTATGAATGGATACATCTATGTTTGACTGGATACATCTATGTATCACTGGATACATCTATGTATGACTGGATACATCTATGTACGACTGGATACATCTGTGTATGACTGGATACATCTATGTATGACTGAATACTTCTATGTATGACTGGATACATCTATGTTTGAATGGATACATCTATGTACGACTGGATACATCTATGTATGACTGGATACATCTATGTATGAATGGATACATATATGTATAACTGGATACATCTATGTATGACTGGATACATCTATGTATGACTGGATACATCTATGTATGACTGGATACATCTATGTATGACTGGATACGTCTATGTATGACTGGATACATCTATGTATGACTGGATACGTCTATGTATGACTGGATACGTCTATGTATGACTGGACACATCTATGTATGAATGGATACATCTATGTATGATTGGATATATCTATGTATGACTGGATACATCTATGTATGACTGGATACATCTATGTATGACTGGATACATGTTTGTATGACTGGATATATCTAAGTATGACTGGATACATCTATGTATGACTGGATACATCTATGTATGACTGGATACATCTATGTTTGACTGGATACATCTATGTATGACTGGATGTATCTATGTATGACTGGATACATCTATGTATGACTGGATACATCTATGTATGACTGGATACATCTATGTATGTATCTACGAATGTAAATTTGCTTCTATGTATGTATCTATTTATGTTTTAAACTATACATTTTGTGGCTCTAGCTTTGTTTATTTTACCTAAGTAGACATTTCTTCATCTATTAAGCTATCAAGCCATGTGCTATTTGCTGTCTATCAATATATCCATCAATTTAATTATCTATATGGATCAGTAATCATGTGAAATATATGACTTATGTGAAATGAAAAAAAATCCATTGTTCATTTGTATATTTCAGACTAACGTGTAAGACAAGTAATCATTTATTTCATTACTGAGCTATATAAAAATGAACGGTTACAAGAAAGTGTTATTGAATAATTTCGGTGTAATCGGAATGAGAACGTTCAAGTGTTAAAGTCTAATTGATTAAGAACCGAATGACTGTGGCTTCTGGAAGGAGACTAAGCACACGGGAGCGGAATGAAAAAAATCGACTTATTGAGATGTTGACTTTGACCCAGAATCATTCGGACAGTTTGCTATGCCCTTAGGCAAGATTAAAATGTAAAGTACTTTTAAAGTAGGCTAGTCGTGCCTTCAGTCGTTTGGTCCAGAATGACTAAACTGTGACTGCAACCATTTTCTCCCTTACTTTTACATTTACTCTCTACTCTATTTGTCAACCATAGCCAATTGTACATCCTTTACAAAAAATTCTCATTAGGGAATCAAAGACCATATATATAGTTTACGATGTAACAACAACAAAAATCTGAATTAACGAATTACATAAACTGTCCTAAGACATAAGGGAAATGAAAGACTAAAAAAAACCTATTTATCAGTTTCTGCACACATGCCTGCCTTCTTTATTTGTATTGAACGTATTAGGGCAATGGGTAGCATGGGATTAGTGCTAAGGTTTAGTGCGGAATCAATGTTATGGCTAGAGCTAAGCTGGGGTCAGCGTTACGAATAGTTACAATGGTGGTTATAATCAGAGCAACGGAATGCCCGGTGTTAGGATTGATTTGAGAGATGAAACGAAATCTTTCTGGTCTATTTCTGTAATAGAGTTTTTTTTTCTTTTTTGAAAAATTAAAATCACATTGGAAATGTTTGTTCACAGAAAAGAGGCCAATCATTTCTTTTATCTATTTTTGTTTATTTACTATCCGTTGGTTTAATTCGTTGTTTTTTTCCGCTTTATTTTAAAGCTTTTATCTATTGATTTCACATATTACATTTATAATACTTTTATCTTAGAATGCTCATCGGATTATTTGTATTGTGTGACTGTCATTAAAATATAAGCATTTAAAAATTCGTTTTTAAAATCTTTTTTTTTTGTTTACTCTTTTAGAAAAATACAATTTTCAATCTATCGGATAGCACGAGCCGTAGACTAATTATATTAGTATTCTAAAAAAACACAAATCAGAACAAAAAAATAACAACAAAACAATAACTAAATGTCTAGCATTTAGCACAAACTCCATCAGTGACAGTAGGCCTAAGCCCTTTACAAAACATAAACAATGAACTTACGTTCAATGATACCTATTAGTTAACATTTCTATCTTATCTTATTTTATAATATATTAAAGATGCCCCTTCTAAGACTTATACAGAAGATTATTGCGTCCTATGCCTATCCATTGCTTGATTCTAGTTCTACATTTTTATTAACATTTTTAATGATGTTAATTTGTTGGTTTTCCTGGTTTGTTCAGATAACCCCATTCCCTGCCCGGACACCACTGGAGAAAAAAAGAGAACATGTATATTTGTTCTTGCATTGCACTCCTATATAGAAGGAACGTCTGTTACATATAGGATAGGATCTTGCACTACTATAATATATAAGAATCAGGCCTCAATAGTTCAATCTATAACAACTACTTTATGAGGGTTAGATCTAATGATGTTTCACTGACAAACCCAAGTGTCAAAATATTGATATAGAAAAAAAAAGAGAACATTTAAAAATAATTATTTTGTGCTAATCCACTTTACAAGCCTGATTGTTATTTAAATTCACAGAAACTAATGAGATAATTTTCGGATAGGAAGAACTGGACAGAAAGAACAGGAAGATAATTATACCCGAAATATTTAGTTAAAAGAATCACATGTTCAATAAAGTAAATGGGAAACTTAAAATGTCATTTTGGTGTTCTCGAAACAAAGTTAAGATTTAATAAAGCTAAGAATTATATATGTATATAAATACACATTTTTGTAATTTTATAATGAATCTAATCTTATAATATACTTGCACATCTTGTATAGAGAAGGTTCTACTCAATGTTGTTACCAAAGATTTAAAGTCTAAATCTTAAAATTAGATCACTGCTCTAAGCGCTAGTTTATAATATAAATCTAAGGTTGTTGGCTTTTCTATTCTACGGAGTTCAGGAGATCCATTTCATGCCCTAAAAGCTACCAGAGTAGAGACGATACTTTTATCATTAAGAAAAATGTGACGAATTTTGAGTACTAACGCTACATAAAAATACTACAAAATTAGAACCGAAAAGGTGACGACGTAAAAACAAAACAAAAAACAATTAGGATATAATAAAGATGATTTTTTTAGTAATAAACAAACAACAACACAGGAAATATGTTTGGCCTATATTTTTGTACTGATTAAATTGTTTTGTTAAACCGATACAATATGCTGATTAAATTGGTATGTTTAAAAATACAACTTTCTATTTTGCGCAGTAAAAAAATTCTCCTCCAACATTAGGCCTAAGTCTAAATCTGGTATTTCCGAGTTAAATTTAATATAAATTTAAATGCTGTCTTAAAATACAGAAATTCGAAATGAATAAAAAAAAATTTTCACACGAGCCTAATATCAAATTACTCTCCCCCCCCCACCCCACACACACTTTTTTTTTCCCACCTCATGGATCACAAACGAATTTTTTCTTAAAGTTTTCAGTTGAACTAGTCATTACTAGTCGATGGTTCTATTATTTGAAAAGATTTGCTTTGGATTCATTGAGGTTTTATAACATTTGTGTGACAGACCTTTTTTATTGGTGGGTACAGAAGATGGGATGAGGCATTGATGAATGTTAGAATGCATTCATATTTTCTTGTTTGTTCATATGTATATCCATCAATCTATCTTTCCATTTAGGCCTATTCATGTATTCAACTTTTTATTCAACCACCCATTCATTCATCAATCCACATATCCATTTACTTTTTATCTGTCTATCCAGTATTATTTCTACCAATTAACATATCCACCATTCTCTTTTTTGCTCAGAGTGTAAAACTCCGTTCACGTAATTCACAAAGTCAGAGAGTATACACCGACTTACCTCTCGCGGAAGACTTGGTCCACAAAGGACTTCATGAACTCCACGCACGTCAGCGTGACGTCATCGGGCTGGGAGTCTATGCTGTAGTTGGAGCTCCACGATTTGTCCGAGCCCACGGAGCCCGACCGATGGACAGTGGCGCCCCCGAACTCCACGTCGGAAGAGTCAATGCTGGTGCCGGCGGGAATCTTGCAGTGGTCCTCATCCAGGGAGGAGTCCGGACTCTTCAGGAGCAGGCTGGGGTCCGGTTCCGGATCGAAGCTGATGAGATTCTCTGGCGGTGCCTCTGCCGTGATGACCACCGGGTCCAGCTCTGGCTCGACGTAATCGTCAAACAGCATCTCGTCCACAGTGCTCGACCGTCTCTTCGTGTTGGTGAACATGGGAGCCTTTTTTCTGATGTGAGAATCGTCGGCGCTGTCAGACGCCCCGCTGTCCGATTCGGGCTTCTTGTCCCCGCCCCTGGAATACTGTTCCTGGTCATCGGCTCTCTGGACATTTTCCGTGAGCTTGTTCACCTCGCTGGACATCTGCTTGACCTCTTCCAAAAGCCTCTGCTCTTGCAAGAGACGCTCGTACGCCTCTTTCTTCAGGCGAGCCTCATCATCGAGGGTATTGTCATTCACAGATTTCCGGGAGTAAGTTGGAACTGCAGGATAAGAAAAGTGGTCTCCGTCGTCTCCAGCAGGTTTTTGTGTTCTTGGGACAGGTTTCGGCAGCGCAAAGGTAGACGTGGGCGCGTCTCTGTCACTGTGAGCTACGGGTCTACGATTCGTTTGCGCTTCAGCTGGAGCTACGGACGCCGGGGCGCCGACTGCGGGGGCATCTCTTGTGTTGTAAATAATCGGCTCGTCAAAGCTTATGTTCATCCCGTTGACAGAGATTCTGTCCTCGGAACTTGCCCCTTTGTGGTTGGCCAAGTGGCCTCGAGGAGGTGCCCTGTCTTGACCACTTTCTGACCACTGGTCACTTCGGGTGTAGGTCGGTACCGACGCCATTCTGCGGATTACGTTCTCCTTCTCCCTGGAGTTGCCCAAAGACGGAAGACGCTTCGGTGGCGGGGGCCTCGGGGGCGGAGTATTTGGGGGTGGTGGGGTGGTCGGGGACGATCTCTCACTTTCTGTCGTGCTGTTGCTGATAGTGTCAGTTTTAGGGGCGAACGTGTTTTCCAGCTTGCTCGATATGTCGTTGAAAAGTCCATTCTTTTTGGCCACCATCGAGCTGAAGAACTTGGAAGTCCCGTCTGCCAGACTTTCCGACAGCGATCTTCTCTCCTCTCTTGATCTACGGCCAGGGTAGTTGCCCGGTGACCCGCCGTTTGCCCCAGGGCCTCCTTTCCCGTGATTCATCGTTGAGATAAAAAAATAAACCAACCAATAGAAATCAATGAATCCCGCGAGACAGAGGCGAGGTTTAAACTCTGACGTACTCTGGTGACGTCATAGGTTTACTAGATTTAAAAAGAAAAGAAAACAAAAGAAATTATTTATACAGAAAAGAAAACAGAATAGATTTTTTAAATCAAATTATTTAAGGTAATTTCATTATAAAAGACACCCAGAGAAGCTATGTAGCGAATACATTAAGTTATTAAAAACATTGCTAAATAAAGTTATTTTGAGAAGCAGAAGAAAGTTTATACGACACAATTTCTTTTAAGCGATTCATCATGCTTGCTTCTAAATGTTCAGTCTTTTCATATGCAGGAAATGGGTATGTTTCTTTACTTTTGATGACATAATCAATTAAACAAACTAAATGTGTGATATCTTCATTATGGTATCCTAAGCTATACAGACATATGTATTTGTAGGGCAGCATTCAAAAAACATTTTATCTGACTCCCGTCAGACCACTGATCTACGTACAAACAACAGCCAAAGATAAATGGTTAGAGGGAAAAAGTGATATGTTGACAGCGTCTTTGTTATTTATTTTTTTCGTTTTATACATAATCTAATAATAAAAGACACCTGCCTTTAAAAGCCATTTTTAAAGTAATTAATTGATTGTTCAAAAAGGATATTTTGGGTTTCTGAGATTTTTGTATTTTGTTTTCTCGTAAATTAATGTGCTAAGGTATTAGATATTATTGTGATTCTATGATTAGTTATGGTTTTATTATTAATGCCAACTAAGATTGTTATAATATAGGTAAGTTGTTTGTGGGTGGGTGGTTGCTCTAAGGCTGCAGTAAACACAAAATAGAATTATTTATTATGTGACATTAACTAGCTTGGAATATTTATGGTTATGGAATAGAAAGAAAGCGAGAGAGAAGAGATAGCTAATGACCGAGAGAGATAGCGAGAGCTTATACATTTATGAGTGTGTGTGAGCGTGTGAGGATGTATTTATACGAGTGAGAGAAAGAGGGATAGAGAAAGTGAGAGAGAAGGCGAGAGAGAGAGAGATAAAGAGAGCTGGAGAGATAGAAAGAGAGAGAGAGAGAGAGGATTGAAAGCGCTAAGTTAAAGAGAAGAGAGATGATATAGAAGAGAGCTTGTAAACAGGTTAAACAAAGAAATTATTTAATTTTAAATCAGTTTGTTTCCAATCAACGAATTATTATATTTTTCTATGTCCAGGAATCAATTAGACAATACCAGTTTATAACAATAATTAAAAAGTCCACCGCAGTGGACTAATAGCTAATTAGGCATAGTTTATATCAGAGTATTATACAATAATTAATTAGTCTGTGTTCGCTAATAAATTGATCGGTCGACATTACTAACGTCCACTTTGTATGCCTCTTTACAGCTAGATAATATAATGTTTATATTTAGATATTTATTGAACTGTAATTCCGAGGACTTTTAAAAAACTACCATCAATGTATAATGTATTTATGAACTCAATTAACAAAAAAACTATTACGCTTAAAAATTATTAAAAAAAAAAAAAAGATCTAGGTCTAGATCTAAATATATTCACAAAACAAATGAAGAAAAATAAAAGTTGCCAATAATTGGGTTTTATACTTGTCATGTTTTCCATAAACACCCTTATTGTACATAATGTGTTCTTAAAGATAAAAAGATAAACACTGCAGCCACTATGTAGGGACTGGCATTGATTTATGAGAAAATACGCCGACACAGTATTAAGTAGGCCTTTCAATAGCCATAACGAACATGTGTAGACAGTTATGTTTTGTCGTCTGAACGGGAAGAGCTGAAGTGTGTATGCGTGTGGGAATGACGAGTGGCGATTTTAGGATAGAAAGAAAGCGAGAGAGAATAGATGGTGAGTGACCAAGGAAGTGAGAGAGAGAGAGAGATATAGTGTGTGGATATGCGTGTGCGTGTGGAAAGTGTGTTTGTTGGCCTATGGGTGTGTGTGATAGAGAGAGAAAAAGAGAAAGCGGGAGAAAGAAGAGCCGAAAGAGAAATTGAGGTTTGGAACCCTAACGTAAAGGGAGGAGAACTGAAATTGAATAGATATTGTAAACTAGTTAGTAAATTAAGAGAAATGTCTGTATAAAATATAGCCTACATTAAGAGATATGCAGACAGACAGATAGGCAGACATAAATCGTGACGAAAGACAACATGGTGCGACTAAAAATTTTAGTATTTTGTAAACACACTTGTTTTTTTTAATAGTTTTTTTTTTTTAATATTTTTTTAAAAATTAAAGTTAGTGTAAGCAAGGGTAGGCCTATCTAACCTGTCAGAATGCGAAACTAAACCTAATTGTCAGCAGTTGCATTAATATTATAAGGCAACTGTGAAAAAAAAACAAAAAACGTCAAATGGACACATAGATCTAGTAAAGGAAAATGCAAATTTTGCTATCTATTTTTTTTTTACATTTCAAAATTCAGAATTTACACTAAAACTTTCCCAAATTAAAAAAAAAACAATTAAAAACTATTACTTAGAAGTACGGTATGTTTAAATTGTCCTACTGTATACACGCAGTGCATAGATCTTATATATTACAGACTCTCCTTCTATAAAGAAGATAATTGCGTCCTACGCTCATCTGTGGTCCGAGTCTAGTCCTGCCTTTCTATTAGTGTTTTAAATGATGTTACGTTACTGGTTTTCATGGTTTGTTTAGGCAACCCATTCATTGCCCAGATGACGCTCGGTAAAAAACAAAACATTTATATGCTTTTGTTCTCGCATAAGGGATAAGGAAATTGTTTCTGTTCTTATGTTTATCTGAGCATTGCAACAGGTTGTTATTGGGTTGTATTTCTAAATTAATTATTAGAGTTTAATTCCTTATGTATTATTACTACTTTACTCTTTGCCCTTCTGTCTTCTAGTGTTTCTAGGTTTAGTGATTTAACTATTGGTGTTTTACTCTTGTCAGTTGTGAATATTCACTAGTAATGAACCTTGCATATCTTTTCTGAATTAGAATTTGTTCTTACTTTTTTTTATGTTCTCTATAGTTAATGTGTCCCATACAGAAGATGCATTTTGTAGTATAACTCTAACTAATGAGAAATATCATTTGAGTTTTATATTCTTTTATAGGTCGTCTAAATTGAACATTTAATTTGTGGATGTTTTTTTTAGTACTGAAAGAACTCATCGAAACAACTCTTGAATAGTTTAAAAAACTACAACTAGATCTACTACCAGATATAAATTAATGACTCAATTTTTTTTTTCACTATGCTTTGTGACTTAAAGAGAAAAAAACTAAGTTAAAAATTTCCAAGAGAAAGGCTAAATAATTCTTAGGGCGACACAAGTAAGAGTGGCTATATATCACTTTGTCAGTCTACAATATGATGACATTAGTTTCTGTTGCCCTTTGGTTTCGATACTACAGCGTCCTCGTCACATACTTTTAAACTACTAAATTTAAAGTCTATGTAAAGGTATGTTAACTTTAAGTTTGAAAACTATTGAATTATTTTTTTTTCATTAGACTCTTATAGTCACTGAAGAAACAAATATCACATTCAGACGTTTAAATAAGGAATACGTACAGCTGGAATTGCATCAAACATTCAGACGTTTAAATAAGGAGTACGTACAGCTGGAATTGCATCAAACAAATGTCACATTCAGACGTTTAAATAAGGAATACGTACAGCTGGAATTGCATCAAACATTCAGACGTTTAATTAAGGAGTACGTACAGCTGGAATTGCAACAAACATTCAGACGTTTAAATAAGGAGTACGTACAGCTGGAATCGCAAAACAAATGTCACATTCAGACGTTTAAAAAAGGAATACGTACAGCTGGAATTGCATCAAACATTCAGACGTTTAAATAAGGAGTACGTACAGCTGGAATTGCATCAAACAAATGTCACATTAAGACGTTTAAATAAGGAATACGTACAGCTGGAATTGCATCAAACATTCAGACGTTTAATTAAGGAGTACGTACAGCTGGAATTGCATCAAACAAATGTCACATTCAGACGTTTAAATAAGGAGTACGTACAGCTGGATTTGCATCAAACAAATGTCACATTCAGACGTTTAAATAAGGAGTACGTACTGCTGGAATTGCATCAAACAAATGTCACATTCAGACGTTTAAATAAGGAGTACGTACAGCTGGAATTGCATCAAACAAATGTCACATTCAGACGTTTAAAAAAGGAATACTTACAGCTGGAATTGCATCAAACAAATGTCACATTCAGACGTTTAAATAAGGAGTACGTACAGCTGGATATGCATCAAACAAATGTCACATTCAGACGTTTAAATAAGGAGTACGTACAGCTGGAATTGCATCAAACAAATGTCACATTCAGACGTTTAAATAAGGAGTACGTACAGCTGGAATTGCATCAATTAAATGTCACATTCAGACGTTTAAATTAGGAGTACGTACAGCTGGAATTGCATCAAACAAATGTCACATTCAGACGTTTAAATAAGGAGTACGTACAGCTGGAATTGCATCAAACAAATGTCACATTCAGACGTTAAAATAAGGAGTACGTACAGCTGGAATTGCATCAAACAAATGTCACATTCAGACGTTTAAATAGGGAGTACGTACAGCTGGAATTGCATCAAACAAATGTCACAATCAGACGTTTAAATAAGGTGTCAGGATGTGTTTAGGATTAGGACATAAACCTGGCAGAAGTTGGACAATGAGAGGGGTGCGGAGTCGTAGGTGAGTGGGGTAGTAGTGGCAGGTCGTCGTGGGGTATGAGTTACCGTGACTGGAATCGCCCTGGAATAATTATTATGTCCCTCTCGGCTCGTTAGATATTATGACGGACACAACAGATAGTTCTAAGTAGCCAAATAAATCGTTGGTTAAGTTCAGGTGTTTATTATCATTTCAATTCTTCACTCAATGGCAAGATACATATATGAATTGCACAGGCTTCAGTTAACACTCAACACATGGTACTGCTAGGTTATCCAACATTAGGCAAACGTAGCTGTGTTCATGAAAATACTTATACTGGCAAAATATATATCTATACACATGCAGGCGGTATATCCTATGGAACGAACTGAATAAGTGGAGGCTAGAATCGAACAAGTTTCTCCACCTAACGCTTGAGCCGAAGTGCCCTGAAACTAGTTAAGCGCGCTTTCGTGGATTTTAGTCCCGTGATCAGTGGCCAATTTGATTGGATAGCTACATTAGTTTAGAATTACATATGTTCTGGTTGGCTGGTTTGAAATATACTTGCATAGAGGATTGACTATTGGGGGGAAAATTAGGGGTGGGTGTAGGTGAACAATTAATACCGCCGACCTTGCGGGGTGGGGGCCAGGGGCGGAGGGGGGTGTAGACGTATACGGAGATACAAAGGATAAGATAATGACATATCTCCCTTGATGTACCTGTGTCTATTGGTTCTGGTCGAGCTCAGCCCGAGGCGCTTACGTATGTGCGAGACGCTTCGCTGGCCAGATGTCACTACGACGAGTGGATCAAGGGCTTGACCACGGGCGCTGAGTAGGGGACGAAGAGGGGAGATAATGAAAAAGGTGTAGCAGTGGGTGGGGGTGTCTACAGGTGGGTGGGGGTTTTACGTGTATGCTGAGTTTAGCAAATAAATGAGTAGCTACTATCAAAATACAACATGAATCATAATTGATAGCATAATAGAATATATATATATATATACATATATTAAAGAATACACACACATACAATCACACATACAAGTGGTGTAATACTTAGTTGGCTGAATCAAGTAGCAAACTCTGAATTCGGGAATGAAGAGTGTAGAGAAAGGTTAAGGAACAGGTGAAGAAGGGGGGGGGTGGGGTGTTCCTATTGCGTGAGAGGAGGAGAAGATAATGGTGTCAGACCTCTCTCATCCTATCTAATCTAACTCTACGCTAACCTATGGTTCTAGTTCTACTCTACTGTCTACGCTATAATCTATCTATGTGTGCTAAGAGTCACGATTTAAGTCCAGAATCGTGACATAAGGAGTACGTACAGCTGGAATTGCATCAAACAAATGTCACATTCAGACATTTAAATAAGGAGTACGTACAGCTGGAATTGCATCAAACAAATGTCACATTCAGACGTTTAAATAAGGAATACTTACAGCTGGAATTGCATCAAACAAATGTCACATTCAGACGTTTAAATAAGGAGTACGTACAGCTGGAATTGCATCAAACAAATGTCACATTCAGACGTTTAAATAAGGAATACTTACAGCTGGAATTGCATCAAACAAATGTCACATTCAGACGTTTAAATAAGGAGTACGTACAGCTGGAATTGCATCAAACAAATGTCACATTCAGACGGTTAAATAAGGAGTACGTACAGCTGGAATTGCATCAAACAAATGTCACATTCAGACGTTTAAATAAGGAGTACGTACAGCTGGATATGCATCAAACAAATGTCACATTCAGACGTTTAAATAAGGAGTACGTACAGCTGGAATTGCATCAAACATTCATTGCTCGCCATGAACTAATTAAACCCGTTCTTTGTTTTAAAAAGACTTATTAACTTATTTATAGGCCAGAGTGCTCAAAGCTTTGGTTAAAAGTACAAGTCAGTCATAGATTGAGTATAAAGTTATTGAATACAACCTTTTTATTTAGAGTTTTATTTCCAATGTATAAGAGTTGTTTTTACCTGGTATTTTCCTATGAGAAAAGAGGCCCGTAATCTAATTAGCCTAAGTTAGTTATGTGATTAGATGTGACTAGAATTGTTTTTCTATTCAATCGTTATGCATGAGATTGTTGCTGTTATTGTTTGAAGTCATTGTTTGCTAGTATTGTGTATGAAATGAGGAGACTTATAACCATCACCAAAGTATAATACAAGGCAAAAAACTATATTTCCTTTAAATAAAATCTCTAACAGACCATGCAAACTGGCACAAGTCTATTCTCATTGTATTCCATTTAAAATGATAAAATAAACTTCAAGATCTACTATAGCTATAGCGGTATATACGATAAATATTCATTTCAATAACTTGTGATTGCTAGTTTAGATCGAGCTCACGCTTTTGTTACGCTAAATAGCATGACACAATCGGACTAAGCCAGAGTATATGTCCAGCACGAAGCACAAGGCATACTAGTCTATACGCAAAACTAACCAGCGCTCATTTAAGCCAAAGCCAAATGTAAGGACGTGTGAAAAAAATATTTTTCAACGCAACTTTATGATATATAATTAGCTGTAAAAATCCTTACCCTGTACACAGTAATGGTTAATACACAAACGAAAATCACAACTCTAGCGTTACACTAAATAATGTAAATAGGCAAGAAGGGAAATATTAGCGTATTGCATAACTTCTCATTGCAACAGATAACAAGGGAGAAATTTGACATAGTTCTCTTCCCAAATATTTTGTATTCTTTTTTCTTCTTTCTTCCGTCTTTTTTCTATTGGACATTGCCAAGAACATTGTCAACATTATTGTGGGCCACTCGGACACATCCTCTTGGACAGTTAAGATTGGAATATTCGGGCGCTGTCGAGGGCTCTTCAGACATCACTCGGATGTCACTGAAGAACAATGACGTTCAACTTTCTCTTCTTTTTTCTCT
This sequence comes from Anisus vortex, assembly GCA_949126835.1. NCBI lineage: Eukaryota > Metazoa > Mollusca > Gastropoda > Planorbidae > Anisus > Anisus vortex. The sequence continues at coordinate 18,417,287 of OX421499.1, forward strand.
TCCAATGTTGAAGAGTTATGATTAAAAAAACAAATGTATTACTTGTTGCTGGTATTTTTTTTTACTGGTATTGTCTTGCCGTTGGAATTATGGAATTATCGACAGCGGCATACGATGGGATTGTGTGACCAGAATAATGCTCTTTAACTTATCCATCGACTGTTTGTTATCTATCAAAGCTCGATACTCGAAGACGCCCCCCCCCCACCTGTATTTGAGGGAGGGGATCCAGATTTCAATGGATTTAATCCTGGTATATTTAAAACATTCTTCTGATAGACAACTAAACGTATATGTTACAGACACTCCTTCTATACAAGAGATTATTGCATCTTACGCCTATCTGTAAATAACTTCTAGTCTTGCATTTGAATTACATTTTAAATGATGTTAAGTTGTTGGTTTTCCTGTTTTGTTTTGTCCAGGTAACCCATTCCATTCCCGGATGCCAGTAGAAAAGAAAGATAATTTGCATGCGTTTGTTGCTGTAAATGGAAAAAGTAAAGTGTTTTTAGCTTATATTTATTATATATCTGAGTATTGTTTTAGATTATCGTTTAAGATTATTGTGATTTTTTCTAAGTTATAATTGAAGTCCGCCGTGTCTCTTTTCCACCAGTAAACAATACGTCTTATGATTGTATTCAAAGGCGTATACGAATGTTATATTTATATTTATATATATATATACACCACTAAAGAGATAGAGAGATGGAAGAGAGAGAAAGAGTTACCAGTTTGCCAGTGGAAAAAGAAGACAGAAAAAAAGCAGGGGGGGGGGGGGGCCGGAGATTGATACAAAAATATAACAGAAACAGACAAAAAGATTGCCTATATCAATTCCATAAATCTTTCAGGGTAAATACAAAGTCCTCAGAGAACAGACTGGCGCCATTAACATAAACAGAAGGCTACATCTATTTCCTTTATGTTGCTGTTTGTTTTTTTTGCTTCGAATCATATACAATATACATGGTTTATTCTGCTGTTTTTTTCCTTCTATTTACAATATGATGCGCTCAGTGTTGGTACATATCACAGCCAACATATTTCCATGGTTGACGCGAAAAAGAGAGAGAATATCAAGCCTTTATAACAGTAACTTGAACTAAGTTCACAATATAGCTGCTAAACATCAACAGTAGCAACACAATATTGCAATATAATAAGGGCTGCCAAATATCTTTTTTCCCAAAACTACTGGACATGTTCAGAAAATACTTGACAACTTCAAAGTCTTCCTCACCCAGATAGGCCAATATCGACAATAGGAGAATTGGGCATAATGTAAAATGTAAATTGGCAGTCACAAGACTGGTATATTTTACACTTGAAACTTTTATTAATTAACTAAAGCAAACATAAAAAAATTTAAACAAATTCAGAAAAGAGCTGCAAGGTTAATTATAAGCGAATATTTACAACTGACAAGAGCAACACCAATAGTTAAATCACTAAACCTAGAAACATCAGAAGACAGAAGGGCAAAGAGTAAAGTAGTAATAGTAGGCCTACATAAGGCATTAAACTATAATTTAGAATACAACACAATAACAGCCTATTGCAGTGCTCAGATAAACATAATGATAAATACACATTCCTTATCCCTTATGCAAGAACAAAGGCCTACAGGTACTCTTTCGTCACGAGTGGCATCCGGGATGGAATGGATTGCCTGAACAAACCATGAAAACCAGTAACTTAACATCATTTAAAACACTTATAAAAATGCAAGACTAGACTCAGACCAAAGATGAGCGTAGGACGCAATAATCTTCTTTATAGAAGGAGCATCTGTAATATATAAGATGAACTAAATAGCCGACTGTCCGATTACAAATTAGGAGAACTGGAGATCCTAAATAAGCTTATAACATTGTGTTCGCATAACTTAACTGTACACGTGATCAAATTTATTATAAATATGCTTTGTTCTCGGGGGGTTTCCAGCATGGAACTGATTGCCTGATCGAGAAAGCAAATAAAATTATAAAAAACAGTATAATGCGTTTCTGGATGCAAGACAACGTTGAACGCGATAATTTTTAGCATACGAGGGGTGTATATAAACAAATATCGCTTGCTTTGATATATAATATGCTATTTTATGACTCGAAAACTCCTGTACGGAATTTCCCGATCTCAGACTGGTAGACTACCAGTTAAATTTAATGGTTTTGATTTTATAAAAGACCATAATAAGTTGAACCGCTTGCTTTGTTGTCGGATAATTTAAAGGAATATTATAGGTAAATTAAAACTTTTAAATAATGTAGGCCCCCTATTTGTGAAAGTAAATGTTTTTATTTTTAAATTTCGGAGTTTCATTACTTTTCATGTGGAATTGTAGAATTTATAGAATGAACGTCTGTAATATGTAAGATTAGAACTCAAATTAAAATTTAAATCGAAAGTTGCGTACAGCGGAAATCTTTTGGATAGCTATACAGGCTGCCCAAGGAAAACACAACTCTTAAGCTCTAAAAATAGAACAAGCGGTCCATGTTATTTTAGTGACACTTTTTGAATCATCGATATAAAGAAATTAAAAAAATTCACACTAATAAATAAACGTAGGTGGCCAGCAGCTCCACTTTCCAAACGTTGTCACTTCATATCTTTTTTTTCGGTCTGTCCTTATTACAGTCTGTCTAGTTTTTCTTCTAATTGTCTAGTTGCATTTTGCTAACCCCACAGTATCCTTGTCTGACAGCCGATGGAACAGTGTGCTGAGAAACCTGTCTGCGTTACACCCACGCCATTGATCAATCGGCATCTACACACACTTCCTAGCGTGGCATCAGCGTTCATCAACGGACACCAATGAGAAATCGATCCTGGCCCACGCCCCCCCCCCCCTAACCCCCTTTCCACAACGCATGGATCTGGACCGAAGCCAAAATCATAAACTTGCTTCATCAATGCAGCTCACTTGGGGGCCCAGGCTTGATATCATTACCATTGTAGACCACCCGTGCCTGTCCAAATGTGCTAATCAAAGCACCTTGTAATGTGCAACGCTAGCTCTTTGCAATCATAAACACATTTAGCACAGCGGAAATTTCTACTTGAATGCCTAGTTGACCTTATGTATTTATGTAATGCGTTGATGTTCATATATATATATATATAAGCTTATATATATAATATATATATATATATATGACTGTGAAAAGATTAAGGAGTGAGGAGAGTAAGAAACGGGTTATAATTTTTTATCTATTTTATGATAAAATAAAGATCTCAAAATAGAAGAATGAGGGACACAGTTATAATAAAGAGTTTTTGTTCATATAATATTAAATAGTTGTTATATCCGTTAAATAACGGACTAGAGAGAGACATACGGACATTTGGAGCCAATGAAAAAGAGGGGGGGGGGTGAGAGACAGGGAAATATATATAGATGAGCCCAAGTCAAAAGGTCGTACCTCAAAACTGATATTTTTTAAATCGCTATTAAAGGATCAAAATGCAATGAAATAGTTAAAACTTGGACTTAGTTCACACCAAACATGGACAACGAGATAGCATGAGATAGCATTTTGACCTAGGTTGATTAAAATATGCCTCAAAACGCATTTTTTTATGAGAATGTTACGGTTTTTTGCCGGTGACTCTAAGTGACTAGTTACATGCAATTTTTCTAGACTTTATTTCAATAACCTAGGAGCTTTATATGTATCTCAAAATCATTTGGTGAGTACAAGAAGCCCTTAAAAAACTATTTGCCACAAAGTTTGCTTAAATTGATGCAGGGATAATTTTTTTACTAGGGTTTAAAAAAAATAGTGTTGCTTGGGACAGTTGTTGTCATTTCAAGTGAGTGGAGTTTATGCTTCGAAACCCCCTCTTTTGCAACTCCTATGCTTGTAATACTCTTGAATATCATTAATAGTAGGCTATGGAGATATATGTGTTATATTATTGAAGAAATCCATCAAGAATTAGTATGTTTTTTTCTGAAGTCAATTTTTTGTTGTCATTTGTCCTAAGTGACACCAAGATGTCTATAGCAGCCATTTCTTTTGTTTCGCGTTTTTCGTCACTGTGTCTTTTCCAGTGTATAACTTATTTTCCCACTATTCAAATCATGTGTAGGAAGGGTCTGACAATACTTAAGTGCATTTTTACACCTCTCTGTGAATATGAAATTTTTCCCTTGAAAGAGCACCTTTTGACTTGGGCTCAGATATATTTATAGAAAGAGATAGTTTTTTGACCGAAGTGACTGTTCGGACCCGATAGACTAATAGTGATAAATAGTTAGTATCGGTTAGTTTGTATAGGTTAGGGATGGCTTGGTAGTATTTTTGGTAATAGTTAGTAGGCCTATCGGTTAGGTTATAAAAGATAGGGATAGATTTGGTGTTTTCTGTGCTATTTCTTATAAATATGTTATATATATTTATATATTTTATATTATATATATATATATTATTATATATATATATTGTGCTTTCCCCCCTCTTTTTAAAATGTTTTTTATGAGTTCTAATGAATTCCGACTGAAGCTGGGTCCGAATAGCCATTTCATGCTAAAGGGACCCGGGTCCGAATAGCCGCAGCCTTTTTTAACAGTTTGAGAGATAGTGAAAGCCAAATTCTTCTAGAGATCTAGTTGTAATTCCCGTCAAATGGACGGACAAAAGGGCATGTCAACTTTTTTGTCTTTATAGAAATGTGTTTGCTTTGCAGGTGGATGGGTTTTATGTTTTGTGAGACAGAGACATAGACTTTGAGATAGAGGTAGAGTGTCTATAGTGTTAGTTCATACAGGCTACATGTATTCAAATGTGTAGACAAATTTGAGTCACGGCCGGGTTTTCATTTTAAAAAATGAGAGCAAAGTCATCAAAGATTGTACTGTCTTGTATAACAGAAACGATATGTTCATGGACTAATGCGCAAGTAGAACTGGATATTAAGTGGGAATGGGGGGAAGCAGAAATAGTTGTTTTTTTTAGGCGACTAATTTCTTAGTTTATTCTCTCATTCAGGCGACCATTTAGCAAATTTTTTTTTTACATTTATTTTATTAATAATTTATTATAATATTCAGACTATTTGGCCCGTCTAGTTATTTTCGAATTCCTTTATGAAACGAGGACGAAAACATGTTCTACAACCCTGTGCTAAAATGTACAATATGTAGGCCTACATCAGAATTTACTTGTTTTGGGATACATCAAAAGGGCTCATTGAGAAATAGTTAAACTTTCAGCTAGTAGTGGTGACGCTTAATAATTACACCGGGCCGCACCTGTTCTGTCCTTAAGCCCGTGGTTCTATTTAAACGCATAAATGTCATATCAAGTTGTTTTAATATATACTCTGCTGAGTTTAGTTTTAGCCGTAATTACTAATAGTGTATTGGCATTGTGACACGATGGCCGAAAGGCAGCGCGCTCGACTGGCGTACCGAAGGTCCTGGGTTCGAATCCTGGTAAAGGCTAGGATTTCCCCCTGGACTTGAGGGTGTCCCTGAGCCTACCCATGGGTACCTGACATTGGTACGGGTAAAGTAAACGCAACTGTGTATTGTGATGGCCACACAATCCCCTTGAATGCCTTGGCCACATAAACTGCTGAATGTTATTCAACGACTCTATGATCAATTTGGTCCGACGGATACTTTACTTTACTTATAGGCATTATCACTGACCAGATGAACCACGATAGCTGCAGTTACCAAAGCGGAATATACGGGCAAAGTAGTCTCACTACTTAAAGGAGCCTTCAGATATAACAAGGGCGGCACGGGCGCCCAATGCCCACTACATTTCGCATTTATATTACACACTCCCATACTTTCATCGACTCCATCTAAAAAAATAAACGAAACTTGCTTGCCTCTCATTGGCCCCAAGATTTTTTGGATATCTACATCGACACGTCCATGCCCCAAGATTTCTTGGACATCTACATCGACACGTCCATGCCCCAAGATTTCTTGGACATCTACATCGACACGTCCATGCCCCAAGATTTCTTGGACATCTACAACGACACGTCCATGCCCCAAGATTTCTTGGACACCTACATCGACACGTCCATACCTCAAGATTTCTTGGACATCTACATCGACACGTCCATGCCCCAAGATTTCTTGGACATCTACAACGACACGTCCATGCCCCAAGATTTCTTGGACATCCGCGTCTTAAGATTCAGAACACAATCTTAATAATAAACCACTACTTCGAGTATAAGCGCCAAAACTTAAAAAATAAAAATAAACGCAATTTCTCACTTGTGAGCCAAGGAAACAAGCAGAACAACAAAAATCAATCAAACGATCCACTTAATGTGTCCAAAGAAGGAATAACAGCTTGATGTTATCGAACTGTAACGAAACAAGTGTATAACAACCAAAAACAGCGACAGAAACAGCACCTACCCTTATATAATAGAAGCTGTAGCGATAAGTATTCTCTCTTGCTTGTTTGTTTGTCAACTGCCCGCGGAATCATAAACAAGAGCTACAAAAAAACTCCACAACAAAACAATTTTTTTTTCTTTCACTAGAATCGTAGATCACATACAAACAAAAAAGCCAGTGTGCCACAGTAACTTGAGGTTGGCATCGCCGCTAGAGGACTCTGCATGGAAAGAATCGATGGCGGGGCTAAAAATAGAATATCCCGACGGTGGTAGATTTTTCTCTCTTCATCCCCCCCCCCCCCCCTCCGTAGTCTAAGGACTGATCGTTAGGGATGCTGCCAGAGTCGCAGATTTTCTACCCTGTCCAAGATTTGCTTCATGTCTTGTCAAGTACCCTCTCTCTCTCTCTTTCTCTCTCTCGCGCACTCTCTAATTTATTTGTCATATCATCCTCCATTTTCTATCACTCGTTTCTTCACATACACCGACCGCAGCCATCATAATCTAAGCGCCAATCAGATTCCTCCTCCAAATACTTTGTAATATTGATTATTGGCTATAACTAGACTATGTTCACCTCATCATCTTCTGTTTCTCTACGTTTAAGAAAAGCCCACGTGTGGTAAGAGCTCTATCTTCGGGTGGTCACATGTAAAAATAATCTTCCTTGTAATTTTGCAAGCAACTTAATCATGCTTTTGTTTATTCAATTTGTGTTCATAAGTTTATGTATAGGCCTATATTTGTTAAGCTGTGTTAAAGCCTCTAACCTATCTATAAAAACTAGCTAGGATATCATAAATTTCACGCTGCAACATTTTAATTTTAAAAAGGTATGCTTAATTTGTAAGAGGGAAAGCAACTGTTTTTATCTCATAAAAAAACTGCCAGAGTTCCAGCCCCTCCCCACAGGGTACCTACTTTTGATGGCTTCCTACCATCCTAAAAAAAGAAGAATGTGCTGATGAAAAAAAAAACGCTGCCTCCCCCACCCCTCCCTTTTCCCTACACACCCACAAGAAGATTATTATCCACACAATCTTCTTATATTTCGAAATTATTCCGGTACACTGTGAGCTCAAATGGTCTGAAATATTGACTTTACTTAAAACACACACAGCATTTAGTGTATCTCGGATGATGTCGGAAACTGGGGGGTGAGAGAATAGAAAGACAGACAGACAGATGGAGCGAATAGGGATACAGACAGACAGACAGATGGAGCGAATAGGGAGACAGACAGACAGACAGAGTGACTATAGACTCCCTCACGTTTCTCTAGCACGCGTGATCTGCATCGATCCTTCATATTTAGTCATCAATCATAACACTAGGTTTGACTTTTTTTTAAATCTTTTTTTTTTCATATTATTACCGTACTGAGTGTCTCACGTGATAGGCAAGAAGTAGGCGGGCACAATCAAGCACGTGGTGGTGTACGTGGGGAGGGGGGGGGGAGAGCGAATAGAAGAAACGGGACGCTCTGATGGATTGGGTTAAATATTATCAAGGACACGAAATAAGTGTCGTCAAAACTTCTTTTTTTCCCACTTTTAAATATAGACTAGCGTCCTTCATTAGACCTAAGTTAAGAAAGAATAGATCTATACCCGTAATGGCAAAGCAAAGTGTACTTAAAAGTGTACTTGACTGTTTGGTTACAAATTATGCGTTCTCTATGTGTCTATGTGTGAGTGTGTTGTGTACAAATTGTGCGTTCTCTATGTGTCTATGTGTGACTGTGTTTTGTACAAATTGTTCGTTCTCTATGTGTCTATGTGTGACTGTGTTGTAGTGGGAATATGGGGGATGTTCACAATTTTATGATGAAGTTTAGACTGGAGAAATAATATGTGAACAACAGACATGTGTGGGCTGGTTTTCTGAAATAGGACACAGAATCAATATCGCTAATTGTCTAGTTATTATTGTTGTTGCTGTTGTTTTATTGTTCTTTTATTATTTTTTGTTACCGTAACGTCAAAAAAGAGTTATATTTTTAATGTATCTTTTATTTGTTTATTGCTTTTTTTTTCATTAAGGAGATGCCAGGGGAAATAATGGACAGAGCCCATAAAAACAGTGGAAAAATGTACCGGAAATGTGATAACCCAGCAGGCACACCACGTCGTATCGACGAAGAAAAAAAAATTGAATTCTACGTGTTTTCTTGGTTTCCTCGTTTTTCCCCGTCGAAATGACGTGGTGTGCCCTCTGGGAAAACAAAGGAAGGATTCGAACTATCTCTCTTCCGTGGTAAATTGCCGTCCATACCATCATCCAACATCGTTAGGCTAATGATACTTACACGCTGGACATAACAGGTTTTATATTTGAATTGTATTTAGCCTACCGCATGGGCGCCCGCAGGGGGGGGCAAGGGGGGGCACTTGCCCCCCCCTGGAAAAGTGCCCCCCCCCCCCTTATTGATAGATAAAAAAAAATTTGGACTAAAATAGACAAAAAAAATAGTAATTAAAACATTTATAATTAATTGATAATTTTGATAGTGAAGCCTTGAGTTAGTTTGATTTTCGGAAAACGCGAGAATACAAAAGTAGCCAAAATTTCATCGACTTGTTACCTTGCCGTATGCCTTACTAGTTTTGCTAACATTACCAGCAACAACATGTACGGTGGAGCGATCGTTCAGCACAATCGTCGGCATTTTACGTGAGACTATTCATTTCCCTTGCAGGCCCTCATGTGGCTAAAGAGGCCAATCCTGGACGTACAGGCACGGTCACATTGGCTGCAATTGAATGTAGCGGAGTGGACCACATTTTTCACCACCGTTTTTTTTTCTGGCGTGCTCTTCTCCCGCCAGCCTGAAACCTTCTTTGATTCCTGCCCTCCAAGTGGGCCTATCCTGCGCCATGATCTCCCCACTGTTTGGGTCAATTTGGAGTTGTTTCATATCTCTTTTGCAGACATCCGCAAATCTCAGTTTTGGACGTCCAGCAGGTCTCTGTCCCGAAGCGAACGTTCCATATAGAATGTCCTGTGGAAGTCGACCCTGTGGCATTCGGCGTACATGACCTAGCCAGCTGAGACGTCTGTTACTGAGAGTATTACGGATGTCTTGACACTCTGCTGTTCGTAGGACCTCTGCGATTGAAACCCTGTCCTGCCATCTTATATCTAAAATGAGTCTGAGACACCTAAGGTAAAAGGTGTTCAGTTTTCTCTCCTCCCAGGAATATGTGCTCCATGTCTCACAGCCGTACAGGAGGGTAATCAGAACGCATGTTCGATAAACTGGCGACTTAGTGGAGCGTGTGAGCAGTGAGTTCATCCAGACTCGTTTTTTTTTGTTAAATCTTGCCATAGTGCCCATGGCTTTAGCTATTCTACTATTAATCTCCCCATCTAGGAGAACACTGCTTGAGATTTTGGCTTTGAGCCTGTTTAGATTGAAGAGCTTTCCAGATCTGCTTGTGTGAAGGTAGACACCCTCGTTGCAGTCTCCATAAGCATAGTACAGTAGACACGAGAAGAATATTCCAAACAAGGTGGGTGCAAGTACGCAGTCTTGTTTAACACCGCTGCGGACTTCAAAGGGCTCTGATTAAACTTCACTGTGCACCTGGTTTTCTAAAAAAAAAACAGGCAATGAAAGAGAGCAGTTTTGGATGGAATCCTATTTTTGCCAGGAGTTTGAGGAGTCCACTTCTGCTGACCATATCAAATGCTTTAGTGAGATCAACGAAAGCAATGTATAATGGCTTATTTATCTCGCGGAACTTCTCTTGTAGCAGTCGAATGGAGGAGATCATGTCTATAGTGGATAAGTCGCTTCTGAAACCGCACTGAGACTCTGGATAGACTCTAGATGACAGCACCTGCAGCCTTGATAGTGCCTCTTGCAAGGATCTTACCAACTATGCTCAAGAGGGAGATTCCTGTCTTTTTGCAGTCGCTGCGGTCCCCTTTGTTCTTATATAATGTAACGAAATCTGCTAAATGGCTGTGTGACGCGTCTTGGTAAATATGGTGTGCGGCTGGCTGGTCCTATTGTTGGTTCACCGGACTGTCAACCCTGCTGACCGTTCACTTTCGCCCTAACACATGTTAATATTAATGATATTTTGATCTCAGTTTTACCGAGATGTCCTATAATCCGTTTGAATTCTTTAAAATTAATGTCCAATTTATCGTTAAATGGTATAGATACGTAGTAATCATACAAACTGAGTAGTTATTGTAATGCTTAAAACTATACATATAAATTCTTTAGTCATATAATATTTATATAATTTTCAAATACTTTTTACAGTTTGATCATTTTAAAGTTATAAATGTAAGCCATTAATTCTTTTTTATAAAAGAAAAAAAAAAATTGAAATATTAGCTCAAAATGAAACGAAATAATTATCTCCCTTTAATTAACAAATGTTTCTACGTTTGATTCAATAGTGATGCCGAACGAGTTCTGTTTTGTGACAAATTTTACTGATTATTATTATTTCTTTATATACATTCAACATTGTGGTATTCATAACAAGATTTAATTATTAGAGGATTAAAATAATTTACGTTAAACAGTTGTAAATAAACATTTCCTGCATTAATTGTTTTGTCCATTTAAGGAGTTTATATTTAAAACATTAATAATTACAGAAATTACATGATATAGTGCTATTAAATAAGACTCTTATATTTCTAAATTAATAATACAAATAAATTTGTTTTAGAATTAATGATAAGCCTATATATGTTTAATTAAAATTAAGTTGGGGGGCGGTGAGCGGAAAGATTTTAAAAGGGTGCGGTGAGCCGAAAAAGGTTTAAAACCTATGGCTTAGATCTACAATGTCAGATGAACGTCTGTCAAGATTGTGCATGTTGTTAGTACACAGAGACAAAGTGAACAGCAACAAAAAAGAGTTTATGGACAAAATTGTAGATTTGTTTGGTAGCGATAACAGACGACTCCAAATCTCGTTTAAATAATACATTTTATTTTAAATTTACGTTGTAATATTGTTTGTTTAAAGTAAGTTTTTTTGTATGGTAATAAAAAATGTGTTGCTACAGTATGCCCTTCATTACTACAGTGTACTACAATTACTTCAATGTTCTGTCCGTTCGTTCACCATACAAATATGCTCAGTAAATTAAAACTACATTAAAACATTACTAAAAATATTTTGCCCCCCCCTAGAAAATTTTCTGCGGGCGCCCATGGCCTACCGTGCTAAATCCGATTAGGGGTCGTGCATAAAAAAACGTCTTTAAAAAAAAAAACGCCTCCCAACCCCCAGTTCATTATATTTCTCTTTGGTGAAAGATGTCTGTATGTAACGTTTACCACCACAATCCTCTCCTCTGATTCTCCCTTTAGGCCTAGATATGCCTGCGCCTTGCATTATTCCAGCTGCGTTTCGACATAGCGCTTATTAGCTTATTAGAATCAGACATTTACTTGACTACTTTGAAATAAAGCACGACCTATATGCATATATATTATTAGTTCAGTGGTTTTTGGCCCTTTCATATTATATAGTCTAGTGTTCGGGTTCCTAGGCTAAGTGTTATATATAGCATTTAAATGTTAATGATAAACAAACGAATATATGGTAAGCAACTGTAGATCTATGTGCGAAATATAAATATGATGATCCCATCTCCAGCATAATTAATTATTGTATTTTAACGAAACTAATAATTAATGTGTCAAATTCGCTAGAGGGGAGGTAACTCAAAATAAAAAGAAACAAACAGCACAAGCAGCAGACAAGGAAAGATTAGTTTTTCGTTTTTTTTTACAAGGAAAGATTATTTTTTCGTTTTTTTTTGTGTGTTTTTTACACAATAATTTTACATCAAGAATTACAATATATTTTCCTTTTCAAAAACATTGCTTTAGATTGTTCAGAGGTAAGATAAAAATTAAAACTAGTTTAAGATTTGTAAAAAAATAACGTTTTGTATCATTTGAAGAACTATTTTAACCGTCAGCGAAACCACTCTACTATACTATGCCCTATGTAGCCTACTATGTCAACTAGAACTATGTGAGTGAATGTGATTTAATGTGAACTCGGCTATTCTAAGTAAAATCTAAGTAAATTAAAAGTAGGCCGAGCCTATTGACTGCATTATTCTTTATCATTCATAATTATGATTCATTTTCATATTATTATAAATAATTACTAAATTTTTTTAATTAATATTAGCCATTATTTATGCAAAAAGTAGATTTTCTTTAGATAAATTAATTACTGTAGTGTAGATCTATACTTTTAGCCTACAATTTTTCTTTTAGTTTTAGCTTAAATAAAGTTCTGTTACTCTGTCTTGTGGACACAATTTAACATTAATTGCTTATTAGGCTAATTAAGTTAAAGTTTAGTTTACTCAAGTATGCCATATGATGGCCACATAAACTGGTGAACGCTGCTTTGCTGGCCCAATGGATAAATTTGGTCCGACTGGTACTTTACTTTAGGCTACTTACTTTACTAGTCTACTCTAGATTATTGACTATTCATTATTATTTATAATGACATTATTGACAGATCCATTATATTTAATGATATTTAGAAAATGTCTCTGTTTTATATTACACTATATTTTAAATTTAACAAATAATTTTGGCCTTCAAAACTAGAAGTGAATCTATACAAAATTACAATTTATTTTTGGTTTTAACAGTGATTGATATTTATTTGTATTTTTGCTCATTTGTGAAACTACTAAGTGTGTAATTGTTCAAAAAATACATTAAAGAACAAATTACGAATCATAAAATTTTTAATTTTAATTTATTACACGTAATAATACAAGTTGAAGAATTGACACTTTGTATTTGTCAAGAAAAAAGAATTGAGAAAAAATGTTTACAAACTTTCATAAATTTTGACAACCATTTATTATCTCATGTATAGGCTAGTAATAAAATAAAAAAAACACAATGAATATTAAATTCAAATAAGATCAAATAATTTCTGATTTCAGAATTATAAAGCTGCTTATAACGATTAATGATAATCATGCTCACAAACTTTTATTTACATCAATGCAACCATCAAAAGTTATGTACAAAAACATAAATTTTTACTAAATAGCTTAGGCCCTATTACATTTTTTCAAAATGGTGGCTCTGTAATTCAAGATGTTTCATCCACAGATATAACACAAGAAAATATTGTTTTAAAAAAATTTGATTAGACTGATTTGATCTCAGTCCTTTGTAAAATTAATGAGTAGGCATTTTTTATACTAAGGAATAAAATCCTTACATTTTAGTTGTAATGGTTTAGGTCTATATATAGGACATAGCTAACAGTTCATATCTGTTTAATGAATTTGCCTCAAGCTATTTCATGCTATAGGCAGTTAAAATTTGTTAACAATTCATATCTGTGCAATGGATACGCTGTGAGCTAGGACATGTTACAGGCAGTTAAATTCGTTATCATAATTTTTACCCAGTACACAGATATTGCTATTAAACAAAAGGGGACCTGCTAATGTGTGGCCATTTTTTTTTAAGTTTCCCCAACTAGATGTCAGGTACCCATCAAGAGTTGGGTGGACTACCCAAGGACCAAAACTATAGTCTGTATTGATGATCATGATATTATAAGTTGTTCAATATGTTTGTTGTTTACAACAACACAAACAAACAATAGTGTGTATAAGGCCTTAGTAAAACAAAATGTTTATTGATTAATCATATTGTAATATTTAACTTAACCTAATATTTCTTAAATATTTACACATATTCACTAAGTAAATTCAATATTAATTAATTCTTTATTAAAAAAGTCTAAACATTAACAAGTGCAACTTTACAAAAATTCAAAAGTAACATCCTACATGACAAAAAACTATAAACAACAAATAAAACATGAAAAAAAAATTGAACATTGACAAAATCTACATTTTAAAAAAACTGACTATTTTGTTAAAAAAAATTCTGCATATAACATTTACAAATAGTCACAATAAAGTATAATTAAATATTTACAATCATACAACATGAAAATTTATTATTTATGAATCCTACAATGAAAAAAATCTAAATGCTAACAATGCTACATTATTAGAAAGTCAACATTAACAAATGCAACATGAAAAAATGCACAAAATAAAGGCAACAATAAAAAAAAATGCTACATTTTAAACCATAGGTTCTCAACCTTTTTCGGCTCATCGCCCCCTTTTACAATTTTTTTCCGCTCACCGCCCCCCCCCCCCCCCCAACTTTCTTTTAGCTCCACCTCTCCTTCCGCACATCTGGACTATAGTTTCCGCAATTTTTTTTAGGGGAACTAGACTTTTTGTGTGATTAATTATCTCTAAAAAAACTGAAAAGGAAACATATTGTAAGAATTAATAGATACAAAAATTGCCCTAACAAAAGGTTTAAATAAATCAATATTAATGTGAATCGTTTGCCTGGTGTGTTGCTTATAAATTGTCTATTTTTGTTTCAATTTTGGTTGCAAAAGCCTTAGCTCTAATAATCAGTAATATTTGTTATATTACTAAACAGAACTTGTTCGGCATCACTATCTAATCGAATGTGGAAACATTTTTTAGTTAAAGGGAGATAATTAGCCCGTTTTAGGGGTTCAAATGGGACAGTGAGGCGAAAACAAGACTCATTATGTCTACTAGCCTCTCCTGTTCAAGCCTACCTCACCTACCCGCCGGTGAACCCTGTTCTACCCAGCAATCCAGCCAGAGGTTGGGTGTAAACCCCAGCGGATGGCTGGATGGGACAACCAACGAGGTTAAGGCGAAGTCATACACTCCCTGCCAGAGGGGAGCAGCTCCCAACGAAGTCGGAGATATGTCGACTGTTCCAACTGAGGAACAGTGTGGGAGCATCAGAAAACGGACATACACGCAACCATAAAGCTTTCTAATGAAATATGAAGCAGACAAAAATATCGACATGGTGTCACCCCCGTGGACCAAAGCCAGGCGAGAGCGGCACCGGGCCCCTGGCCTCGAAGGGGTCCACCCAATCGACTGGCGGCTCTGTGAATCTGGATACCAGGGATAAACAGAGTATAGCTACTGGACCCCAAAGCCAAAATTCCCTGAGGATAATGCAGTGGAATGCAGAAGGTATCTACTGCAAGAAACCGGAGTTCCACACATTCCTCAGGGAAAATAACATCGATGTCGCCTGCCTACAGGAAACACACCTTTGTAAAAAAAAGAAAATTTTTTATCAGAGGATACGACACATTTAGACGCGACAGACCAAACGGACAGAGAGGTGGTGTAATAACTCTGGTAAGACATGGGACTGCAGCCACACTGACCTCACAGACAGAAACTGGACAATTAGAATTCATCACAGTCAGGATAATCACACAAGGCCAGGAACTCCTCATAACTAATTGCTACAGTCCGCCCACAACCAAGCTCGATCTACATCAACTAAAGCCTCAGACTGAATCCCACCTCATAGTGGGAGACTTCAACGGCCACTCTCCAGCTTGGGGATATGAAACTTCAGATCCCAGAGGTGATGAAATCCAAGACTGGATGACTGACAACAAGCTAATACTTATCAACAAACCAGACGACAAACCATCTTATTTCTCCAGAGACTGGAAAAATACATCGACCCCGGACATTGCCATGGCCTCAGAGGATGTGCAGAAGAAAACAACTCGAACAGTCAACGACCAATTGGGAGGGAGTGATCACCTACCCATAACACTTCTAATCTCCGACATGAAGACCAACTCAGCTAACAGTAGGAGAAAGGCCAGCTGGAACTTCAAGAAAGCTGACTGGCAGAAATTCAAGACTGAAGCTGAAAATCTCAGGAAAATAACTTTCACAAAAGATTTAAACAAGAACACAAAGACGCTCACGCAGCATATCCTAAATGCTGCCAAAAAATCCATTCCACGAGGTTTCAGGAAAGAATATAAACCCTACTGGAGCAAAACCTTGGAAACCAAACATCAAGAACTAACAGAAGCCAGGGAGGAAATGGAAAACAACCCTACGCTAGACACCACAATTAAACACAACAACATTAAAAAAGAATACAACGAAACCAAAACCTGTGAGCTACAGAAATGCTGGAAAGACAAAACCGAGGGTCTTAGTCTCGAAAAAAACACAGGGAAACTTTGGCACCTAGTTAAAACACTAAACGAAGATGTTACAACAGCTAGAGGAACACCTGCCATTGAAAATCGGGGCTCCTTGAAAACGGGAAAACAGGCAGCAAACATACTTGCCGACCACTTTCAACACGAGAGCACAACCAAAGTTCCGCGAACAAGGCGTAAAGAAATCGAGAAGCAACTTCAAACTAGGCCCAGGAAACAAACAAACCAAACTCCAACGATGACGTCAGAGCTCACACTGGAAGAACTAAGAGATGCAATACAAAAACTCAAAATGAAGAAATCCCCTGGAAAGGATGGCATCTGCAATGAGATGATCAAACACTTGGGACCAGGTGCCAGGGAAAAGCTATTAGAACTCTACAATCAATCGTGGAATTCGGGCAGCTTTCCTACTGCCTGGAAAGAGGCAATAATCATCCCCATCCCAAAAAAGCAAAAGGACCCCAAACAAAAAGACAGCTACTGACCAATCAGCCTACTGAGCTGCCTGGGAAAGACACTGGAAAGGATGATCAACAAAAGGATTATGTGGCACCTAGAATCAAACAACATAATCATCAAAGAACAATCAGCCTTCAGGAAAAACAGAAGTACAGAGGATCAGCTAATTCACCTAACTCAATCCATTGAAAATGCCTTTCAAATGAAAGAAAAAGTGGTAGCAACATTTATAGACCTCTCCAAGGCGTTCGATAGGGTCTGGAAGAAAGGGCTGCTAGTTAAGCTCCAAAATGCAGGCATAACAGGTAAAATGTTTGACTGGCTAAGCAACTTTCTCAGTCACAGAACTGCCAGGGTAAAGCTCCAAAACAATCTGAGCCACTTAGTCAAAATTAGGGAAGGAGTCCCACAAGGAGGCGTTGTCTCCCCTAATCTCTTTAACATCTTCATTAATGATATAATAGACAACATACCACTCAAAATCAATCGAGCACTTCATGCAGATGACCTCACACTATGGAATGCCTCAGAATCTCTACCAGCTGCCTCAATAAGGATGCAAGAAGCCCTAAACAAAATAGGCAAATGGGCTGTAGATTGGGGTGTGACAATAAACTGCTCCAAGACTGTTGCAACTTGCTTTTCGCTCTCCTTAAACAAAGAGACACTCCAGCTAAAAATTAACAACAAAATCATTCCCCAAGAAGACACGCCCACATATCTAGGCATCAAACTAGACAAATAACTGACATGGAACACACACATCAAGGAAACAAAGAGCCGGGCTACCAGGAGGTTGGCAGTAATGAAAAAGCTGTCAGGGACAGACTGGGGAGCTAACAGCAAAATCCTCAAACAAGTATACACTGGATATGTCAGACCGATAATGGAATATGGATCAGCTACCTAGAGTACCGCCTCCAAAAGCAACACACACAGGCTTAGCACCGTACAAAATGCAGGTATGCGCATTATCACAGGAGGACTTAAAACTACACCCATTACAGCACTAGAAACAATCTCAAACCTTGCCCCTCTAGACAAAAGACGGGAAGGAAAGATTCTAACTCATCACGCCAAAATAAAAAGAATGGCCAGTGTCGTGACTCTGACTCTTAGCACTCATAGATAGATTATAGCGTAGATAGTAGTATAGAACCATAGGTTAGCGTAGAGTTAGATTAGATAGAACGAGTAGTCTGAAACTATTACCTTCTTTCTCTCTCACGCAATAGGAACACCCCAACCACCCCCATTCTTCACCTGTCCTTTAACCTTCACTACACTCTTTTAGTTTTAGTCCCAATTCAGAGTTTGCTAATCAATACGCCCAAACTGGTACTAAAACCGTGAATGAATGACGTGTGAATCTTAATGTATATATTCTATTATAATTTTAACTATTTATTCATGCCATATTTTAATGTGCTTATATAATAACTATTCATTCATGTTGTTAATTTAACATGCTGTATGTAGACATTACGCGCCTTGTACACCCACCCCACCTCCCCCGCGAAAACCCATACTTACCCCCCCCTTCTCCGACCACCCAAGGGCTGCGACTCGCTAGCTAACCTTTGAGACGGTCGATGTTTTCGCATCCACTTAATATCCCCTCGCCGAAAACCCACGCCAGCCACTTGAGTGACCAGGTCAAAACCTATCAAAGGGAGATAATTCCCTTCACTCAGCATGACGTATGTATCAATCGTCTTTCATCTAGACTACCTCCGCCCACTTCGACCCCCCCCCCCGTCTCCCTTGTTCACCCCGCAGTTTTGGCGGTATAATTGCTCACCCACCCCCAACTCCATTTCGGCTCCAATAAACCTTTTTCATTTATGTAAATATATGTTCGAAAGGACCAATGGGAATTATATGCAAGTCCAACCTAATGTAATCACCCAACCAAATTGAGGAGCGGTCACGTGACTGGTCTCACGAGACGCCCGCTCAACTCTTGTAGAAGGAGTCTGAGGTTGGCGCTTGACCGATACACTGTACTTTTAGTTAGTTCTGGCTCAGCTCCCGAGAAAGGAGCATCGTCTTAGCTTAACTCCCAACCTACTCATTTGGACTATAGATAATTAGCCAGTAATAGTAATTCGTTAATACAGTTGTGTAACCTAAAAGTGGCTTCCACAACACTACCGTGTACTAATGTTAGACATTCTGACCAATTTCATATCTGTTCCACTAGTATATCGCCTCACATGTTATATATATATATCGGTCTAGCCAGTATTCGCATTTTCCACCAGTATAAGTTGTGAAACCTAACTTTGGATTCCATAACACTCGCATATACTCGTGTCAATATTGCTGTATAACTTCATATGTATGTCTCACCATTGGATATTCGAACGTAATAAACACCTGAACAGTAACCAGTGATTTGCTTGATTATCTTAGAACTGTTTGTTTGTATACTCTGTAACATCTTATACGAGCCTAGGAGAGAGATAATCATTGTTCCAGGACGATTGCAGCAGCATCGGTATTTCGTACCCCCACGACAACCAGCCACCAGTAACCATTAACCCCACGACAACCAGCCACTAGTAACCATTAACCCCACGACAACCAGCCGCCATTAACCCCACTCAACCACTCCCCCGCACCCCTCTCAGTGTCAACATTGTGACGAATTGCTCTCCCAACAGCAACATCGTGACAGCCAGTCTGCCTGTGCACAACATACTCCAGGCAAGAACCAAAAACAGACTCAAAAGATCCAGCTTCAATCAAATGTCAAGACAACTAGCCAAAGCACACTCAGATGAACTCCCCAACACACCTGACATCTATGAACCCGTACAACTCACAGAAGAATGGAACAGTCCACACCACAACATATTCTTCTCCAAGGAAGTTCCAGGAATCGACATCAAAGAGGGGCTATCAAAGATCACACAGAGATCCCTCACATCGGACATGCTAGAGATAAAATACAGCTCAAACAAATCGACCCATATCTATACCGATGGCTCTACAAATCCTAAGACCAAAATTGGAGGAAGCGGAATAGTTATCTCACACCCAAATGGACACACCACCTCTCACTCCCTCCCAGCTGGCTTTCCAACCACCAACCATAAAGCAGAACTCATCGCCATTCGGGAAGCCACGAGCCTGATCAACAAGCTTACCCCACCTGCTGGTCACATTGTCATATTTACAGACAGCAAATCCTGCATAGAGGGACTGATATCCCCAAGGGATCACCTCGAGAGGGAGACACTGGACAGACTGAGTACTCTCTCACTACAGAGTGCCCTAGCGGTCCAGTGGATACCCTCACATTGTGGACTGCCTGGAAACGAGGAGGCAGATGAGCTGGCCAGACTCGGAAGAGATGCCCCACAGGATATCAACCACACACACCGCATCTCCTACTGCGAGGCAAAGGACATAATCAAAGACATGTACAAGAGAAAATGGACTGAACAACACAATCCCCCAACAGGAGACGACTGGCCACACCTTACCAGATATGAGCAGACCACCATACTCCGACTAAGGACAGGACACAACAGACTATTAGACCACCAGCACCGAATCGGCTTAAGTCACACCCCTGAGTGCCCCTGTGGAACTGGACTCCAGAATGCAGAGCACATCCTGCAATGGTGCCCACTCCACAGAGAGACCCGTAACCAGGCCTGGCCTCAGGGAGCCACCATGGAGGAAAAGCTCTGGGGCCCAAAGCCATTCCTACAGACAACAGCCCGATTTGTCAGAGAAACAGGACTGCCAGTCTGACACAGCAAAAGAAAGCTAAATGGAACGCAGAAGAAGAAGAAGAAGAAGAAGAAGAAGCCCGTTTTATTTGAGCTAATATTTCTGTTTATTTACTTTTATAAAAAAATAAATAACTTACAATTTATAACTTTGAAATGATCAAACTGTAAAACGTTTTTGAAAGTTATATAAATATTATATAACTAAAAAATCATATGTATATTTTCAAGCATTACAATAACTACCCAGTTTGTATGATTACAACTTATCTATGCCCTTAACAATATTTAATGTCATATTCCAAAATCGAAAACGCATTAAGGACATATCTCGGTTAAAAATATCATTAATATTAGCACTAGCAGATGTTAGGGCGACAGTCCGGTGAACCACAGGACCAGCCGGCCGCACACCATATTTGCCAAATACAGAACCCTACTTCATCGAAAAGTCATTGCGATTCTTTTTTCTTATTAATATAATAATATGTAGGCATACTGTTGGGGGAGAGCAGATATTTAGCAGAACATGCGTTTACATAACATTTCATCCAAAAACAAATCGATTCAAATAGCTGAGGTGTTAAAATATATCAGGTACGTTTGTACCGCCCACTTGCCCTTCACCGCCCCCCAATCGCCCTGGGTATGTCAGCGCCCCCCTAAAGCTTCTCACCGCCCCCCAGGGGGCGATATTGCCCCCGTTGAGAACCTATGTTTTAAACTGTCATTAAAAAAATGAGGCAATGTGAATACAAAGAGCAAACTTAATATTTGACTAAAATGTTATGGGTTTAATTTTTAGGCTTAACAGACTTGACCATATGAAGTTTTGTTTAGCTTACATTTTTAACAACAACTGCCAAAGATTCCCATCTTGATCCCGTTTTGTTAATTCATTCCGGCACCATGTTCACACTTTTAAAATATCTAGTAAAGTAAAACACAGTTGAATCAATATAGTTTATGCAAAGGTAAATGTCTAGAAGTGCAGATCTATAGAGGCTAAAATAATGGGATAGTGCAATAGACTGAATGGGAAATATATTTTAAATTATTTCCACTTAAAAATACTAAAATCATTTGTAAAGTTCTATGCCCAAAGTAAGACTTACCTTTCTCTTTAATGCTGTCTCCTTTGAAAAAAACTTCAATCACATTTTTATTTTCTTTCAAGAGGGGGCAGAGCATTCTAAATGTAAGAGCATGGTGAGATGTACTTTGTAAATAAACATCGTCATAACCAGTTCATTTTTCTCTGAAAAAAAACAACAAAAAACCATGAGATACATTTTCTACAAACTACTTCAACAAGATCAGGTAGAAATTTTTTTTTAAACATTTTCAAAATTAAAATGTAGAAAAAGAGTAATGTGTTTTCATAAAAAAAACAATATATATTCTGCAGAGGTAACCCTTCTAAGCATCCTGCTTATATTGTACCTATTTATGTAACAAAATATGTAAAGAAATAAATGTAATAAAAAATTTTAACAATAAAAATACAAAATGAAAATTACATATGTAATGATTTACATTCATATCTTGCCAAAGAAACGGACCATCCATTTAAAATGTTGAGTAAAAGTGTATAGCGTATACAATTATATATAAATAAATATAAGTAGGTGATTCTTTTTTCCTTTCAAACAGTGGATAACTGAAACCAAAAAAATACCAAAGAAACATTTAATAATGCTCATTACGATCTGAATGGATTTTGTCTTTTTTCATGGAAAAATACATACAGACATTACTTGGTTAAGTGTGCAATCTTTGTAGTACTGAAAATGTGAATTAACTCTAAATAAGGCAAAACAAAATAGATTTAAAGAGACAGTTTAGTTATAACAATTTTACTAAATATACCTTTACATATATCATTCATTATATTTAAAAAATAAATAAATATTGAAGGCTTGGTCTTTTAAAACTTGAAAATTTAGAAAACAGCTGCAGGGTTTATTATCACAACAAAACAAGCATAATTCCAATAGTTAAATTACTTAGCCTAGAAACAGAAGAAAAAAGGGAAATGAGCATAGTAGTAATAATACGGTATAGAAAGCATTAAATTTTAACTTTGAATTTCAATATAACAACGGTTACCCGACATTTAAACATGCGACAGATAAACATGCGACACTTAAACATAGACACTTAACCACACGACAGATAAACATACGGACATTTAATCACACGACATTTAAACATACGGACACTTAATCCCACGACAGATAAACATACGGACACTTAATCCCACGACACTTAAACATACGGACAGTTAATCATAGTGACAGATAAACACACTTTTTCACTATACCATTAACATAAATCGAAAAATAATATAGATTATGTTGCCAATAGTAAAAAAACGGGATAGAGGGAAGTTAAATCCCTCATGGCATCAACAGGCCTACCGGGACACCTATGCACTACGCCCACCCTTGGTTTTCCTCACTCCCATTTCATCGTTATTTATAATGAATTTAACCTTAATATTTATTTCTTTTTATTGAGTTTTTTTAATAGTTTTTAACTAGAAATCTATGTATACATACAACATTAGTTAAACAAAAAAAAAAGCATTCAGTGTGTTATCCAGACTTTTTGCTCAGTAAAAGTCTTGCATACTATCTATGAGCAGGGCAATAGAGATTCTTCATTGGCACGTTCGGTGAAGTTAGACAAGAAAACATATACTACTTGTGCCAAGTGCCCTATTTGCGTACGGTAGTTCACAAAAAAAAAAAAAACAACATATCAGTACCATAGTCTTATACATATCCAGTGCTCAATTATAAATACTTTATTGTTCTTAATGTTTTGGTTATTAGAATTTTAAAACGTATTCATATTTTTGCATTTTTGGGAACTTAGTTATAAATAGAGTATTTTTATTCTTGCCACCATCCTTATCAAATTGATTTTAAAAGCTATTTCTAAATAATCATTGACCAATGCAATTAAAAGCTATATGTGTCAATTCGACCCACTAGTAGATATAAGAAGTATTGTGTTTTTTTTAAAAATAAAACAAGGTGTATGAGTTACATTGTAGCCGAATACAGTTAAAACACGAAGCAGGGATGGCGCTAGTGAAGACATAGGCATAACGGATAAGTGGATTATGTAATACTAGCCGTCCGATCGCTGGTCTGGGCAGACACGCGTGAACTTCAACGTGAAGTAAGTCCCGCCCCTTCATCCGACCAGACAGTAACTAAAAAAAACTGAGGCGTCACATACAACAGCCCGCCCCCCCCCCCCCCTATCCCGACAGATAAACACATATTTTCACTATACCATTAAAATAAATAGAAAAATTATATAGATTTTGTTACAAATAGTAAAAGTAATGGGATAGGGGGAGGAAAATATATCATGGCATCAACGGTCCTACGGGGACACCTGTGCCCTACGCCCATCATTGGTTTTCCTCACTCCCATTTCAACCCTATTTTTATTGAATTTATTCTTTTGTTTTAATTTTTTATTATTGATTTTTTATTTGAACTATATACACATACAATTAATGAAACAAAAGCTTTCAATATGTTATCCATAGTTAGAATCTTTGTGTAAGCTTATAAACAAGTAGGCCTATTATAAATAATAGTTTGATTGAAAAAAATGGTACAGAGTTAATAAACATATTATTTTTATAGATTTAAAGAAAGTTGATGATTATATTTTTTTTATTGTTAGTTTATATAATATACACGTGTCTGTGTTAGCGAGTAGTCTATGGGTAGGGGCGGTTGTTTGGGACGCCACAATTCTTTTTATTGGCTCTCTGGTCGAAAGTGGATGAAAGGGCATTACTTCACACGCGTGGCTGGCTGTCCATCGTAATCGTTTACGATGGTCTTGGTGCAGACCTGCGATCGGGCGTCGGGCATTACGTAATGTACTTAGCACTAACCCGTTATGTCTTCACTAGCCCTATCCCTTCTTCGTGTTTTAACTGTATCCGACTACAAGGTGGTTAAATGTAACCCATAGCCTTGTTTATTAAAAAAAAAAATTCTTATGTCTACTAGTGGGTCAAATGTAGTATATTTTTCGACTATTATATATTATTAAAATGTTTTATAGTCGAGAAAATTAGAACAAAAATAATGATGGTAAAAGAGAGAGAGAAAGGGAAAAAAGACCGTTCTAGATTTAGCATTTTGTCAATATATAAATAATATTAAGACAGTTCATAAAAAGAGTGAAAATAATGACAATTATTATTTGAGTTTATTTTCAAAATAATCTTTAACAAAAGAAATTTGCCTTTAAAAAAAAAGTTAACCCGCCAAAAAAGAAGTAGCCTATCGTGATATAAAGGACCGTGTATCACGCGCAGTTAATCTGTATTTAGCTGCAAACGTTCTGCAATTTCTGCAAACAATGGCTCACCTGTCGTACCAGTGATGGATCTCTATTGCCCTGTCTGGATAGCACAGTGAACGCTATTTGTTTCATTAATTGTATGTGTATATAGTTCAAAAAAAAAATCAATAATAATAAAATATAAAAAAATAATAAATTCAATAAAAATAGGGTTGAAATGGGAGTGAGGAAAACCAATGATGGGTTTAGGGCTTAGGGTACAGGTGTCCCCGTAGGCCCGTTGATGCCATGAGGTATTTTCCTCCCCCTAACCCATTATTGTTACTATTTGTAACATAATCTATGTAATTTTTCTATTTATTTTAATGGTATAGTGAAAATGTGTGTTTATCTGTCGGGGGAAGGGGCGGGCTGTTGTTTGTGACGCCACAGTTTTTTTTTAATTGCTGTCTGGTCAGATGAAAAGGCGGGACTTACTTCACGTTGAAGTTCACGCGTGTCTGCCCAGACCAGCGATCGGACGGCCAGTATTACATAATCCACTTATCCGTTATGTCTTCACTAGCGCCATCCCTGCTTCGTGTTTTAACTGTATTCGGCTACAATGTAACTCATACACCTTGTTTTATTTAAAAAAAAACACAATACTTCTTATATCTACTAGTGGGTCGAATTGACACATATAGCTTTTAATTGCATTGGTCAATGATTATTTAGAAATTGCTTTTAAAATTAATTTGATAATGATGGTGGCAAGAATAAAAATACTCTATTTATAACTAAGTTCCCCAAAATGCAAAAATATGAATACGT
Organism: Anisus vortex; assembly: GCA_949126835.1. Classification (NCBI taxonomy): domain Eukaryota; kingdom Metazoa; phylum Mollusca; class Gastropoda; family Planorbidae; genus Anisus; species Anisus vortex. The sequence continues at coordinate 18,443,121 of OX421499.1, forward strand.
TTTAAAATTGTAATAACCAAAACATTAAGAACAATAAAGTATTTATAATTGTGCACTAGATATGTATAAGACTATGGTATCACCATCCATTTCTGCTGAGCTTTCATCTTTTGCCTATCAAAGATTTCATTTATAGTGCCTCACTGAAGGTTGTTTATACAGAACCTTTAAGTATGTCTTATTCGTTCTATATGTGCTGATAAAGGTCCTTTGTTATCTTCATAGATACAGTGTAGATTCTGTTTAAAGGACCGTGAAGCACGTGCAGTTAGCCTTTATTGAGCTGCAAACTTTCTGCAATTTCTGCGAACAATGGCTCACCTTTCATACCAATGAAGAATCTCTATTGCCCTGCTCATAGATAGTATTCAAGACTTCTACTGAGCAAAAAGTTGGGATAACACACTGAACGCTATTTTTTTGTTTAACTAATGTTGTATGTATACATAGATTTCTAGTTCAAAAGCTAAAAAAACACTCAATAAAAAGAAATAAATATTAAGGTTAAATTCATTATAAATAACGATGAAATGGGAGTGAGGAAAACCAAGGGTGGGCGTAGGGCATAGGTGTCCCCGTAGGCCTGTTGATGCCATGATGTATTTTCCTTCCCTCTATCCCGTTTTTTTACTATTGGCAACATAATCTATATTATTTTCCTATTTATTTTAATGGTATAGTGAAAATGTGTGTTTATCTGTCGCTATGATTAACTGTCCGTATGTTTAAGTGTCGTGGGATTAAGTGTCCGTATGTTTATCTGTCGTGGGATTAAGTGTCCGTATGTTTAAATGTCGTGTGATTAAATGTCCGTATGTTTATCTGACGTGTGGTTAAGTGTCTATGTTTAAGTGTCGCATGTTTATCTGTCGCATGTTTAAATGTCGGGACACGATAACAACACTCTATTACAATGTTCAGACTTCAAAAATCAAAACACTTGTCTTATTTCATAGATAAGCAAAAACCCTTAAATTTCCACACATATAGGCTACATCGCACAGTTGAATACCCTAGTTAATTTCAATATTACTGCATTTTTAATATTGAAGTGACACTGTCCATACATTTTTTAAACTAATATATTCTCCACAGTTGCATGCCTGTATTTAACAAACATAATGGATTACACTTTAAGATAGAACACAGCACATTTATCTCAATATTCTTATGCATTAGTTGCAACATAAAACTTTTCTTTTTCAACTTAGAAGAAAACAATTTCATCTATCATAAAGTATGTGGTTTTCATTACAAAGAACTTGTACAAGTGTCACTAAGGCCCTTTACTAGCCTGTAACAAATGCACTCATATTCCAAGTGGATTCAATTATAGTAAAACTTTAAAAAAACTTTAAAAACTAGAACACATTCAGAAAAGAGTTGCAAGATTCATTACAAGTTCATATTCACAACTAGCAAGTGTAACCTCAATACTTAAAAAAAAAAATCTAGTAACACTATAGGAAACTAAGCGCAAAGTTGAAATAGATCAAGCATTAATTTTATTCCGACATTGCAATACAACTTGATAATCAATTAAAATACTCAAAGGTGTAGTGATAAAAACACTTTTCTTATTCCACCTGCAAGACCAAACACATTAAATTTCTCTTTGAGTGGCTACTGGGCATGGAACTGGTTTTAAAAAAAAATAGGAAAAAACAAAATACTTCCTTTAAAAACAAAATACTTTTTAAAAGCCAAATACATCATTTAAACCCCAAATGAAAATGTCAAACTACAGATATAAGCATAATTCAAAATCTTCGGTACAAGATAAAGAAGATATGTAAGATAATTATCAAATAAAAAAGGTAATATATTCGTTTTATAATTGTACATAAAATAGTGTCTAATTTGATTAGTAGTTATATTCAAGATCATTTATATAATAAGATTCAAGCTTTATTTTTTTAAAGATCAGATTCATACCAAGATAAGTAGCCTACCATTATATTTATTATGATTCTCACATTAGATTGGTAAAGTGTATAATTAAGATTATTTAAGGTGAAGTATATGATAACAGTTCTTTAATATAATGGGACTTTTTAAAACAGTCAAAATTAGATAGTAACCTTCTTTTAAAGATAGCAATGTTTTATGAAATGGCAGGTGCTATTATAGTAAAGATAGACAGTATCACAATTAGATAGGTGTCATTATGTATATGAGCATACAGTATCATAATTAATATCATTATGTATATGAGCATACAGTATCATAATTAGAGTGTTATCATATTCAAGATAACAGTGTCAAAATAAGGCACGGTCATTATGTCAAGATAAAATAAGACAATTATATAGATATACTATTATATTCAAATTGACCTAGTATCACAATGCTCATTATGTTTTAAGATAACTCTACATTACAATTTGATCAATACCATCACATTTAAGATTAAGTAACAAAATTGTATGTATATTCAAGGTAATTAGTTGTAACAATTAAATAAGGCCCTATAAAAAATTAAATGTCATAATTAGGTAAGTACCATTAAAAGTTAAAGATAACAGTATAAAAATTAGGTGAATAATCTAATATTCAAGATAATACTTTATTACAATCAGATGGATAACACATACACATTCGCACAGTATCTCAATTATGTAGATACCATTATAGTCAAGAAAAGGCAGTATCACAAGTAGAAAGATAGCATTATATTCAAGATATAAAAATCAAGATATCTAACACCATGTCTTAAGATAAGAACCAGTGTTGTTTGCCACAACAGATAGATACTACCTATTTCAGTCAAGAAACGTTTCAAAATCATACATGTAACATTTTAATTCAATATCACAGGTTAATAGTTATAGGTACCCATATGGTATATATCATTATATTCAAGACACTGCAGTTTTAAATAAAATATAAACATGATCTGTTGCATACTAAAATAGTTTCATACTAGTGTCAATAAAAGGTTTCATACCAGTGTCAAAGGACATTAAACACAAAGATTAATACAGTCTTAAAATTAGATAACAGTCCATTTAATACCAGTTTTTAAAGATAATGTAGGCCTATCTTTATAGAAATTAAATATATCATTAAAATGAAGTAGATAAAATTATATTCAAAATCACTGTGTGAAATATAGGTAAATAACCATAATACTAAAAAACTAAATAAACACATCACAGTTTGATAGTTACCATTATATTCAAAATATTGCAGTTTGTAATTAGGTTTATATTCAAGATCAGTTGCATATTAAAAAAAGTTTCATACCGTTGTCAATATAATTTTCACAAGTAGATTAATACAGTCTTAAAATTAGATACCAACATATGTAAGATCAGTTCACAAGATTATGTATCATTATATATATTGAAGCAGATGTTCTTTGATCACAATGCATCTGGAGAAGATAGAAAACCAGCTAAACTTAGCAAGAAAACCAGCTAATTTTAGCCAGAAAACCAGCTAAACTTAGCAATTTAGCTTGTAAATATATATGAGCGTCTAGTGTATAATTTATTACAACTGAATAGAGATTAAGACAAAAAGCAAAAAGTAATTTATGATTACAAAAAAAAAAGATATTTAATTGTTTATTAAAATATATTTCTTCCATTAGGATTTTTTTGCAAATTCAGATTGCTTAGAAATTATTCTTTGAGAACAGCCTCAGTGCAATGTTTACTTTTGTTTGTAAGACATTTTCATTTTAATTGCTAAGGAGCTACATAAGAATTTTAGTTATTTAAAAAAAAAGACTATTATTTTAAATAAAAACTTATTGCTGTGGGGACAATTAACAATGCTATTACTTTATGCTTTTAAAAAGCTTTTACTATACGTTTTAAATATAACTCAGCTTTACCAGATAAACATTAAGCTAATTGATCTCAGAATGCCTAACATTGGTTTACTGGTTTATATTAAGTTACACCTATACATTTTATATGTAATTTTTTTTTACCTGTCTAGATAAAGCTATGGTGCATTTATTACATTGTCTTATAGGGCGTTTGCAATCACGTGACAAAAAGCACGTGATTTGTGTTTACTTTCTGTAATGGTGTACAAGTAATAATGGCCGCTGTATTAATAAAGTTTCATATAGGCTCGAGCTTTTTTTAAATGATGTGTTGTGTTTTAAGTCTTATTAAGATTTAAGCTGTATTATGTATGTTAAATAAAATAGGCTATTTTATTATTATCATAGACATAGATCATAGACGATGTGAGGCTATTAGTGACTTGACTAGATAGCCTATTCACCAACAACACTATCACTTGACATCGTAGCCTAGCCTACAAAACATTCAAAGTGTAGGCCTATAAAGTGAAATTGAAAGTGTAAATAGGTCTAGCCGGCCCTAGCCTAATCACATTAATCAATTAATCTACAGTACTACTATTTACCTCCTTATTTTTTAGTAGGATAGCCAATATTCAGATGTGAATTTTGCTTGATAAAGAGCAACTTCACTTTCACCACGTTACATTTGTACCTCAAGTGGGTTCTTATATTTACACAAATACGTCACTAAAAATAGAGTAAAAACCTAAGCCACGCCCACTGAAAACGCTCTATTAGAAGTTACATTTTTAATTGTTCAAGGACATTATGTCCTTATACTTCATGTAGCCTACTTGTTTCATATTACATTTAGAGAGTTTTTGTCTTTTTTAACAACTTGTATTACTTTTGTTTGCTTGTTTTCACTTTACTTTGCCAATGGAGCTCAACTTCACCAGATAAACATTATGCTATTCAATTTATATCTGATATCATTGCTTCATTGACCCGTGCCTGTGTATTATAGTTACACCAATAAAGTATGTGTAGGGCCCGATTATATTTAACAATTTCGGACGTCTAGATTAAAGATTTAAAGCATTAAAGTAATATATCTTCACTAAAGAAAGGAAGTTAAGTATTTCATTGGACCAACGGCCAGCCAAGCAGGGTTCACCAGTTTCTGTGGCCACTGTATACTAGGGGATTGTGTGGCCAGTACAATGCCCTGCTGCCTATACTTTACCCCAACTATAATGTAAAAAAGTCTTCCCAACTTTGATGGGTACAATAAGGTCTTATACAGGCATCTAATAAAAAGGTTTAACTAAATACATTACTATTAAACTATTATTTATCATATTACTTTACGATTATTGTGATTTTAAAATTTAGTTTAAAAGTATTAAATTATACCAGGGATATTAATTTTTTAATTGTTTGTAATTTCAGATGGTGCTAAGATGTAAAAGAAAGCCTTAACATGGAGTTACGATAGAAGTTTTATTGACCAGAATTGTTCTAAGTAATAAAATAAACAATAAAATAATAGTTTTGGGTTGTTTACTTTGTTAAAGTGTCATATTGTATTAGTGTTATTATTAAATCTTATTCAATGTATCAACTTGCCCCTAGTGTGTATCATCTTGCCCCTGCACGGGTAAATTTGATACAAATTATTTTACATTGCTTTTAGAGCTATATTTATTTTAAATATATTCTAATGAATAAAATGTGTATATAAAAAGATGCAGGATACCTAGGGGAACAAATAAAAGTATTTATATCCACTCTAAATATAATGGTTTGCAATTAATGTAAATAAATGTAAAATGTGTATCAACAAGCATATTGTCTATTTTTTTTTCAAATAGATTTTTAAAAATTTGCTTTATTATATTGTTTTTTAACCACCTCACTTTCCCCATGTCACAAGTGGGAAGCATTTTTTTATGAGTTGGGCTTACTGCCCCATTGCACAACCCACCAATTAGTTGCCTATTAGGACATATGAGTATGAAACAGTGGGTTATTTATTCTAAGGACCTGAAACCCATATGGGGGGAGTATTATAACACACAAAAGCCACTTTTATTACTGTAAAGGATTTCAGTTTCACTCTATTTGTCAATTAATATTGTCAATAATAATTATGGCTGTCCTATTTCTTTAGTATATTAGTGTGAATTCTATTGACCACTAATAACCTTATGATGTGAACCAATATTAAATTTTTAGTGGGCCTAATGCCAGAAATAAAAGATTAATAAATACTACTATTGCATTGTAATCTTTTCATATCATGCATGCTTTAAATTAGTTTTCCTTTTAAAAAAAAGTTAACTAATTGCTTTGCTGTCAAAGAAATCAAATTATTCATGTGTTATTGTAATTATGCAATAGTCGTTTTTTGTCTTTTTTTATATTTAGATCTGTACTGTTAAAACATTTGTTTTATTGAGAAATACCTATTTTCATTTTAGCAAGAATATCTTTCATTGATTGTTATCTTTAAACTTTACAAGAGCTGTTATCTTCCAATGATTGTTATATTTAATTTTAAAAGAGTTGTTAATATCCAATACAAGCTTTCACTTTCAGTACATACATATATTATGCAAAGCTGTAGGAATAAGTAATGGGGGGGGGGGAGGGGGTAATACGATAGGGTAGTAAGTCAACTTATCAGAAAGTAATCAGAAAATTATACTAAATGTGACATTAGCTGGTTTGTACGTAATAATGCCTACAATATTAATACATTGATAGTAATTATATTCTAATAGTCTACATTGAAACGGATCTTTTAAAGCTCTACCAAATACGAGCTGTTATTTGAACCACATTGATAAAAGTAATTATACCTGTCCAGACTCATTATGTATTGGTCTTTGAAAATGTGACTTTTTTTTAAACTTCAAAATGTTGACCACGAGATCTGAGAAGGAATGGTTGGCAATTCTTAAAACGTCGATAAAGTGCAAATATCTTTAGAAGCTTTCCGTCTTCTTGATTTTAAAGAGGCGTTGCAAATTAATTGTTCTAATAAAACCCTGGTCATCTGCAAACTTGATAACACACGTCTGTGCTGGATGAAGACGCTGGCCGCAATGAAAGTTAATAGAACTCACTGCAAATAAAATCACCTTGGGTGACAATAAAAAACATGATTTGATTGGACAGTTGTTTGTTTTTGTACACGGCAGATTTGGTCATCTCTGACCCAGCGGTGACCAGTTTTTTTTTAAATACTTTTTATTTTATCTTGAGACACACACACACACACATTACTCTTCTTTTTGGAGTTGCGGTACTTGTTTTTTTTTTCTTATCGATGCATGCGGGCACTGTACCAACTATTCGCTTTAACCGGCTCGTGAGTTTCATGAGGTCATACAGCTAAAAAAAACATTGCACAGACTTGATTAAAGGCCGTGTGTGTGGTCCGCCGGACAAGGCAACCCAATTTCTTGTGTGTATGTGTCATGTTTGTGTTTTGGGGGTCGTTAGTGTAACGGCTTGATCTAGGGGTATGGTTAGTAGATGAATTATTATGGATTCTCAAGCCAAACACATAGCTTTTCAATGAACAAAAACTCTTTAATTCAGTAAAAACAAGTACAAAACAACTGGAACACAACTGCACAGCTCGACGACTTAAAAAGTAAGCAAACACACCCGTGTCCACTCGTGACACGTTTACACATTAGCCAGTCACTGGCCTCCACCAATGAACGTAGAGGTCAGCTATAAGGGATAGCTGGGGTAAAGAGGGCAAGGTTCGTAACACCCTATTATCCGGGGATAAAAAAAAATATTTTTGTTAATCTTAAACTAAATATTTTTTTTTTAATACAAATATCTCAAGGTACAGGAACAAAAGTATGTGACAATAATAGGGGTAAAACTTATGAGAACATAAGGAAGAAAGTGTGACATTATTAATTAAACACAGCAGTGTAAATATAACGCACAACACTGACAACAGCATAATAGTAGTATTAACTTAACAAAAAGAGAAAAACTCAACTTAACATAAACCATTTAGGTCAAAATAAAAGGGGCATAACTTTAGAAGTTATCAGTATTCTCCCTTGTCATTGTACAATAATAAACTCGGTGAAGCGTGAAAAACAATTTTTTTTTTTTTATACACACTCAAAATGACCGAGGTCAAAACAAAATGGGAAAAAATTAAAATACAGTAATACATTATTCAGATTAACTCTGGCAAGACAAGAAATATCATAGCTTAAGTCTAGACAGAAAACAACAATCTCATTCTTCATTGAAAAATCAATACAATGCATTAATTTTCATTCTTTTAAGGTTAACTCAACCCACGTTCATTTAATTCTGAACTAAACATCTTTTGTCATTGTCAATAACTTCATAACAATAAAAACGACAATCAACTCAAGCAACAATCAACTCAACCGACAATCAACTCAACCGACAATCAACTCAACCGCGGCGACACTTCCCGTATTGAAATTAAATTTCTTTCCATTCATAAAAATCATACTATCTCTGTAGCATAAGTTTTCCACTGTTCACTAGTGTATGCTTGACCCAAATACGGTCTCAGCTCTAGGACAGTTTAATTTTCAATTTCAAGCCTGCTGGCCGTCTTTCTAACTACACATTAGATAACGGTTGACAAATCAAACAATACTCTCCTTCTCTCTCTCACGTTTTTTCTATCTCTCTATCAGTATCATTCTACTCTCTCTTTCTAATGCAAATTAACCACATCACCTCTTAAGGTAAAAAAAAAATCTCTACGCGACAATAAGTTGCGACAATTAATGAGCATTATAGATTTAATAAACTTACGACTATAATTATAGTATAATCTCAAAATTAAACTTTGTAAGCGACAGAATGAAGCTAGTTTATAGAAAATTCATTTATAAATACAATTTCTATGATATCAGTGACATTTTCCTAATTGCGTCATCAATTTCTCTGCACACTCTTTTTGTATACAACATAAATTCTTAGTTTAAACATTTCATCTTCATTAAGATATGAATATTATTCAAAATACTAGTCAATTTACTTAATCAACCAACAAAAAAAATAAAAAACAATGAGCATCCAACAACAACAAAATCTTGATATCAATTATTAAGTAATTACATCTTATAGACTTTAGAAAACTTAATAATTCTTTGGTAGCAGAAATACACCGCTCTATACTCTGTACCACAGAGTTAGGCCACTCACTGGTTAATACAAACCACTTAAAACCAAACATGAAATAAAAACATCTACCATAACTTATTCCCATGCCGGCCGTTAAAGGCTACATCACATTAAAATAATAATATACATGAAATAAAAAGAAATATACATTTAAAAAGAAGAAGCCAACATGGCGGATAATGTTCCTTCCCAAACCTCCAACTTAATCCATTCCCATCAATGCACTTATCATAGACAAGTGGACAATATACATAAAATAACAAAAAATTAAACATAGTATAAAATAAAATAAAAATTCTAAAAAGTAATTAAATCTCAACTCACATCATATCCGAACAAGCCACACACAACTACGCCATATACTGACCACTGGTCATCCACAAAATGGGCCATTTCAGACGAAAGTGATTGATTAATTGCTCTATTTATAGACGCTGACCAAACGTCTCTGATGACAACTTTAACTCTCGCTCTAACTAATTTCAAAAATGACTATTTCCTGTCGACTGAAGTGCTAATCCTTATTCTAAATCTCTAATTGCTAAATATCTACAAATTTACCTTATGTACAACCCTATATTAAATTAAACTACAATAAAAATTCTACCTATTACTTTAATTAAACTACACTAACGAAAACCCAATTTAAAATAATCAGAAAAAGAATTCCGAAAAACGACGCAAGGCCTAGCCGCTTAACCTCGTCTCAGGGCTTTTACAAAATACAAAACAATATTTACATACATCATTTTTATACCAAACAGTCCCCCAAGTCTATATCTATATTACAAATAATAAAATACATTTACATTAAAAGTCAATTACTTACATTCTCGCAAATCATAGCACCCACAGAGCACAGAAACTTAAACACATTCAAACGGACCACTCGTACAGCACAAAGCAATTAATCACACTTTTAATTTAAGTCACCGACCTACATATATATTATGTATAGTACGAATTATTAGTTCTTCTATTAATATGTTAGAAGTACTTAAAGAAGGGCGTTTCTCTTAACAGTTCGCTCCCTCTAGCGTCAAAAACTGGCCACGCCACTGTTACGGTCCTCGTGCGATGCCGCACGATCATTTGTCCCACAATTAAACACATGTTAACTTATTGATAAAGTCTGATAAAAAGTGTGAGAAAAAATAAAATAATTTAGACTCTACAGCCCATGCCACAATCGAGATCAAAGCGGGTTAAAAAACAAATCCCTGGTGAATTCTAAGAGCGGATAATCTGATGGTCAACAGCCGAAATATGATTACACGATTTGTTCCCCTTGGTTTGTATACATGGCTGAAGAGGGTAGGGTGGATAAACGGAGTTAGAGGGAAGAGAAAAAGACACGTGAGATTACGTGTAAATTGTTGGTTAACGATATTACCCACTTTTTCAAATCAGATTTACAGATATTTTTTATCAAATCCAAGTCATTAAAGTCCGCGGTTATGGTCACCTGTACATATTATTCAAATATAGCTCATTAAATTCTTTCCTAATAGCTGAATATTCCGACACTAAAGCAGTTTGGAGGCTGGGCCTATATATTTATATCCGTCTTTCTGTCTATCTATCGTCTCATTATCGATCTATCTATCTACATATCGGTCTATCTACCTAGACCTACATATTGTATAACTGTATCATCTATCTATATAATAGCACCCCTCTGTCTATCATCCATAATATATCTACCTATCCATCTATCATCCAACCGTCTAAATCAGTGGTTCCCAACCTTTTTTAGGCCGCGACCCCTTAACACTGCTTCTAATCCCTACAAATAAAATAAATTTCGTTGTTACTTTATTACTGCCATTTGCTACTGGTATGAATTTTAATGTAAATATCTGATATTCAGGATGTATTTGTATTGTTACACATTGAACATAATTAAAGCATAGGCCTAGCGATTCAACACACACAAATAATAATATTAAATATCTGTAGCCTATATTTCTAATAAAAAAAACACGATCGTCAGAGCTATGGTTGAGATTGCGTCTTTACAAATTAGACACAACTTACGACGCTTTTAATTACTTCTTGTAACTTGTGGCAGCGTCTTCGATGCAAATATTTGCCCATGTATTATACAGCGAATACAGCGAGCTCCGACTACTTTTAGGGACTCATTCAGTAACAAATGTTGAAGTTTACATCGAACAGCATCTACAAAATATTTATGAAGTTTTGAAGTATCGGTCGTCTTATCGCCAATACTACTGCTTTTAACACAGTAACTGTTTTTAACAGAGAAGAGGGTTTTAACACATCATCTCTCTACATACGTGTGTCCGCAGACGTGCATTATGGCACAAACCCTTTCACATACACATGTATTGATGTCATTACGCCGGAAAGGCTACTCGTATGTAGATCAGTAGCGTAGCCGGGGGGGGGGGGAGCAGGGGGAGCGGCTGCTCCCCCTACGACCATTTTCGAAAAGAAGGGCCTTCTCGGGAAAAATAATGTAATAATTTTAACAAGCTGTGAAGCACAATTTATACTGTTTCTAATAAATTTTTGAAAATTTTAATTGCATTTCAACAATTAAATTTTTTACAATACGATTAATGAACCTTGTTTGATCTAGTTAATTTTAGTTTAATTTAATTTGATACGAAGTGAAGGTCACACTCTAGCAGGGTTTGGCAACCTTTTGCTAATGGTGTGCCAAGCAAGGATTTCTAAATAATTCAGCGTGCCAACAGACTAAAAGTCAACCTGCTCTATATACTTGTTTTCTTAGAAGACAAGTAGGTAGTTTAAATCCGTAGGTAGACAAAGGCCAAAAGCAAAGGAACTTTATAGAGAAAATCGTTAAAGCGTTTTATATTTAATTTTAAAAATAATGTGTATGTGATTATCATTCTTTTTGTTAGCATTTATCATCATCATCATCATCAATCCCATGGCCGTTGAGGTCGTTGGGGTGAGCGACTGGACACTTCGGCAGTCAACTTTCTCCACTTTAGCCTATTTTGCGCGGTTGTCAACAGTGGAGTCAACTGCAGCCCTTGCCAATCCTTGACATTGTCGAACCAGCATCTCCGCTGATAACCTCTCCTACGCCCACCTTCCACCGTGCCCTGGAGGATTGTTTTTGTCAGGCTATTGTGCCGCAACACATGACCGAACCATGTCAGTTTGCGCCGTTTGATTGTAGTCATAATGTTTTTTTGAAGGCCTGCAATTGAGGATATTCTGCCCCTCACATATGCATTAGTCCTGTGTTCTGCGTAGGAGATTCGAAGTATTTTTATCATGCATTTATTTTCGAACGCCTGCAACCCGTGTTCTTTAATTTATTCAAGTCAAAGGTATAAAGACATCAGTAACATTGTCATTTAGTGTAATTGATACAAGTAATCATACAAACTGGGTAGTTAATGTGATGTTCAGAAAATGTGCAATTATTATATTAATCGTATATTATTTATGCATTCGCATTGATTCTATACATTCTTTTCGGCACTAGATGTTCATCCCGAAAATGAGCAGTAGATGCAATCAATTTTGCAGAAGTTCCCAACACTAATAGTTGCTAATAAAATTGTGGATGGTTAAAAAAATACTGCACTATTCAACATGTGTGTATCCTGAGGCACAGGATATTCTTATAACACTTGATACGCACGAATTCTTAGTTCTTCTATTAATGTGGAAAAATTGCTTAAAGTGGAGCCTTTTTCATACAAGTTCGCTCCCCCTAGCGTCAAAACATGGCTACGCCACTGATGTGGATGTATCTGCATGTTAGTTGACCCGCCTGGAGACGGATAGATGAGCTGTGTTTCGGCTCCTACGACCATAGAAAAAATGTTTTCCCGTGGTCTTTGGCGACCCCCGTGTAATGGTCATTCGACCCTCAAGGGGTCGCGACCCACAGGCTGGGAACCGCTGGTCTAAATCTATCTTTAACTAGCCTGTCTCTCAATTTATCTGTCAAGCTATAGTCTAAATATCCATCTTGCCCTCCGTCCATCTAGAATCTAGAGTAATCTAGACTATATCTATAATGTGTCTATTTATCTATCTACCTGCCGGTTTATCTATATCTATTGGCCTCATGGTCGTTTTGTCTGCCCACGTTAGTGTATCTAGCATGACCGACGCATCAATTTAATATACAAACCAGGCCATTATAATACATACTTTTTCAATTTTCAAAAAGCAGACAATTTCACTATTCAAAAGTTGCAAGTCCAAATATAATTTAATATACAAAACAAACAGGGACAGCCCAGATTTTATAATAGCCTACGTTTGAGTTTATTGTGTATGGAAACTTTTCGAGAATGTGACATTGTTTATTGTCTAATCACAATGCATTGCAGTCTAACGGCAGATCTCTGTCCACTGGCTGGATATCAGATCAGGCGAATCTAGTGGGCATGGCCCGTTTCTGTACCCATGGGTACATTGCTTCCTCTCCACCGAGACCCCATGGCCTCTTGGCAGTGCAATGGCTCTCGGACCCGCAGCGGGAACTGTCCACCATGCGTTCGCCTGCCGGTGTAATCTTAATGGGATCGTATCGGCGGTTTACACACTTCGCCAGTCTTTGAGGCCCATGGGAACAGAAGGGGATATAAATGGACGCAACAAACCCGTCTCACAATGCGCTCGGTGCCTGTATGCCTGTACCTATAGTATGGGATTTGTGCTACAGGGGCGACATTGCAGGTATACGGGCGAGCCACCACGATAATGATCCGATGGGGATTCCGCAGTTGACTCTTAAGCTGGCCTGCGGTAACCGTCCGGCCTTGGGGAGGTTGGCGCCCGGACAAAACCTAGGAGTGCCCACCCCCTGGTTCACCCCTGAACAAACTTTACGCCTTGGACTAAAGAGCCGGAAGGCACATCCGTTTTTTTTAGACATTATAAATTCGTTGGGCCTGGCCTGCTGTGTAGCTCTTCACCCATCTTCGCTTTTGTCCTTCGTCGTCAATTATCTGCTATCTTTCTTTGTCGTTCACTGGCATCCTCGGCATCAGCCATTCTAGATGGACTGAAAAAAATAGACTACTTTATGCGATGACCTAATATACAATTTCACTATCATTTTTTTAAATGCATTAAAAAACAACAACAAGAAAACTAGATTTCAAATGTTTACTCTTAATTTTACATGTCTTGGATTAATGAGTTGAAAACAATTAACACGAACCCTTTTTTTCTTTAAACAAGATATTTGTTCTTAAACGATGTTCTAAATAAGTTGATCAATAGAATAAGTAATGAAATGTAATAGTTTATTGATATAATCTTTGACATAGTATTATTAAATAGATCTAAATCTACATGATTGTCAAAATGTATGTGAAATCAAAATTCTATAACGCTACGTTAACAATATAGCGAAAAAAAATATTTTATTGGGCAGTAATGAATATAATCTCTAATTATTGAAAACAGTTCGTTGAGTCAGCCGTTGAAAACCACGTGCACTCTTTGCTTTACATTTACCATATGTTTTTAAAATAAATAAAAAAAAAGTGTGTTTTTAATTTTGTTTTTGACGCTGTAGGAGCGAACTGCAAATGTTTCTCATTTTACGCTTGGCACCTTGAGCTGTAGATGGATTTTGTTTGAACGCAGTCCCCTTTTCTCTGATGTGTGTAGCTGGACCATGGATCTCATGTACTGGGGACTGGGGAGATTGACCATGAAGGCTTTTATAGAGCATAGTCAGAACTTTGAATTTTATACTAAGTATTACAGGTAGCCAGTGCAGTTTTTTTTAGACAGGTTAATGAGTTTTCTTCATTGTTTAGAACAATTTTAGCAGTCATGTTTTGGACCCTTTGTAGTTTTTTTTTTTAAATCACATAATCACACTCTGGCAGTCCAATGTACATACAGTTCGCGTACCGGTAGTCTAGATAAGAGATATGGAGGACTTTTTGAAAAATCACGTTCATTTGCTTAACATGAAAACGTTTTAGAAGCCACTGCAATATATGGTTTAAGAGTACACCCGCCTTTTGAATGACATCATACAACCGAAGCACCGCCCACTTTTTCTCGATGCCTTTTCGGTATATAAATGGTTCGGAGTTCGGTACTATTGAGTGAAAGTAACGAGAGGCTTTTCTCTGTTATTTTGTGTCCTTCTTTATTCAAGAAAGAAAAACTTATTTCAAAAGGGGCGTCACGGTTCGCCATCTTGTATACGTGCATCTCCCCCCGTGTACTAGCAGCGTGAAGTTGGGCCGCGAGCGATACAAGAAAACTAACTCTCCAGGAGGTCAATTATGAGGTAAGGATGCCCCCCCCTTTCCCTTTTGTGGGAGTTTACTCTGAGGTGTAAAGTAGCGGGGTCAGGACGTGCGAGTGACGTTGCACGTCAGAACTGGTGCGAGTTTGCGACACCTATTGATTGTTAGCTCTTATCCCTCCCCCCTCCCCACCATCTCACTTTAAGGGGGGGGGGGGGCGTTATGATCTGCAAAGGTGAATGGCATTAGCCCCGTGAAGGTATGCAAACAAACAAATTGTGCAGGTAAGCGTGAAGGTGGAACTGCTGGCGCAGGAAGTGATACGAGACGAGAGTCAGACGACAGCTAATCGAGTGACGGGGGTGACGGACATATCGAGAGTAATAGACAAAAAAACGAAAGTGATAGTCTAAACGAGATGAACATAAAATGAGGGTAGCGTAATACGAGAGTAACAGATTAACATAAAACGAGAGTAGTACTAGACAGTATCAGATTGACTTAAAGAGAAAATAACAGACAAAACAAGATTTATACAGAACGAGAGTGATAGACACAGCGTTAGACAGAGACAAAACGAGATTTACACAGAACGAGAGTGATAGACACAGCGTTAGACAGAGACAAAACGATATTTACACAGAACGAGAGTGATATACACAGCGATAGACAGAGACAAAACGTTTGCGACTTCTTGAAAAATGAAAACAAAAGGAAGAAATAATTGGTAAGTCAGACCTTGTTCATTCAGATAGATCTAGATCTAGTTAGATTTCTATTCTGTAACAACCAGGTGTTTGCTTATTAGAAATAAAATAGATATTCTTTTTTTTTCTTTAAATGTTTCTCGAACCGATTTTTTTTAAATATTAATTTCATCTTTGCAAGTATCTATCCTTTATATCTCCTTTACCTCACTATGATTAACATAGAAAGGGACCCCACACTCTCCCCCCCCCCAATATTTTTTTTATGGTGACATCCCGATTCTTTCGATGAAAATGTAAAATAAATTTCATTTATTCCGCTACAATTTTAAGCGCTCCAATCCAATCAAGCGAAGCGCAACATAAAATGTATGTTTTTACAGAATGTAGCATGAATTAACTAATTAACGGCACTTTTTTTTTTAGGTTTGTGGAAGGCAGGGGCGAGGTCCAAAGGGGTCCCCACATAAATTTGTGAACAGGGCCCACACAATCCTAAATACGGCCCTGTCTATATGTAGTGTCCTTTATCTAGTTTGTTCAACCAGGAGCGCGCAACAGGTTGCCCGTGGGCTACAACTCGACCCGCAAAGACTTTTACTGCCCCTCTGTCCTTCCCCCAGAGTTTTAATTACAGCTGCTTTTAAGTCATTGTATTAAAAATAAAAATAAAAATGTTCTAATGTTTGGCGCGTCTAGTTGTATCAAATTTCTTATTAGACTCAGTGAGGAAAAATGTTGCAGACCCTTGCAATAGACTATATAATCTACATGCAATATATTCATATAGAATTTGCAATCTTTTTATGCAGTGTAATTTAATAGGCCCGCGTGTATCCTTGCACATTGGTACAATTTCAAAAGATGCAGTTGTCTATCTACCATGTCACAGTTATTTAATTTTATATTTAATCTATTACCCAAGGTTATATCTAATGTCTATAGCCGAAATAGATTTCTCTATACTATTACTATTATTAGTATTAGGCTTATAATATTTTATTGATCATGGGCACCATAGTCTCGGAAGACAATTACATTTGCGCTCTCGTGATTTGGCCAGCCCTGCAGAATTGGCTGTCTCTGTGGAAACCTATCCTTGAGAGACAGGCTGTGTCGCATCTCTGGCACTTGAAAGGGGGACCCTTGGAGTTTGTCAGGGGCAGCCTATGCTCTTTATATTTTTCGCTTCTCTTTTAGCCTACGCGATACGGTGAAATCTGCCCTCTGCAGCATTTGTACAGGTGTGTAGGGAACTTCTCCAACTACTTCTGTTCTGAGCCAGGTTCTCCCAGTTTCCGACCTCTACATCTATAGCCTTTAGGTCGCACATGTAGATGTCCTTGAACCTGAGTTGGGGGCGGCCAGTATCTCTCTTGCTTTCAGCGAGCTCAGCATATAGCAGGTCTTTTGGGATTCGTCCATCCTCCATCCTGGAAACATGGCCAAGCCACTGGAGATGTCGCAGGCGAAGGAGAGTGACCATGCTAGGCATGTTAGCCCGTTGCAAGACCTCGCTGTTTGTTATGCGGTCCTTCCAAGAGATTCCAAGTATGCGTCTGAGGCAGCGCATGTGGAAAGAAGAGAGTCTCTTTTCTTGCCATGCGTACAGGGTCCAAGTTTCGCTGGCGTACAGGGGAGTGCTGGTCACATATGCACGATATTGATTGATTGATTGATATTAATTTTATTGATGAAGATAACGATAAGTGGAATCTATAATCATGATTTAGTGATAGTAGCTAATTTACTCTATTGACCTAGATTAGGATTTCTCTTCGTTCAATTACTTTTGTAATTAGTATAAATCTATTTCTTTCATATTCAACATTATTAGTATTTTGCTATACTTAGATCACAGTTTAAAAAAATAAAGTTGCCTTGTTTAACCATAACAATTATGTATGAAGAGGTACACTAGACTTGCCAATGATTTTTTTTTGGTCAATACAGAGCAATACCAGTGGCCAATCAATGTCATAGAGTGGCCGCTACACAATACGAAATTGACATTATTTTGTTATACAGTCAAAGAAAACTACATAGATGTTTTTATGCCGTTTAAATTGTATTAGACAATCCGATCCGAAGGTCCTGGGTTCGAATCCTGCTGGAGGCTAGGTCTTTTTCCAAGGATTTGAGGGTGTCCCTGTGTTTACCCCGATCTGATGGGTAGGCTACCTGACATAGGTTGGGGTAAAGTAAAGACGGCTGGGCATTGTACTGGCTACACATCCTCTAGCATGCCGTGGCCACAGAAACTGGTTAACGATGCTTCACCAGCCCTATGATCAGTTTGATCCAAAGGGTACTTTACTTACATAAAGTATCCCTATAAATAGAATAGAATTAAATTAGAAATATAGCACAAACATTTTTTTATTAAATTCTCAGAAAAACAAAGGCATAAAAAACCCTTTTCATTTTCAATTCACATGAACATAAACATAATATACATTCTCTTTCTTCCTAGTGATATGGAATAGGTTGCTAGGAAAATTGGTAAAAATTAAAATAATTAAAAACCCTAAACACAATTACAAGAATAGGGTGCAACCACGGATAAGCGTAGGACGCATGAATCTTTTTTTTTTATAGACGGAGCACCGTAACTATATTAGGACAACTTATTTTATTCTTTATTTTACCGCTTCTGAAAATTAAGAAGATAAACATAACATCTGAACATATTTTCTGTTGGCTACACAATATAGCGACTAGCGACACATTGGAAAGATCCCATCTCAAGCTGCATGTGTCCAATAACTAGTTCTAAAGTGTTTCAATATAGCAATTATAATAATAAAAAAAAAATTCACACATTTAGCGAGTGCAACTCAAAGAGTCTTGGACAAATACCGCAAGAAATCGAAACCCATGGCGAGATGAGTAAACAAACCCTCATTTGTCCGGATACGTAGCCAAAGAACGTCTGCTGCTGAATGGTTGGTTATTTTCTATGGGAGTCTCTTTTTTTTTTTTTTTAAATGCACTTTTCTTTTTCAAATTTGAATAGGCTAAATAGTGCGTCGTGTGCCAAGAGGCTGGGGGAGGAGGGGGTGGGGCGGGGGTAAGTTAAGGTGTATCCTTTCATGACATTTCAAGTGCACTCGTAATATGCATCTGGTGCAAGTGGACTAGCTAACGTACCCGCCATTGATTCGGTTAATTGTCACCTCTCTTTGTGCTTGAGCGATTCTTTATCATAAGCGATATTTTGAAGAAAATTTTATTTTTTTTATAAAATCTAGGTTAATCTCTAGATTTTGGGTGAGCTTAAAAAAAGTATATGTGACATGCTCTAAATTATACGTTTTTAAATACATTTTTTATATTATTTATATTTATTTTTACCCATTATTGATCAAATTTATTCTACCATTTTAAAACTTTGTTTATAATTACAACACCATTATACACCTCTTTGTATACACATTCATTTTATTATATATATAAGCATGCTGTCTATTATACAAGTTTACTGCACCATTTGTACACATTCGTTAATCCCTTATACTAGGAATTCCCAATTTGTAGGTCGCGACCCCTTTGGGGATCGAATGACTATTTCACGGGGATTGTCTAAAAACGTCGGAAAACATATTTCCCTGGTCTTAGAAACCGAGACGCCCACCTTATATGTTTTCTTTTTAGGATCAAGACATTGAACCAGACAAAAGGATTGCATGATAATTTATGTGAACAAACACTTGTAACTACATGCTTGCAGGCGAAATTTCATCGTGCTTTCCAAATGAACAACCCATTAGAACTTGTCAGAAGCACATTCGCTGTCAAAAATGAAGATATTCCTGAGACAGTACAAGAAGAGTTCATTGAACTTCTTAATAACGATACAAAGACAACTGATTTCTCCACAATGCAAAATTTTTGGATCAAGTTGTTTTCAGTCAACCCATTCTGTCTGAGACTGAGTTTCACATTTACTTCCATTTCCAACAACATTATCTATGTGAAACAGGGCTTTTCGTCTTGTTGGTTATTAAGTCTAAATACAGAAGAAGACTTGTTGTGGGAGATGATCTTCGTTGTGCTCTTGCAAAGACTGCCGCGCGAGATTTTGATCTGGCGATAAAGAAGCAATTTAAACCTTCGCACTGAAGTTCGTGTTGTAATAAGAAATAAATATTTCGCAATATATAATTAGATATTGTTTTGGTGATTAATCACAATGCTTTAATTTCTAACAATGCATCTTGCTTATCAGATATTTATTTACATTAAAACTCATAACAGTAGCAAATTACAGTTATAAGGTGGCGACGAAAATAGTTTTATGGTTGGAGGTCACCACAACGTGACAAGCTGTATTTAGGGGTAGCGGCATTAACGAGATTGAGAACCACTTATACGCATTAATAAACCACTCTTTTAAATGTATATTTAGGCTTATGTCAACATTTGTATTCATTATATTCTCATATTTATTGTATTTATCGTATATTTATACCTTTCTTTACACATGTTTACTGGCCTCATACTTAGTCGTATAGGACTAACCATAAAAGCGGAGTAATTTGTTTTTTTTCCTTTTATACATTTAAGAGTAGAGACCAACAGGTAAAACCACTAAACACATTTTCTTTTATTTCTTTTGACCATTGTAAAGTGAAGTTTGTTTGTTTCAATCATCATTTTGTAGTCGCCTAACAATCAGACACAGTCCAGCCAAGTCCAACTATGACCTGCGTTCCAAAGGCCTGTCTCTGGATGACGTCACTCCAGCCACGGCCATCGCCACAGCCACCCTAGTGCGGCAAGGGCCCCACACAGAGCCCCTGGCTATGCCCATCTACCACTCCAGCACGTACTCAGTGGAGAAGATGGAAGATATTACAGCTGGTATTTTGGATGTAAGATGTCATTTTAACTCTTCATTAGTTAAAAAAACAATTCAGGCTGCTGGCCTTGTGTCATAAAATGTCACGCCAATGTCGAATCATCAGTGATATTTTCCGACAGTAGCCCAACTGTTCGGCCGAAAAACAAATAGAAAATGGACACATTATCAGGGCCGCCATAAAAGCGAATAAGGCGCAGATTTTCAGTAAAGAGCAATCTTAATGCTTAGTACTTCTGGGAGATCTTTTAATAATTAAAAGGGACTTACTTAACAAGCTGAATGTTAATTAAACAGCATCTAAAAAGAAATGAAGTTTTTCGTATAAATAATCTATAAACATTTTTTTGTAGGAATTTTGTTCTTATTAAAACTTCTGAAAATCACCCCAAAACTATTTCCCATTGAAAAATCAGGAATATTATTGTCTTTATTTTCCCTGTTGAAAAACAGGAAAACGATTTTATTAATCGTAAGGGTGGAGTTGAAATTTTGATAGAATGTTTTAGACCGCCAATGAGTGTCCATTACAGATTTCAGCTTAAAGTGATGTCGTGAAGTAGGTCTATGTCTCACTACTCGTAAACATATCTGTACATTTTTGCATACAGGGTGGACCCATATACTCAAGGCTGTCCAACCCTACCACAGAGGCAACAGAGGCGATGATCAACGCCCTAGAGAAGGGCGCCGGCTCCCTCACGTTTAGCAGCGGCATGGCGGCCGAGACGTCCATCTTCTTGGGATTTCTCAAGAAAGGTGATCACGTGGTGAGTAAACAAGACCAACGATTGGCTGATGGACAAAATACATCTTTTATAAGGACAATTTTCTGGGGGTTAAAAGTTAAAACGGTTGTTCCCTGAGATAAACTGAACTTGACGTTTCATATAATGTTAACCATAATGAAACATCAGGTTTAATCGAAAAGACTTAAGACATTGTCACGGGGGATCCAAACCCTATCTCCAATTTGTGTACATTTATTACACAAGGTGACCTAATATTTTCCTATATAGATCCAGCAAATACCTATATATCCGGGCACTGGCGCTGCCTTAAAGCTGATGAAAGACTCGTTCGGTGTTGAAGTGACCACAGTGAAAGAGATGACCGTTGAGGAAGTGAGCAAGGCCATCAGGACCAACACCAAGGTAAAATATATCGCGTATCTTCTTGGAGGTCTTTGTGAATTCAATTGTCTTTTTTTCTCTCATTCTTCCTTTCTTTCTCTCATTCTTTCTTTCTTTCTCTCATTTTTTCTTTCTTTCTCCTTTTCTTACTTTCTTTTCTCTCATTCTTCCATTCTTTTTCTCTCATTCTTCAATTCTTTTCTCTCATTCTTTCTTTCTTTCTCTCATTTTTTCTTTCTTTCTCCTTTTCTTACTTTCTTTTCTCTCATTCTTCCATTCTTTTCTCTCATTCTTCCTTTCTTTCTCTTATTCTTCCTTTATTTCTCTCATTCTTCCTTTCTGTGATTCCTTCTTTCTTTACAAAGTTAAAACTTAAGATTAAATTTAGATTAAATTTAAACTTGTCAACGTTTCTTTTTTCGGCAAACTTATTTACAATGATTATTGCAATCAAATCTCGACAAGTTGAACATAACGGATCATATGATTATTGATGTAGCTATAACCTATATGACATTTGTTGCTGATCAATGCCGCCATGGCATCACTACCACCACCAATTGATTTCAGGTGCCCATTTATTGGGTAGGCCCTATCGATGTGTTTAAACGTGTATTTTTTCAGTATAATGGCGACAGTATTAATGCTCATAATGGACAGCCTTAAACAATTGATTAAAAGCAACGGCAGTTTAACATTTTATTAGTTTGTCTATTATTGTAAAATTAACTTATATATAGCAATACAAGAATAAATTGAACAGTAGGTATAAAACGATTCCCTAACATTTTAGTTTGATTGCGTTTCTCAGTTGCTGTGGTTTGAGACCCCTTGTAATCCAGACTCTACTGTCGTCGACGTGGAAAAACTGACAGCTCTGGCCAAGACCAAAGACATCCTTGTGGGGGTGGACGGGACTTTCGGTAGCCCCGCCCTGCAGCATTTCATGCCTTATGGCATTGATTTTTCTATGCACAGTTGGTAAGGAAACATTTGTATTTCTGTAGACACTTTATAAAAGTACGTGATTTAAAAAACACAACGGATATGACAAGGGGCTACAACCTTCGGAAACGCCGAAAGTATTTCCAACTTTCAATTCTTTATATTTATATGTTTACTTAATGCTACTTTAAATTGTGTATACCTACTCTAGGGATGATTTAGGTATTTATTTTTATACTAGGACTACACAGTTATTTAAGACATGGTCTACTTGCTCCACAGACTATTATTCTCGGTAGGGCCAATATAGGAATGTATTTAACTAGATGCTTTACTATTTGTTAACAAAATGCAAACTCTTCATATAGTAAAAATCTGTTTATTATTGATATATTTCTATGTGCTTTGACCAGTACAAAATACATAGGCGGACATTCTGATTTGATTGGTGGGGTCGTGACAACACGAACAGTTGAGCAGTGGCGTGTCCTGAAACATGTTCAAGGCACATTTGGAAATATGTTGGTAAGATACTTTTTGGGGGCTTTTAAGGTCGTCTAAAAGATGTACGACACATGCATGGCAGATGTATGACAGATGTATGACAGAGTTATGTAAAAAGGCACTTGTCGTCCTTGTGACAATTTTTGTTTGTTCTTTTCAACAATATTTTTATCTATCTATTATATCTCCAAATTATCTAGTTTATGTGACCATATGCTTGTAGTCTAAGTGAAAATTGTTTAGTCTTTGAGTCCATCTTTTTTTTAATATTTGCAACACTATCTCTAGTCGCCACATGACGCGAGCCTGGTCATGAGGGGACTAAAGACCCTGACTCTCAGGATGGACAAAATTAGCTCCACCGCCATGGAAGTAGCCACCTATCTTGAAGGCCATCCAAAGGTCAGTAGGTCAACTTGTTCAATAATGTTCTGAAGGTTTGTATTCAGTTAAACATAGCTTCAGTTAACGATGACTTGTTTAAGGCAATGGCACAATCACATAATGTCTTTAGAACGGTGTATCACATTTATGTTGTTCTGATGGTTGATTATATAAACCAACGTTTTATACTATAAGTTTATGCAATTTCGAAATCATTTTTAAACATAAATAAACTCATTTTCTCATACTAAAACGCATCTAGCATTCTGCCATGTCATTTTCGTGTCATTATTATTTGGGCCGAACTAAAAGAATATTATGCACACGGTGATATGTTGCAAAGCGTTGGTTAGCAATTCCGAGAATCTAGGGTTCTAGCCTCGTAATGTCTGACTTTGTCTTCCACATAGCCAGTGTGGTATCAGCTAGTCTCCCTAGATTTGAAGGATAACCAACAGATTCTAGCTTCGTGCCTCGGACAGTGGTCAAACCTCCAATTCCTGTCAGAGTAGCCTACAAAACAAAACAACCGACAACAACAAAAGCCATGACCTAAATAAATAATTAGAACGATTACCAAGGTGGAGTTAACGATTCAATTATTGGGATGAAAAATGGAATAGTAATAGTACATTTTTTTTAAATAATATTTTATGAATGAGGCACGATGAGTTCAGACTGGCGATCCAAAGGTTCTGGGCTAGAATCCTGGTGAACACTAGGATTTGTTCCCTGGTTTGGATGGCATACCTGAGTCTACTAGCTCTGTTGTGTACCGGGCATTAGTTGGGGCATTAGCTGGCCATAAAATCCCCTAGTATGCAGTGGCCATAGAAACTGGTAAACGCTGATTCACCAGCCATACGGATTAATTTGGTCAATTATCATATTCGATAATTTTCATATATCTTTAGACCGAGGGTTCGTTTCCCAACAACCGATAAACGTAGGACGCAATAATCTTATGTATCCTATGTAACTAGTGTATTCTTCTGTACCACGCGTCGGTCTTGTTGCTTTCTTGAGCCGCTTTTTTTGTGTTACTTTTACTTCATGAGCCACCAACACTTGTATTGACTAAACTCGGTTCCTACCTGGGTTCGGCTAATAGTGGCCTACATCCAAATACTCGGATTTGGCACACGGTGGAAATCATGTAGGCCAACTCGGTTAGGTCCTAATGTAGGTCATAGGTCTGTGTGGAAATGTTGCTACAAATTTACTATTCTAAACGTGGTTACGTCATCAGGTTGAAAGGGTAAGCTACCCAGGCCTCAAGTCTCACCCACAGCACGAGATCGCCAAGAAGCAGATGTCAGCGTTCAGCGGCATGATCATGGCAGAAATCAAAGGCGGAGAGAAGGGAGGCCGCACCGTGGCGGAGGTGAGCAGACTGTATAGCTCACAGAATAGATATATTTCTATATACTGTAGTAGGACACCTGTGGGTTTTTTTTTCATTAAATAGCCTGACATAAACCCACAATGTAAATAAATACTATATTTAGTACCCATCTTTAATTAGCAACTAATTGAGAATTAAAGTAGTAGACTTCTCAAGTATTTAGTGAGATGTGCAGATAGTTTAATATATCAATAGGAAATCACAACTACATTTTACTATGTAGTCAATGTGATGTATATGTTACGGCCAAAGCCCGAAGTGCGGCCAGATCGCGATCTGGCCGGCCAGATCGCGATCTGGCCGAGGCGCTTGGCCAATGTCCGATGTGCTTGAAATTGCCAGTGTTTACGCTACTTTGGCCGGCCACTTCGCGATGTGGCTGGCAATCCCTGGCCAATGTCCGATGTGCTGATACAAGAATGTTCGGTAGGCGGTACAGGTGTGATGGCGGCTTGCATAAGGTAGCAAGGACAGTGATACATACGCTGTGACGATAATTTTCTGTTAATCTTCTGCTTTTCAGAGAAAGTCCTGCCCGAAGTGGTCACTAATAATCAAGGAAACTAATTATCACACGATTTAGTAAACTATCTACCTGGATAAAAACAACATTTGCGTCATAAATTGACTGGATTGTGTATGCGAGTCCTGGATTGACTTTTGATAAGCCACAATGGTGGTAAGGCAGGAGCGACCGTATTTTTATCTAGCCATTGTCCGCGCGGTCTAGTTTCATGTGTTGTATAAACATGGGTGGGGCCGCCAGTCGCAATCACAAAGAGCTTGTTTGAGTTTATGATAATAGATAGAGAGGGAGTGTCAATACTGTACAGGATAGGGACACCATTAATCTCGTGACCCACACCCACGACCGGGAAAACTCCCTGCCAGCCCCACCCATTGACGGACTCTCAAAGCCACAAGCGATTATAATGTTTGGACAAAGGGATGGGAGAGAGATATGTGACTTTAAAATCCACCCACTCCTTTCTTATTGGTCCATGTTATATTTCGTGGGAAGATCTTCCTTGTGTAAAAACGCCCCATAACACGACTTTACGCACATTTCCATAAGGATTTCAGTTGTAACAAGTGATTATAGATCTAAAATGTACTATGATAGATGAACATGACTGATTTTGTAATTTAGTATAAATAAAGATAGATAATTTACTATAGGCCTAATAAACTAATTTGACTGATTTTGTAATTTAGCTTAATTCTTAATCAATATAAGCCTAATGTGATAATTACGGTATACAAACACTCAAAATCTGCTCATGACCTTCTTAATCGGGCTTTGGCCGATCGCCCCTGGCCATTTCGCGATCTGGCCGGCCAAGGTCCGAAATCAAGAACAGATCGGGCTTTGGCCGGTCAAATGTGAGGTGATATTGGCCACTTCGCGATCTGGCCGACTTCGGGCTTTGGCCGTAACATATACATATTTAGCTACATATGTGGGTATCTAGATTGAATTAGGATTACCAAAACTATCTGTGCTCTTTGTGGGTTTTACTTCCCTTTCTCAAATGTTTTGGAACTTTTCTGGATTTCACGTCACTGGGTTCCCTCAGGGGTGGGGTTGTATACTGTGTAGGGACTAGTTTAAAAAAAAAACATTTCTAGAGAGTAAAGAGTTGAACTGTAAAGGGTTTTCTCCAAGCACTCTAATAATTGTACCAGTAACTGAAATGAATTATTTTAATCTCGTACAGTAACTTACAACTTACACTGGTAGTTTAACTTCGTACCGGAATGTTCCAAACCAACCAAAATCAGTTGCATTGTCACCCCCCCCCCCCCACACCCCACCCACAAACTATCATAACCAATAACTTTCGACAACAACACAGTACATCTAAAATAGACATTACAATATGTTTGTCTGGCATGGGCTGAAATTGGCTGACATTGTAATTTTAAGATTAATGTGAAGATGTATTGTTCCTTCAAGTTGCTTGCATGACAATTTTGTTGTTGAAATGATCAATCTTCACGTAGTCATGCCAAAACATCTATCACTGACTTGTGCTGACTCACTTCATTACATGTTTAGTCTTTTCAAAATATTTTTTTTTATAGTTTATGCTCAAAATATTCACTAACAATATATTTATAAATTAAACCACATTCTGGAAATTGAATGAAAATGTTTTAATTTCAGAGTTTAAGAATTGTCCGTCTGGCCGTGTCTCTTGGTGGAGTGGTCAGTTTGGTGGAGCACCCGTATACCATGACCCATGGAAGGTATCTGATGACTCCAGAGGAGACAGATGAAGGAGGGATTACTCCAGGCATGCTGAGAATCAGGTATGTGAGAATTGCTGCCCTTAACTTTAACGTTTCTACAATAGGCCTTGAAATAGAAGTTTTAGAAGTGGATGTGACTTTTCAAAATATTCGATATTAAGTTAGGAAACACTGTTGAAGTAGTTGTGTTTACATTTTGAATGACTAGTTGTAGTTGTATGGTAAGTAGGGTGTATAAGACTCTAGCTAATTTTGAACATAGGAGGGCAAAAAGTAAAAGATACTAATCACTGTGCTGGCAGCACATTTAACTCGTAATAATAATTATTGTTATATTTCATCACAGATATGAATCAGAAGCTTTAAAAGTGTACTTTAAGAAATCACTTTCATGGCAAAGAACAAAATAGAAATAATTCATAAAGTATTCAATTCAGTTCGAATCTTGGTGCAGGCTAGGATTTTTTCCCGGGTCTGGAGGGTGTCCCTGAGTCTACCCAGTTCTGATGGGTACCTGACATTAGTTGGGGTAAAGTAAAGGCGGCTGTGCATAGTGGTGGCCACACAATCACTTAGTATGCAGTGGCCACAGAAACTGGTGAACGCTGCTTCATCGGACCTATGGGTCGATTCGGTCTGACGGGTACTTTACTTACTTATTCAATTCTACCACAACACCATAATAGGCTATATTACAGTATAATATGCTTATAGAATCAGGGATAAAAAAAAAAAACTTTTCTTACTCGAATGGCGAGCACAGACAAAATTATCTTTCTTCTGGAGCGGCATCTAGAAATTCAATGAGTTACATAAGCCACCATTTAACATCATTTAACCCTTCCAGTACCGACCTAATTCTATCTATGCTGCATTCAGTTCCGCTATATACGCGCCTGGGACTGTAAGGGTTAAAACCCTCATTGAATATGCCAGACTATGTTAAAAGCCACAGAAAAGGGGCACAAAAATTTTCAGCTACATAACAGATATTAGATCATTGTCATTTAAGAGAAACATATTACTTCAATGTATTTATTACTTCAATGTATTTATTACTTCAATGTATTTATTACTTCAATGTATTTATTCTGTAATTATGTTTTAAAATGAACAGCTATGTAGAAAATGATTGATATAAGCCTTTGATGAGTAAGCGCTATTCCAAATTTCACACAGCGTTGTTTGCACAATAAATAAGTTATTTATGAAATGTTTGCTAGTATCTGAAGTTTATTTGTATTGTTTATTTTTCTTTGTCAGCATTGGTCTTGAGGATGCTGTGGATCTTATAAAAGATTTTGACCAAGCTTTAGCCAAAGTCCAGTTATAGTGGACCATTACAAACATTTTAGTTGTACCGGTGCTTTATATTTATATATGTATGTAGCTAACTTTCTATCTACCAATCTAACTATTTAAGCATGTCTCTATCTACATGTCTATTTGTCTGTAACACATATCTGTCTGTCTATCTATATGTCTATTTGTCTGTAACACATATCTGTCTGTCTGTCTATAATCTATCCATCTGTCTATTTACTTATTTATTTATATGAAAATATCACATTGGTTCCGCACATTGGTACTGTGGTAAGGGCTTGTTTCTTTCATCTACGCGCCTTGGGTCAGCTGCGTCCTCAACTTAATAAGAGAACAGCTAATGCCTTGCAGTCTCTCTAATTCTATCACGGCTGGACTATTGTAATAGCTGTCTGTGGGGTCTGCCCCAGAACCAGCTCCAAAGACTCCAGAAAGTACAGAACACTGCGGCACGCATTGTATCAGGGATTAAGAAGTCGGACCACATAACCCCAGTTCTTAAAGATCTCCACTGGCTCCCTGTGACCAAGCGCATTGACCATAAAAGTCTGTCACTTGCCTATAGCTGTATGGAAGGCACTGCCCCTCACTATCTTCAAGAACTTGTTCCCAAGCATGTGTCCACTAAGGGGCTGCGCTCTTCATCACAGTCACTACTCAAAGTACCCAGTGTGGACGGTCATAAAAAGAAGTCATTTGGTGTACGCTCTTTCGAGTCAGCAGCGCCTTATTTATGGAATAAATTGCCTCAGACATTGAGGGATTCCAGAAAAAAAGAGTCATTCAAGAGAAGTTTAAAGACCTTCCTCTTCAACTAGGCGTATAGTTTTTTGTTTTGTTTTTAGCACATCCACAACTGAAACGTGGAACCAGAGCGCACTGAGCATGCTAACATAGCATAGATAGGCGCGCTATATAAATCATCATCATCATCATCATCATCAACCACAATGATTTCTGTCAATCTATGATTCTGTCTCTACATCAATCTATCTTTGCATTCCTCTGTATGTTTGTCTATCAATCTAATCTATATACCAGCTTATCCATACAACAAAACATATTGAACTACTCCATATATCTGCCTGTCTCTATGCTAGACAACAGCAAAGTGCTTGTTTGATTTATAACACCCATATATTGGTTTGTTTATACAATCCTAGACTATCTGTAGGTTTCTAGAAATGCCGAGTGTACTTATACTCTGGCAGCTTTTGTTATGCAGCAACATGTATATCATCTTTGCTTAATTTAATAAATATCAATCACAAACAAAACGTTGCATATTGTTCTTATTTTATATGAAAATAATGTCTCATTACTCTTAGTTTGGTGTTACAGAAAAGTATTGTATTTATCTTTGTTTTTGTGGTTAATGTAGAACTTACTACAAGTTAAATGTATTTCGATTTTAATTTGAAAATAAAATGTAGGGCCTATTAACTTATTGGTCATAATTAATATATGTACGGTATATAGGGATGTACATGTAGTTAAATGTTTCGAAATTGAGTTCGCGGTAAGATATGTCAAGTTTCAATGCAAATCCATTCCAGTGGTCCTTGTAAATGCAAGTTCAACTCACAGAAATTTGTCGCTATATCAGTCAGAATCATCGGCTTCAACAGTCAGTTTTCCTCAATCAGAAACGGAAAATTATTTTCTTTAATCAATAAAAACTACATCTTGAAGGTCTCGCGTGCCATTGAAAATCGCTCTGCTGCCAAGATAGGCACGCGCGCCTTAGGCTGACAACCCCTGGTTTAGTATTTTAAAAAAGTCACAACAATGAAAAGAAAAGGGCCACAATTAGAAACCCAAAGTAGGCCTATTTAGGACGGCGAATGACTGTTTAACAGCAGAGCACTTGGATTATCGAACTGAAGTTTAGACTGAGCATTGCACTTGCCACACAATCCTCTAGCACAGGGTTCGGCAACCTTTTGCCAACAGTGTGCCGAACTATGATTCCGAAATCACTCTGCGTGCCAACAGCCTAAAAGTAAAACTATTCTATTATACTTTGAAAAAAATAAATTTATAATAGAATTAATTTAACTCCGTGGCCAGGCCAAGGCCAACATCAAAAGATATTATTTATAGAGAAAATCTTTAAAGCGTTTTATATTTAATGAAAAAATTATCGTGATTGTGATTATCATCCTTTTTAATTGCATTTATATCAAATACAATGTTTTATTTGTCTACTAAACTTTCAAATTTATGGTAAATATTGTCTAAAGTCTAAACCTTATCATTTGGTACTCAAGATTAAGAGATACCATTTACCATTTACTAATATTGATTATATTGTGAATTGTGATCTCAGTTTACTGAGATGTCCTTTAATGTGTTTAAGATCTTAATATCGTGAAAAAAAATTATAGTTAAACCGAAGAGATACATAGTAATAAGACAAACTGAGTAGTTAATGTAATGTTTAAAAATATACATATAAATTATTTAGTCATAAAATATGTATACAAAATCCAAATACTAAAAAAAAAAAAATTCATTTCAAAGTTATATATTATTCTTTTATAAAAGAAAAAAGAAACATACTCAAATTATTAGCGCATATAAAATAATTTAACTATTTACCTTTAATAAAAAAAAAAAAACGTTTCCACGTTTGATTCAAAGTGATGCCAAATAAGTTATGTTTTGTAATATAAAAAATATTACTAACTTATTTTTATTACTTTATAAGTGTAAGTTGAACCAAAAGCTGAAAGTAGAAGAGCGAATGCTTATCAGTTGAGAATAGCAGATGGCTTTCCTAAGCTAAGCACCTTCCTTTCATATTTTTATGCAAAAGGGCACATTTGGGTGCCCATTTTTGAAAATCTTGCCTTTGGTTAAAAATTCAGCTTTGAGTACTTCGATGTACTTCCGATAAAGCCCTAAACATCTAAATGGGCCTAAAATATGCCTTTATATAGGGATATACACGTAGATCAATGTTTTGAAATTGATTTCACGGCAAGATATATGTCCAGTTTCAATGCAAATCCATTCAGTGGTCATTGTAAATGCAAGTTCAACTCACTGAAATGTGTTGCTATGTCATTCAAAAACATCGGCTTCAACAGTCAGTATTCCTCAATCAGAAACGGAAAATGATGTTGTTTTCTTTCACCAATAAAAAAAAAAAAATTCTTGGAGATCACTCTCGTGCCATTGAAAATTACTCTGCGCGCCAAGTTTGACTCGCCTGCCTTAGGTTGCAAACCTCTGCTCTAGTAGGCCTATATCGTTAGTAGAGCTTATATTTAATTTGGTAACGACGTTTCGGGAGAAACAATGACGCACAGGAAATTAGATGGTGGGGACAAATCAAATTGGTATTCCCCTTCCCCACCCCAACACACACACACACACCCTCACAAAGTTATTATGTAATTGTTGTTTTATATTGACTCCCCTTCCCCCAGTTTGCAGTTGTTATTTTGAAGTCATTCTCACATAAATTTTTTGGTAGCCTACTTATTCGTTTTAAGGCCTACATTTTTTTTCCTCGGCGTGTACTGGCCGTAAGACAATGGATTTACTATGGCCTGACCTATCGACCGTTGGGCTTATTACGGCCATTTAGTCTGACCCTTTGTTAACAGTTTTTTTTCAATTTAATAAAAAGAAAATATGCAATGTCATCATTGCTCAGTCCTTTCCTTCCCCCCCCCCCCCCCTTTCCATCTCTCAGTTTACATATACTTCTCTGCACATTTATTTAGCTCGGTATCTTATCTCTGTCCACAGCTATAATTTATTACATGCTTGAATTTTACACACCTCAAACACACACACACACACACATACCAAACTATACTAGTCTACTTTCGTTATCTGTAGAGTTCAAGGCCACTTACACAATTCATGTGTTTAAGAACAAGACCAAAAGTGACCTGGTTTGTTATCGACCAACATATGATGTACATTTCAATGTGTAACTAATGTAAGGGTCTGTCCACTTCTAAGATAGTTTATTTACCTTTTCATAGAGTTTCACCCCTCACCGCTTAGCTCGTCTTTGGGTTTATTAAATAAACAAATACTCAGAGATATTTTCATTGTGTGACCTTTACAAAGTGTTTCAAACAATGGGAGATTCTGAGTTGAGTATTCTATTATATATCATCGTTAATAATGTTTATAGTGTCTTTACTATTAC
Organism: Anisus vortex; assembly: GCA_949126835.1. Lineage (NCBI taxonomy): Eukaryota > Metazoa > Mollusca > Gastropoda > Planorbidae > Anisus > Anisus vortex. The sequence goes on from OX421499.1 coordinate 18,476,014, forward strand.
TTTTATGTAGTGTAGATGTAATATGCACGTTTTTATAAAATATCTTTTGTTAACGTCTAGAAAATACACTAACAGTAGTGCCACTATTAATAATAGAAGTGTGGACAATACAATACCAGTAGTGCCCAGTGCTCTCACATGGGGGAGGGGGGCAGAGGGGGTATATGCCTGGGGGCGACACTTCTAGGGGCGGCAAATATACTCTAAATATAGCACTAAACAAAGCAGTTACAGTATGCAAGGGGGCGTCGCTGAAACTTTTGCCCTGGGGCGCTACATAGGCTTGTGTGGGCTATGGTAGTGCCACTATTAAAAATAGAAGTTTTGACAATACAAATACCAGCAGTGCCACTATTAAAAATAGAAGTTTTGACAATACAAATACCAGCAGTGCCACTATTAAAAATAGAAGTTTTGACAATACAAATACCAGCAGTGCCACTATTAAAAATAGAAGTTTTGACAATACAAATACCAGTAGTGCCACTATTAAAAATAGAAGTTTTGACAATACAAATACCAGTAGTGCCACTATTAAAAATAGAAGTTTTGACAATACAAATACCAGCAGTGCCACTATTAAAAATAGAAGTTTTGACAATACAAATACCAGCAGTGCCACTATTAAAAATAGAAGTTTTGACAATACAAATACCAGCAGTGCCACTATTAAAAATAGAAGTTTTGACAATACAAATACCAGCAGTGCCACTATTAAAAATAGAAGTTTTGACAATACAAATACCAGTAGTGCCACTATTAAAAATAGAAGTTTTGACAATACAAATACCAGTAGTGCCACTATTAAAAATAGAAGTTTTGACAATACAAATACCAGCAGTGCCACTATTAAAAATAGAAGTTTTGACAATACAAATACCAGCAGTGCCACTATTAAAAATAGAAGTTTTGACAATACAAATACCAGCAGTGCCACTATTAAAAATAGAAGTTTTGACAATACAAATACCAGCAGTGCCACTATTAAAAATAGAAGTTTTGACAATACAAATACCAGCAGTGCCACTATTAAAAATAGAAGTTTTGACAATACAAATACCAGCAGTGCCACTATTAAAAATAGAAGTTTTGACAATACAAATACCAGCAGTGCCACTATTAAAAATAGAAGTTTTGACAATACAAATACCAGCAGTGCCACTATTAAAAATAGAAGTTTTGACAATACAAATACCAGCAGTGCCACTATTAAAAATAGAAGTTTTGACAATACAAATACCAGCAGTGCCACTATTAAAAATAGAAGTTTTGACAATACAAATACCAGCAGTGCCACTATTAAAAATAGAAGTTTTGACAATACAAATACCAGCAGTGCCACTATTAAAAATAGAAGTTTTGTCAATACAAATACCAGTAGTGCCACTATTAAAAATAGAAGTTTTGACAATACAAATACCAGTAGTGCCACTATTAAAAATAGAAGTTTTGACAATACAAATACCAGTAGTGCCACTATTAAAAATAGAAGTTTTGACAATACAAATACCAGCAGTGCCACTATTAAAAATAGAAGTTTTGACAATACAAATACCAGCAGTGCCACTATTAAAAATAGAAGTTTTGACAATACAAATACCAGTAGTGCCACTATTAAAAATAGAAGTTTTGACAATACAAATACCAGCAGTGCCACTATTAAAAATAGAAGTTTTGACAATACAAATACCAGCAGTGCCACTATTAAAAATAGAAGTTTTGACAATACAAATACCAGCAGTGCCACTATTAAAAATAGAAGTTTTGACAATACAAATACCAGCAGTGCCACTATTAAAAATAGAAGTTTTGACAATACAAATACCAGCAGTGCCACTATTAAAAATAGAAGTTTTGACAATACAAATACCAGCAGTGCCACTATTAAAAATAGAAGTTTTGTCAATACAAATACCAGTAGTGCCACTATTAAAAATAGAAGTTTTGACAATACAAATACCAGCAGTGCCACTATTAAAAATAGAAGTTTTGACAATACAAATACCAGTAGTGCCACTATTAAAAATAGAAGTTTTGACAATACAAATACCAGCAGTGCCACTATTAAAAATAGAAGTTTTGACAATACAAATACCAGCAGTGCCACTATTAAAAATAGAAGTTTTGACAATACAAATACCAGCAGTGCCACTATTAAAAATAGAAGTTTTGACAATACAAATACCAGCAGTGCCACTATTAAAAATAGAAGTTTTGACAATACAAATACCAGCAGTGCCACTATTAAAAATAGAAGTTTTGACAATACAAATACCAGCAGTGCCACTATTAAAAATAGAAGTTTTGACAATACAAATACCAGCAGTGCCACTATTAAAAAATAGAAGTTTTGTCAATACAAATACAAGTAGTGCCACTATTATTCATAGAAGTAAAGTTGATCAATAGACCGTTTATAATTGTAGGCTATATTTTTAAGTTGTATGATAAAAAATTATCAAGAACAAAATCTTTCTCAATAACCTGTTGATTTTCTAAACAGGAGCTCTTTTGATCAAATTTTAATTTAATTTTTGGACCCACAAAAAAACATTGATTAGGCCTACATTACAATAAAATCTTTTAACAAGACGAATTCTGCCATCTTTTTTTTTCAAGACGAAACTTGGTTCCAATATGGAAGAGCCGATTCTCATTCTACTTAGATCCACATTTCCCTTAGTTTTCTTTTTTTGTCTTTTCTACGAAAGTGACTGTCTTCACTAGATTTTACTTCGAGTCCCCTAAATCATTTCCTCTATTCCTGTAGGCCTACAGGTCTAAAAAAAGAAGTTCCAAACGTACGTAAGCTTATCGTGCTGTGCTATAAAAGTGGATGGATATGTAACTCAAAGGCAATGTTTTGTGACATTTGAAGCCGATTTTTATTACATCCCTTTAGTATGGACGTTCACTTTATTTATATTATTGGAAAAATTCACATGTGAAAATTATATTCATATCTGTTATAATTTAGCTATAGGCTAGATAAGGTTCTAAAATTAATGTATACGAAATAATCGGGTCGTGATAATTATATTTGAGAATCGCTGATATTGGGTCTTTGGCAAAAACAAATGTAAAGAAGCAATATATACCCTTTAAAATCTCCTTTAAATAATTTTTTCTTTCCACAAGTCCAGGACAGGCAATTTTCAACTTATTTTCCTTGCTTTTTTTGTGACCCTCAAATTTGGCTTCGGTTGACCTTGTACGGCATTTAAGATATTTAGAAAACGCTGGTATATAAAGTAAATAAACAGAAAGTAAGAGAGAGAGTCTTTTGCTTTTTTTTCTTCAATTTCATGCAGTCGCCAGTCCCTCCGTTACGCTCCTGCGAAATCCAACTACGACGAGGGTCTCGAAGGCTTGACCCTAGATGACGTCACTCCGACCACCGCCCTGGTGTCAGGGAGGCTCCAGAGGAAAGGTCCGCTGACGGAGCCCCTAGTGATGCCTATATACCACTCCAGCACCTATGTGGTAGAGGAGACTGAAGACATTATGAAGGGCATCGCCGAGGTCAGTAGAAATATGGTGTAGCCATTCCTCAATCATTCTATAGTCCAGGGGTAGGCAACCTTTTCATAACAGTGTACCAAAGGTAGGATTTCTAATTCATTAATCGTACCAAAATACCTAAAGGTCATCCTGCTTTAGAAGTCAACTTTTTGTAGAAGTACCTGAATTGCCTTTTTGGTAGTCCTACGCTTGCCATTGAAATTCGCTCTGCGTGCCAAGTCTGGTTGCCGACACCTGCTGTTACTAGGTTAATTAAAAGAATTATGGCGTCTCCAATTCCCAATAACTTTTAACAAAATGTAACTCGGTTGTTTTGAATCAGCGCTTATTATTTATAATGTGAAGGTCACCGTTTAATTCCACTAGATAGGCCAAATTGTTGTTTTCTCTGTCTGGTCCTTGTCCCTGTGGTATATCTGGCTGATTGGTAGGTAAGTCGGTAACAACAGCCGTGCGTTGTGCTGGCTACACAATCCATTCGAAATTTGTTTCATTATATGTATCGTTATAAAAGATTGCTTTGCTCTTTTTCCTTCTAACTTTTATTTGATTACACTGTGACTGTACGCGACTTGTATAAACCAACGAGCAGTGTAACTGTACGCGACTTGTATAAGCCAACGAGCAGTGTGACTATACGCGACTTCTATAAACCAACGGACAGTGTAACTGTACGCGACTTGTATAAGCCAACGAGCAGTGTGACTATACGCGACTTGTATAAACCAACGGACAGTGTAACTGTACGCGACTTGTATAAGCCAACGAGCAGTGTGACTATACGCGACTTGTATAAACCAACGGACAGTGTAACTGTACGCGACTTGTATAAGCCAACGAGCAGTGTGACTATACGCGACTTCTATAAACCAACGAGCAGTGTGACTGTACGCGACTTCTATAAACCAACGAGCAGTGTGACTGTACGCGACTTGTATAAACCAACGGACAGTGTGACTGTACGCGACTTGTATAAACCAACGAGCAGTGTGACTGTACGCGACTTGTATAAACCAACGAGCAATGTGACTGTACGCGACTTCTATAAACCAACGAGCAGTGTGACTGTACGCGACTTGTATAAACCAACGAGCAATGTGACTGTACGCGACTTGTATAAACCAACGAGCAGTGTGACTGTACGCGACTTGTATAAACCAACGAGCAGTGTGACTGTACGCGACTTCTATAAACCAACGAGCAGTGTGACTGTACGCGACTTCTATAAACCAACGGGCAGTGTGACTGTACGCGACTTCTATAAACCAACGAGCAATGTGACTGTACGCGACTTCTATAAACCAACGAGCAATGTGACTGTACGCGACTTCTATAAACCAACGAGCAGTGTGATTGTACGCGACTTCTATAAACCAACGGGCAGTGTGACTGTACGCGACTTCTATAAACCAACGAGCAGTGTGACTGTACGCGACTTCTATAAACCAACGAGTAGTGTGACTGTACGCGACTTCTATAAACCAACGAGCAATGTGACTGTACGCGACTTCTATAAACCAACGAGCAATGTGACTGTACGCGACTTGTATAAACCAACGAGCAATGTGACTGTACGCGACTTGTATAAACCAACGAGCAATGTGACTGTACGCGACTTGTATAAACCAACGAGCAGTGTGACTGTACGCGACTTGTATAAACCAACGAGCAATGTGACTGTACGCGACTTGAATAAACCAACGAGCAGTGTGACTGTACGCGACTTGTATAAACCAACGAGCAAAGTGACTGTACGCGACTTCTATAAACCAACGAGCAGTGTGACTGTACGCGACTTCTATAAACCAACGGGCAGTGTGACTGTACGCGACTTCTATAAACCAACGAGCAATGTGACTGTACGCGACTTCTAAAAACCAACGAGCAATGTGACTGTACGCGACTTCTATAAACCAACGAGCAGTGTGACTGTACGCGACTTCTATAAACCAACGGGCAGTGTGACTGTACGCGACTTCTATAAACCAACGAGCAGTGTGACTGTATGCGACTTCTATAAACCAACGAGTAGTGTGACTGTACGCGACTTCTATAAACCAACGAGCAATGTGACTGTACGCGACTTCTATAAACCAACGAGCAATGTGACTGTACACGACTTCTATAAACCAACGAGCAATGTGACTGTACGCGACTTCTATAAACCAACGAGCAGTGCGACTGTACGCGACTTCTATAAACCAACGAGCAGTGTGACTGTACGCGACTTCTATAAACCAACGAGCAGTGTGACTGTACGCGACTTCTATAAACCAACGAGCAGTGTGACTGTACGCGACTTCTATAAACCAACGGGCAGTGTGACTGTACGCGACTTCTATAAACCAACGAGCAGTGTGACTGTACGCGACTTCTATAAACCAACGAGCAGTGTGACTGTACGCGACTTCTATAAACCAACGGGCAGTGTGACTGTACGCGACTTCTATAAACCAACGGGCAGTGTGACTGTACGCGACTTCTATAAACCAACGGGCAGTGTGACTGTACGCGACTTCTATAAACCAACGAGCAGTGTGACTGTACGCGACTTCTATAAACCAACGGGCAGTGTGACTGTACGTGACTTCTATAAACCAACGAGCAGTGTGACTGTACGCGACTTCTATAAGTCAACGGACTGTGTGACTGTACGCGACTTCTTTAAACCAACGGACAGTGTGACTGTACGCGACTTCTATAAACCAACGAGCAGTGTGACTGTACGCGACTTCTATAAACAAACGAGCAGTGTGACTGTACGCGACTTCTATAAACCAACGAGTAGTGAGACTGTACGCGACTTCTATAAACCAACGGACAGTGTGACTGTACGCGACTTCTATAAACCAACGAGCAGTGTGACTGTACGCGACTTCTATAAACCAACGAGCAGTGTGACTGTACGCGACTTCTATAAACCAACGAGTAGTGAGACTGTACGCGACTTCTATAAACCAACGGACAGTGTGACTGTACGCGACTTCTATAAACCAACGAGCAGTGTGACTGTACGCGACTTCTATAAACCAACGAGCAGTGTGACTGTACGCGACTTCTATAAACCAACGAGCAGTGTGACTGTACGCGACTTCTATAAACCAACGGGCAGTGTGACTGTACGCGACTTCTATAAACCAACGGGCAGTGTGACTGTACGCGACTTCTATAAACCAACGGGCAGTGTGACTGTACGCGACTTCTATAAACCAACGAGCAGTGTGACTGTACGCGACTTCTATAAACCAACGGGCAGTGTGACTGTACGTGACTTCTATAAACCAACGAGCAGTGTGACTGTACGCGACTTCTATAAGTCAACGGACTGTGTGACTGTACGCGACTTCTTTAAACCAACGGACAGTGTGACTGTACGCGACTTCTATAAACCAACGAGCAGTGTGACTGTACGCGACTTCTATAAACAAACGAGCAGTGTGACTGTACGCGACTTCTATAAACCAACGGACAGTGTGACTGTACGCGACTTCTATAAACCAACGAGCAGTGTGACTGTACGCGACTTCTATAAACCAACGGGCAGTGTGACTGTACGCGACTTCTATAAACCAACGGGCAGTGTGACTGTACGTGACTTCTATAAACCAACGGGCAGTGTGACTGTACGCGACTTCTATAAACCAACGGGCAGTGTGACTGTACGCGACTTCTATAAACCAACGAGCAGTGTGACTGTACGCGACTTCTATAAACAAACGAGCAGTGTGACTGTACGCGACTTCTATAAACCAACGAGTAGTGAGACTGTACGCGACTTCTATAAACCAACGGGCAGTGTGACTGTACGCGACTTCTATAAACCAACGGGCAGTGTGACTGTACGTGACTTCTATAAACCAACGGGCAGTGTGACTGTACGCGACTTCTATAAACCAACGGGCAGTGTGACTGTACGCGACTTCTATAAACCAACGAGCAGTGTGACTGTACGCGACTTCTATAAACAAACGAGCAGTGTGACTGTACGCGACTTCTATAAACCAACGAGTAGTGAGACTGTACGCGACTTCTATAAACCAACGGGCAGTGTGACTGTACGCGACTTCTATAAACCAACGGACAGTGTGACTGTACGCGACTTCTATAAACCAACGAGCAGTGTGACTGTACGCGACTTCTATAAACCAACGGGCAGTGTGACTGTACGCGACTTCTATAAACCAACGAGCAGTGTGACTGTACGCGACTTCTATAAACCAACGAGCAGTGTGACTGTACGCGACTTCTATAAACCAACGGGCAGTGTGACTGTACGCGACTTCTATAAACCAACGGGCAGTGTGACTGTACGCGACTTCTATAAACCAACGAGCAGTGTGACTGTACGCGACTTCTATAAACCAACGGGCAGTGTGACTGTACGCGACTTCTATAAACCAACGAGCAGTGTGACTGTACGCGACTTCTATAAGCCAACGGACTGTGTGACTGTACGCGACTTCTATAAACCAACGGACAGTGTGACTGTACGCGATTTCTATAAACCAACGAGCAGTGTGACTGTACGCGACTTCTATAAACCAACGGGCAGTGTGACTGTACGCGACTTCTATAAACAAACGAGCAGTGTGACTGTACGCGACTTCTATAAACCAACGGACAGTGTTACTGTACGCGACTTCTATAAACCAACGGGCAGTCTGACTGTACGCGACTTCTATAAACTAACGAGCAGTGTGACTGTACGTGACTTCTATAAACCAACGAGTAGTGTGACTGTACGAGACTTCTATAAACCAACAGACAGTGTGACTGTACGCGACTTCTATAAACCAACGGGCAGTGTGACTGTACGCGACTTCTATAAACCAACGGGCAGTGTGACTGTACGCGACTTCTATAAACAAACGAGCAGTGTGACTGTACGCGACTTCTATAAACCAACGGACAGTGTGACTGTACGCGACTTCTATAAACCAACGGGCAGTCTGACTGTACGCGACTTCTATAAACTAACGAGCAGTGTGACTGTACGTGACTTCTATAAACCCACGAGTAGTGTGACTGTACGAGACTTCTATAAACCAACAGACAGTGTGACTGTACGCGACTTCTATAAACCAACGGGCAGTGTGACTGTACGCGACTTCTATAAACCAACGAGCAGTGTGACTGTACGCGACTTCTATAAACCAACGAGCAGTGTGACTGTACGCGACTTCTATAAACCAACGAGCAGTGTGACTGTTCGCGACTTCTATAAACCAACGGACAGTGTGACTGTACGCGACTTCTATAAACCAACGAGCAGTGTGACTGTACGCGACTTCTATAAACCAACGGACAGTGTGACTGTACGCGACTTCTATAAACCAACGAGTAGTGTGACTATACGCGACTTCTATAAACCAACGGACAGTGTGACTGTACGCGACTTCTATAAACCAACGAGTAGTTTGACTGTACGCGACTTCTATAAACCAAAGGACAGTGTGACTGTACGCGACTTCTATAAACCAACGGACAGTGTGACTGTACGCGACTTCTATAAACAAACGAGCAGTGTGACTGTAGGCGACTTCTATAAACCAACGAGTAATGTGACTGTACGCGACTTCTATAAACCAACGGACAGTGTGACTGTACGCGACTTCTATAAACCAACAAGCAGTGTGACTGTACGCGACTTCTATAAACCAACGGAGAGTGTGACTGTACGCGACTTCTATAAACCAACGGGCAGTGTGACTGTACGCGACTTCTATAAACCAACGAGTAGTGTGACTGTACGCGACTTCTATAAACCAACGGACAGTGTGACTGTACGCGACTTCTATAAACCAACGGACAGTGTGACTGTACGCGACTTCTATAAACCAACGAGTAGTGTGACTGTACGCGACTTCTATAAACGAACGGACAGTGTGACTGTATGCGACTTCTATAAACCAACGAGTAGTGTGACTGTACGCGACTTCTATAAACCAACGGACAGTGTGACTGTACGCGACTTCTATAAACCAACAAGCAGTGTGACTGTACGCGACTTTTATAAACCAACGAGCAGTGTGAGAGAAAACATGAAAAGAATGGGTGTGTCTTGGGGTAGGTGTGGTTTTTAGGCAAATTGAAACTGTTGCAAAGCTTCCTGTGGGTGGAGTCAGTGTCAATCTTGATGGGGAGGGTGGGTTCCTTTTCGTATGCCAGGACAGATGCTAGTGTACATTTGTTTCTTTCCGCTTTCTTGTGGGCGGAAAGGAACTTAAAGCCATTTTTTTTTTAACCGGTCCTGTGAAATATTCACATATAGTATCGTAACTAGAGGGGTGGGAACAGGATGGCCGCCCCAAGTCCTAAATTTTAGATAGGTGCTAAATTAAAGTAACACTTTCCAACTTTAAATGCATAGAGGCTACAGGCTATTTATAAAAGAAAACAGAATAGATATGACTAACATTAGTAAATTATAGTTTAGGATTAAAACTTCAATAAAAAAAATTGATTTAACGCACCACCATGTCTTAACATCTACGTAAGTTAGCTTCCTAATAAATGAAAACTAACATTGAATAGATAGGCGACATCATCCTCATTTACGTCACTGTTCTAAATACCCTCATAAGAGGTAGGGGGTCGTTCATATTTAATTAGGAGAGTCCTTAAACAAATTTTGACAAATAGATTGGGGACTGGGGTATTTGGGTGGAATTTGCAATAAAATTGTTGACATAATTATGATACACCCATAGACGCTATGCCAAACTTCGAAAGTCTATTTTTTTCGGTCCCGCTTATAATAAATCTTTATTTCTAATAATTCCGCTTTATTAAAATATGGTAGTCAGTCAGTATGCACGACAAATCCTTACAACTTACAACACAGTAAAGTGTAAAGTCTTTCTAGTCCCACTGAATGACGTAATAATAACCAGTACGTCCTTTTTTTTCTCTCGTGTAAGCAGATCAGTTATTTGAAAAGAAAGTTAATTAAAAAGAACCGAACCAATCTAAGAAAAGGAACGAAACAAATTTTGAAGCACTTATTAACAAAACCAATATTTACAAACTTTTTTTTATTTGCAGGACAAAAATTGAGAAAAAAAAAGTCTGGAATGTTCGCTGCCTACACGGTGCAATCAGTCATTTAGAAACTAGTTGTAGAAGTATAAAACGGCAAGGGGCAGTTACTGTGAATTGCTTGCGACTTGTAGAAACAGAAATATCGCTTTCTATCTTAACAATATTATTTCCCTTTGGAAGACCTTGAAAAGAAATTATTTGGCATTACGCAATCCGCGATTATTTGAAAATGTAATATATTATTTTATGGAGAAGAAAAAAACAACTAGACTATAAGCTTTTGAATGTTTTTATTGCACAATACTTACTTACTTACGCCTACTACCCCTCTCGGGGCATAGGCCACCAACAACTAGACTATAAGCTTTTGAATGTTTTTATTGCACAATACTTACTTACGCCTACTACCCCTCTCGGGACATAGGTCACCAACAAGGGCTCTCCAGCCATCCCGGTCCTGGGCGAGTCTTTCAAACTGTCAACAAGAACTACCTGATCTCTTGACGTCGGCATCCAGGTCACGGCGCCAGCTGTTTCGGGGTCGGCCCCTCTTCCTCTTTCCTTGGGGGTTCCACTATAAGGACTGTCTGGTGATGTTGGAAGCTGGTTTTCGGAGTGTGTGCCCCAACCATCTCCATCTTTTTTTGCATGATCTCCAGATCAGATGCCTGTTGACCTGTGTGACTCCAGAGCTCATCGTTACTGATCATGTATATACAAAATTCTCCTGAGACATGAGCTTATGAAAGTCTGGATCTTCTTGGTGCTAGTAGCTGTGGTCCTTCACGTTTCAACAGACTTCACATTTGAGTTGAAGATCTTAATCTTTGTTTTCAGAGATATATCTCTTGAGCTCCAGATATTCTTAAGTTGGAGGAAGGCTGTCCTGGCCTTGACAACTCTTGCCCTCACATCGGCGTCGGTTCCACCCTTCTTATTGACGATGTGCTATTGCACAATAGTTATTCTATATTTGGTGGGAGAGACACATTTTTGGCGCTAGTTATTTATGATTTATGATTGTCTGTCAGACCAATGAAAGTCTTTTTGTATATTATATTGATTACATGTATTACATACAGCTCTATATCTCTCTTTCTCTTGCTCTCTCACTTAATGTTCAGCTTTCTTTCTCCCGTTATCATCTCTCCGTCCTTTTTGATTGCATTATTTCTTCCTCTCCTTCTGTCACTCTCTTTCACCCCTTTTCCTTTTCTCCCTCTACGCTTTCTCTCATTAAGAAATTTTTTCACGACTCCCCCCCCCTTCCGCCTTTCTCTCTCTGTCACTTATTCTAATTTCCATTTTTATCTCTCGCTTTTTGGTCTTTACCCTTAATAAACCTTTTAAAATCTCTATTTTATACATTATACATTATACATTATACATTATTTTATACAGAATTCTTTTCTTGTTTTCATTTTCTTTGTCGGTTTTTTTATTGGTATTTTGCCACCACTCCTCTACTCTCTCTCTCTCTCTCTCTCTCTCTCTCTCTCTCTCTCTCTCTCTGTCTCTCTCTGTCTCTCTCACTCTCTCTCTGTCTCTCTCTCTCTCTCTCTGTACTTGAGAGTCTATCTCATACGATCTCTTCATGCCTTAGTCTATAGAAATGAGTTTGATTACATAACTCTTGAAAGCGCCATTGCATCAAAAGAAGCCATCACTAAGTCAACTCAACCCTAACTCTGGAAATATATACACTTAAACTGACTAATTACTTTAACAGTTATTCGATAAATTCTGGGTGTATTTTCTTTAGCATCTTTTATACCACGAGACTTGGAGACAGCTTGTCGACTTTCTAAGATCATTAGATTGAGATTGTTTGCTTCTAAGTCTTTCAGAAGAAGTGGGAAAAGGTAGTGAAGTCCATACATAAGTAGGTCACGATCATTAGTCAATGAAAAACTTTTAACAAGTCAGCGTTTACATAAACCAATAAACAGGCTTAAAACATTTAACTGTTCCTTTACTATTTTATTCCAAAGTTCATCATTTGTTTACATTGATCTACGTTAGATTTTCAAACAACTTTTTGAAGACAAAGAATCAGACCTCTAGATGTCTATATCGTTTTTAAATTGATTTTTTTTTGTGCAGTGAAATTTATTTTGTCTCACTGCTGTTTATACTACAACATATCTAATGGTCCAATCGAGCGGTTCTTGGATTCTACCGTGAGGTCCAACATAATTATATACATTATAGGTTGGAAAAGAAAAAAATTGTCCTTAATTTGAGTTGGCAAGAAATCTCTACACGGTTTTGCCTATATAATTTACAAAACATATCTATAGGTTGAAGCAGAAATACGAAATGAACATTTAAAGTTTATCTGATAATCCACAGAAGGTTGATTTTTTTAAATGATGGTTTACCGCTTAACCGCGGCTTATTATGGTGGTTTATAGACTATTCTAGCATTTAGATAAAGTTTAAAACAAAAAATATGTCGTAAGTTTTCCTGGCCTGTTCAGGCAACCCATTCCATGCCAGACAGAAAATATTTGTGCAACACAACTTCAGATAACTCTATGCTCTGTGTTATAAAATGATTATATGCCTATATAAATGTGTACGTCTGCCCATACACCAGGGTGCCCCGATCTACTCCAGGCTGTCCAACCCCACCACCGAGGCGGCCGAGGCGGTCATCAACGCCCTAGAAAGGGGCGCAGGCTCCATCACTTTCGGCAGCGGTATGGCGGCCGTCACTTCCGTTCTGTTGGGATTTCTGAAGAGTGGAGACCACGTGGTGAGTTTAGAGACTATGTTGTTTGTGTCAAAGTAATTTAAGGATACTAACGTCTGCCCCGTATTTTATGAATACAGTATGCTTGAGAAGCACAATAATAATAACAAACACATAAAAAATTAATTTTCGCGATTGTAATGAACTCATTTCTAAATTTTTAACCTTTTCTTCTATAATTAGATCTAAATATAAAAGCAATTGATGAAAATAAATTAAACTTTTTTTTTTTAAATGAAGAGGTATAGGGAAATGTTTAAAAAATGTAAAAGCCAAACTTTTAAGTATAAATTAAGTAATAAAATACTAATAATAAAAAAATATAGATATTCGGAGTTTATAAATAAAAGTACAGACGATTAAAAATATTCTTAGATCTATGTAGAAAAAACATAAAAGCGTCAGCTTTATTGATAAACCGATTGTTTCATAGGTTTGCTTTTTTTTTTAGTATGCCCTATAATGATTTAGTTGTTTTTATCTCAATCTATGTTCGTTGTACGACTTTCCGCCTAAATCTACAGATCTATCAACTTCCAATCTATCCTGGAACGGCCACAGGTCTCAAGCATATGAAGCATGCCTACGGCATTGAACTGTCCACCGTAAAGGACGTGACCTTGGAGAAAGTGGAGCAGGCCATCAAGAGTAACACCAAGGTAAAACGTTTAGCTAGCCCCGTAGACTAGCCGGCTGGTCCTGTGGCTAGTTCACCGGGCTGTCAACAAAACGGCCCGTAGACTAGCCAGCTGGTCCAGTGGTTAGTTCACCGGGCTGTCAACAATACGGCCCGTAGACTAGCCGGCTGGTCCTGTGGTTAGTTCACCGGGCTGTCAACAAAACGGCCCGGATTCTAGCCCTGCCGCCGACCAATCGCTTCCGCCCTGCAGGAGTTTTTGAGCCTAGAGGACGTAAAAATCTTCTATCTAGAATCTAGAAGGAAAGTATGTCAAACTTACAAGTTATACGCTCTGTTGGCGTCAAAAGACTTATTATTTCTAAACAAGGCAATCATATCAAAGAGTACCTAAGCACATATTGGAACTAAAACCAAGGCAAACGTCGCATACGTATGGCGTAAATACACAGGCCATACAGCATACGTATGGCGTAAATACACAGGCCATACAGCATACGTATGGCGTAAATACACAGGCGATACAGCATAGAAAAAAGTTTCAATGGGCGCAAAACTCACTCTTTCTTAGCCTTAGATTACAAATAAATAAAAACTAGTATTCTCAATTGGCACCAATTTCGCCCCCCCCCCCCACCTCAGGCACCACAGTTACGCCACTGAGTAGGTTTATAGATACTCTTTCATGCCAACATCACTTTGTTTTGTTTTTTATTCGCATTATACATTTCTTACATGATAGTGTTTTTATGTATATTTTCGAGAAATAATTGAAATACATTTAGGCTAGATTGTTTTTTTGGATTTAAGTCAAAACCATTAGAAGATAATGTATAGATCAGTGCTTAAGCCCGAGTTAGAAGTTACAGTTTCATGTACACATAGCAGAAGGCTGTATAATATATAGATCAGAGATACTGATATAATACATCTGTTGTTCTTATAACCCTTATCTGTATTATATATAGATCAGAGATACTGATATAATACATCTGTTGTTCTTATAACCCATATCTGTATAATATATAGATCAGGGGTACTGATATAATACATCTGTTGTTCTTATAACCCTAATCTGTATAATATATAAGTCAGGGGTACTGATATAATACATCTGTTGTTCTTATAACCCTTATCTGTATACTATACAGATATTTTTTCTCATATAATACATCTGTTTTTCTTATAACCCCTAGCTGATGTGGTTCGAGACGCCCTGTAACCCGGATGCCACTGTTGTTGACGTGGAGAGGCTTGCAGCTCTGGCCAGGTCCAAGAACATCCTGATAGCCGTGGACGGAACCTTCGCCAGTCCAGCCTTGCAGCACTTCATGGACTATGAGATTGACTTCTCAGTTCATAGTTGGTCAGTAGTAAATTATATTATGATGTTGACCTGCGCAGACGACAGATCGTTACTATATATAGGATGTCAGATGTTATAAATGTAACTTATTGAAGTTGTAAAAAAAAAAAAAAGATTCATTTTCGGTTTGTACGTATCATGTATGGCCAGCACATACAATTTTGGAATGTAGTCTTTTTTTGGCGGGGAGGTCTTGTGTTAGAGATATGGTTTGCAATCTGCAGGGCTCGAGTCGAAATCCTGTGAAAGAAAACGCCGAGAACTGATAGTTAAATTGATTTGAGATTGATTTGAGACAGTAAAGTTTGATATTCATAGTGTTGGTAACACAATCCTTCGTATGCTCTGACCAAAGAAAAACTTTCAGGCTCACCCTACCTCTGCGGATCAAATTAGTCTGGAATCGATATTTTACTTTTGCTTTCAGACATATTATGGTTAACTTAAAGACAAAAGCAATATCCATGGGGCTTTGAAACCCTTACCCTCATCTTTCCTTTAATCTAATGTTAGGGCCAGACATCGATCCCAGACTTTGAATAACATAAAAATAAATTCTTCACAGGCCCACGCGCTTTTTATTCCAGATATTTCTGTTTTATGTTTCACCAGTACAAAATACATAGGCGGACACTCTGATCTGATCGCTGGGGTGGTGACTACAAGAACCGTGGAGCAGTGGCGTATCCTGAAGCACATTCAGGGAACATACGGTAACATGCTGGTAAGTGAAATACCAGGAAATTAAAGATTTTGTTTGCGCAATCATTAGGGATTCAACAAGTTAAAGTAGGTCAGGAAACCCGTATATTCGTGAGACCTACATGCTATAAATAGAATCAGGCATCGGCATCTTTTTAACTACAACAGGGGTGTGCAGCATGTTTCCTCGTTGGGCCGTATTAGTTATTTTATACAACAAGGTGGGCCACACATTCTGAAAAGTTATTTATATTTTTAAGGAACTGCAGTTTGATACTCGGTGGGGTCCCCCCCCCCCCCCTTAAGGGTTTGACAGGACGTGTTGTTTCCTGCGGGCCGCCTTTAGCACACCCCTTGTCGTCAAGACACAAGAACGTGTGGCTAAAAAAATCGTCCATTAAGTGGAAGAAACCATAGAAGATACAGGTACTTAAGACTCGGGTACCATGCAAGAATTCCATAATTGTAATAATGTGTTTTCTTGAAGGGGCACTTGGGCCACTTTTACACGCACTCAGAGGGGATTATGTGTGCAACACAACACCCAGCTGCCTTTATCTTTCCACAAATAATTATTGCTTTGTAGACTCAGAGACGCGTTTGCGAAACTCAGATCACAAAAAACTCAAGCATTTAACTTGCTTTCAAACCTAGATCAACTAAAAATTGGTGAACAACGCTCTCAATAGACCTACATACCTATACAAAAAAAGTTTGACTTTTACTGTAGATTTAATACTAGAGTCTAGATGTAACAGTTTGACTTTGGAACAGACATCACTTATTGTAATAAATGTTATAAGAATCAACCGTTTTAAGAATTAAAAGTGCAAAGTGGCAATACTGTTTCAAATTCATACATTGTCTTTTTCTTC
The DNA here is from genome assembly GCA_949126835.1 of Anisus vortex. Lineage (NCBI taxonomy): Eukaryota > Metazoa > Mollusca > Gastropoda > Planorbidae > Anisus > Anisus vortex. The sequence goes on from OX421499.1 coordinate 18,492,912, forward strand.
CAATTTATTAAACTTTAAATTTTGGCTAAAACAACATTCGTGATTGAATAATAACTATCTTATACACAGACTAGAAGTATTATGTTTGGGAAGTGCAAATAGTTTACAGCTTCGTATTCATCCATTAAGGTCATGTTCATAGCTAACGACCCATAGGGCTCGGCTAGATAGACCTTTTGTATTTGCATTTGGATGTTTATGTGTGCTCAAATCGCGCAAATACTTTACTGGGTTTACTTGGTAAGGTAGCAAGACGCTACAGAAGAGATTTTAGACAAACAAAACTCAATGAATATTTTTTGTCTAAAACGTTTAAATCATTCTTTAAAAGATTTTTTATTTAGCAATTTAAAAAATGTATCATTCAGTTCATTTGTTGTTTTTTTGTTGTTCATATTGATAAATTCTCTAAGTATTTATAATGTGCTCATATTAACTAAGTAATTTTATGTGTATATGCGGTTATAGGTTCTAAGAGCCGCTGCTTAAAAAGCACCACTGTTCATTTGCTATAATGCATCACTCTAATCGGTACTGTATACATGGTACTATAGTACATTCAAACAAAATTTCTCATACAAAATAATGTCCTTCTCTTGTCTGCACCTCCCCATTCCCCAGTCTCCACACGATGCCAGTCTGGTCATGAGAGGGTTAAAAACGCTCCCTCTGAGAATGGAGAGAATCAGCGCCAACGCCCTGAAGGTGGCCACGTTCTTGGAGCAGCACCCCAAAGTTGGTATTACATTTTTTAAATGTGTTACCTTTTATTTTTTATTTTTTAATAAAGATGCGATGAGAATTCACTTGTTATTAAACTAAATGTGTTTCTTTGAGAAAATAATAATTTAAATAACTGAGTCGGTTTTGAACTATAGAATTGTTTCTTTGAGAAAATGATAATTTAAATAACTGAGTCGGTTTTGAACTATAGAATTGTTTCTTTGAGAAAATGATAATTTAAATAACTGAGTCGGTTTTGAACTATAGAATTGTTTCTTTGAGAAAATGATAATTTAAATAACTGAGTCGGTTTTGAACTATAGAATTGTTTCCTTGAGAAAATGATAATTTAAATAACTGAGTCGGTTTTGAACTATAGAATTGTTTCTTTGAGAAAATGATAATTTAAATAACTGAGTCGGTTTTGAACCGAATGAAAAAAAAATACAAATTAATTTTAGTATTATATTAATTTTGTTACTGTTAGAAACGAATTCTTTGATTAACAGTTGTGTAGCTTACATAAGTAAGACGATAACTTGATGGTAGGAAATATAAAACTCCAACATATGACATATTTTTGCATGTGGGGCCGGGGGGGGGGGGGGAATACGGGGAGTATTTTCACAGTTATAGTCCACGAGTGAAGGACTATCAATCAACGAGGACGAGCGAATTGACAAATAGAATCAGTAGTTTTGACGTCACTGAACTACTATTTTATGAACAAAGGTTGTTTCGGATTTTTACAACTCATTAGTTTTACATGCACACTCTTTGAATTTCGAAGTAGTTCATACGTAAATCATAATTAATCCTGCTCTCAAGGAAACAGATTTTGATTTACAACAGATTTTACTGTACTATTTCAAAAGCGAAAGTTACGGCTACCAACATTCGGTATCGTTTTATGTGGAGGGCCCTTTAAAAAAAAAATTGGAGACCTTTCAGCTCCCCTTAATTGGGAAATAAAAAGAGCAGACGATAGGGCTAAATATAACCAGAGAGCGATAATCAATAAAGAGAGAGCACTCAGTCGCAGGAGATCAAAGTGACACGGAAAGTAGGTCAGAGTTACCCCGCCTGCACTTAACTTAAAAACTTGCTGTTTAAACAGTGATGATGTTTCTGGAAACGGTTTTCAACAACCATGTTATCCCCTCCACACACACACCCCTTTCCCCCTATTTTTCTCCCAAACAAGGAAAAAAGAAAACCCTAGACTCCTAGATACAGTCTCCAAGAACAAGATTAAGAAAACAACAACCTGCGAACCGACTGAAGACTTCCCCGGTGGAAAAGCAGTGTGTGTGTGTGTGTGCTGGTGCGTAAGCGTGTGTGTGTGTGGGGGGTGGAAGGTTCAGCGGCGTTGAACTATCTCAAAGCCACCAACGACTGGTGGGTAAGCCTTTGTTATTTGAAGAGTTATTATTCAATGCACTATGTGTATATTTGTTCTTATGTATGTGTAATGTGTGTGTGTGTGTGTGAAGTGGTATTATTGAGTCGCGGATTCGATGAATAGATCTACGTTTTTTTATATTGTTTCCAATAATCTACTGAATGCCAGCCTTGAATGTATCGATCCATTAACAGCTGCTACAGAGACGTGTGTAAATACAGACATTCACGGTATAGTTCTTTTAGTTCAAAAATGTACACTTTCTACAGAGAATTTATAAAAACGAGTGTCAACTGTTTTTTTTTTAAAAGAATTAGTTTTTTTTTAAAAATGATATTTACATTGCAGTTTATTTTAAGGGGATTTGGAAGGGGGTGATTATCTAAATGAAAAAAAATTTACCGACGTTTTAATTTTTATGTTTAGATGTAACATAATATAATCTAAATGAGTTGGAGGAAAATAATAGATTTAAATATGATGTACAATAATAAGACTTTGTTTATCGAAATATAAATGCTGTCCACACAGTCTGAAAGGATGATGGTTTAGGTCTGGCGTGGCATAGGTGTCTCCAAATTTTAGCCTTCCATCTGGTTCACCTCTCTGCGCCCTTTGCGACCAGGTTGTTCGCTGCTGTTTAGATGCCTTTGTCCCACATCTCCGCGCGAGTTGATACGGGCCTAGAAAAGCTCATCCCACCACTCGCCCAGTTTGGTGTTCATGGTTGTTTGATTGAGGACCCTTGCATTTGTTTACTTAGGTCAAATCTTATATCTAAATATAACTTAGAAATATTATATGGAAAACAAACAGATTTAAAATGTATTTTTTTTACTAAAGATTAACAAACAGGCATATAGATATATTTCCTGTTCGTTATTATTAAGTCCACGAAATTGTTGTCGGGCTATTCAACGATTAATGGGCACAATTTATTTATTTTTGGTCTAAATTTTGTTGTTTTGGGGGGTTTATTTCGTCATCAGGTTGAAAGGGTAAGCTACCCAGGCCTCAAGTCTCACCCACAGCACGAGATCGCCAAGAAGCAGATGTCAGCGTTCAGCGGCATGATCATGGCAGACATCAAAGGCGGAGAGAAGGGAGGCCGCACCGTGGCGGAGGTATGATATTTTGATCACTTAAACAGGAACCGAAAATCAACTTATTCTTGCACAATACATATTGTTGCTCCCCCTACGGAAACATTGCAAACAACAATAAGAACAACAAACCAGCAACAAAAATATAACATCAGCACGACAACCAAATCTGGCTAGACAAAATGTTCCTTTTCTATTTGCAGATTTTAACCAGGGTTCTTATCTAACATGTTACAGAAGCTCCTTCTATATATAAGACTCTTGTATCCTACGTTTCTTCTTCTTCATATTACTGTGGATACCCCGTTAGAACCGAGGAAAGAGTCCACAATTTAAATACACATAAAATAAAAAAACATCACAAACAACAATTATAAACAGATGACACAGTGTCACTTTAGGTTTTTAGACCAGCCCTTCAGTGACGATTTAAAAGCCTGAACTGTAGGGGCAGTGATGGAGGCCTGGTCCAGGGTGTTCTAATGGCTGACGGAAAAAAAGAATATTTGTAGACGTCGGTGCGTGCATGTGGGACATGCAGCTTGAGCTGATGGCCTCGGGTAGAGCGGGACACCTGTTGGATTCGGCCTGGCTGAGTGGACATTTCCACGTGGCGGTTCACGATCTTGTAAATAGTGGTGACCTTGTTTATCGCTCTGCGATGATGTAGGGGCTCCAGTTGGAGTTGGGCCACAAAAGCTGAGGCGCTAGATTTAAGGCCGTAGTTTATCCGTGGTTTGAGTAATATCCTACAAGTTACATGTTACAGGTTCCTTGGGAGCCAAGCGGCAGCGCGTTCGGTTGGCGTACCGAAGATTCTGGGTTCGAATCCTGATGTGGGCTGGGATTTATTTCCTTGTCATGGAGGGTGTCCCTCAGTCAACATAGCTCTGTTGGGTACCTGACATTAGTTGGCGTAAATTAAAGGCAGCTGGGCATTGTGCTTGCCACAAAACCCGCTACTATACTACTATGCCCTGGCCTCAGACACTGGTGAACGCTGGATCTATTTGGACCGACCGGATTACATTACTTATACTTCCTTCTCGGAAATACTATCCCGACGTAAGAAATGGTCACCTGTGGTAACAAAGGAATACCTCACCAATATATAATGAAACCAATAACGCAGTACATATAAAATGTACCTTACTTATATTATTATATTCTAAATGTAAATATCATTATTACCATGTCAAACAAATAATAAATCCAATAATTCACTACATATAATCTCTATCCGATTCTGTGTTCGGAAAGTAAAGATTATATAATATGAATGCACTATAATTCAGTACATATAGTCTGTATGTTCTAGAATGTAAGAATCATACGACTGGCCGTTTCTCTGGGAGGTGTGGAGAGTCTTATTGAACATCCTTACAGCATGACCCATGGAAAATATCTGCTCTCTGCTGAGGAGACTGATGAAAGCGGAATAACTCCAGGCATGCTCAGGATCAGGTAAAAAATACTGAATTGTCTCCCTTGCTCTAATAGTCCTGTTTAGTATCCCAAATGCCTTTACGCTCCCCTTACGTGGGCAGCTTTAACTAAATTACCCGTTGGGAACTGATAACAAACTAAAGATAGAAAGAGAGAAGTTTAAAATCTGTGTCAGTTGGATTAACCCACTGACAGCTTAACTCACCTCAAACTGGCGATTTGGGATACCATAGTTTAGCCACATCCCTTAAGTAGACACGTCACACTATTGTAACATTATATGAACATTGTGAGGAAATGCATTAATATATGTTATAATATAGAATATAGATCATCATCATAAGGTGCCGTTCAAGATGGCGTAGGCAATCATGTCTTTCCACATATCGTTTCTTCTAGCATTTCTCTTGTTTTAGCCCTGCCATGCCAGTCCGTTATATTATCAAATATCTTCCTTCTCTGTCTTCAACTACATCTCTTTCCCTCCAGCTGTACAGTTATTATGATGTTTTCTATGTTTTCCTTTCTGATTATGTGGCCTATGTCGTGTATATAGATCAGTGACTACCAAAATGTTCCTGGGTCACGAAAGTAAAAATATTATTTAAAAAAGTATTCGCTCCTATAATATTTCAACACAAGACCAAACAAAATGTGCATCTGATTCAAAATGTGCATCTGATTCAAAATGTGCATCTGATTCAAAATGTGCATCTGATTCAATTTGTTTTATTTCACAGCATTGGTATTGAAGACGCCGATGACCTAATTAAAGACTTTGACCAGGCCTTGGCAAAATTAACTTTATGAAATGGGTGAATAGTGAAATACCATATTAATAAATTTTGTTGATTTTGGAGGTATATTGTAACAACCTGTGTTATGGTTAATGCCTATAATGTTATTCGTAAACTGTAAAAAAGCCTGTGTACTAGTCAACAATTCTGGAAATAAACTCAGGATATATACGCGTATGCCTGCATTTTAAGGAAGTGTCTTTTTTTTTTTTTTTTTTTTTTTAAATTCGTTTTGATTATTTCAGTTGAAAACTTTATTTGATTGACTCAAATGCTTTTTTGTTTTAATGGCAATTATCAACAAATGACTATTTTTATTTATTAATTAGTCTATCTATCAATACATATTTGATCTCTCTGTCTGTCTGCTTACCTGTCTGTATAATATGTGTACCGAAAATTGCGAAGTGAGAGTATTCTCAATTTAAAAATATTGTTGTTAGAATGGATATAGAATGGACAATATAGTGATTGTTCATTTATTCCTAAAATGGAATATTCCGGGCATGAAATGAGTTGCATTAACAAACCAGAAAACTAGTAGCTTAATATAATTTAAAACACTAATTAAATTCAAATGAAGAAGTAGGCTCAGACCACGGACGAGTGTAGGACGTCTTTATAGAAGGAGCGTCTATAATATTTAAGATAAAATAATAATGTGATTAAAAAATGGAATCTATTTGTTTCATTAAAAAAATGTTTAAGCATTGTGATAAAATACTCGTTTTCCTTTGCAAATGCCACACAAACCAGTTCATTCGCCACAAGTACAATTATAACGTGTCTTAAAAAAATGAATTTTATTTAAAATTTCAATAAATTCCGATTTTCTTAAAATGTTTGATGAAAAAAAGTCAGTGGTAACAGTGAAAAGAATATGAATTCCAAACGTAATAAAATCATCTTATACATTTCAAGTGTCTCGCTATGTTTAATTTCATAACAATAACCGTTTAAATTTTAGCGGCTAATTTATTGCGTTCAAAATAAAAAGGGGTCAATGTTTAACAAGGGGAAATAACTTAGCTTACTCAACGCAGTCAACTAGTTTTTACTGGTTTATGTCCCCTCTCCAACTATGACCTTGAGAAGAAAACAATATTATCCATGTTCATTGCAAATAAAACAGAAACATGTAGGATTGTGATATAAGATAGCGTCTTTATTAAACACAAGTACAAATAAGATAACTAAGGCAATATGTACAGTTTCGACGATAAAACTAATGTATTTTATATCAGGTGTATGTTAGTGTATAGACTTACTTATGAAAGTTATGAACAACGACCTTTTACGACTTTTAAATATACATAAACATAAAAAAATATACACAATCATAATTAAACATACATAAACATACGCAAACAAACATAAACATGTATGAAGATACACAAACACACAACATATACAAACATACACGCACAAATAGAAATTAACATAAATATATACAAACATACACGCACATATAGAAACTAACATAAATATATACAAACATACACGCACATATAGAAACTAACATAAATATATACAAACATACACGCACATATAGAAACTAACATAAACGTATACAAACATACACACACATATAGAAACTAACATAAATATATACAAACATACACGCACATATAGAAACTAACATAAACATATACAAACATACACGCACATATAGAAACTAACATAAATATATACAAACATACACGCACATATAGAAACTAACATAAATATATACAAACATACACGCACATATAGAAACTAACATAAACGTATACAAACATACACGCACATATAGAAACTAACATAAACGTATACAAACATACACGCACATATAGAAACTAACATAAACGTATACAAACATACACACACATATAGAAACTAACATAAATATATACAAACATACACGCACATATAGAAACTAACATAAACATATATAAAACATACACGCACATATAGAAACTAACATAAATATATAAAACATACACGCCTATATAGAAACTAACATAAATATATACAAACATACACGCACATATAGAAACTAACATAAATATATACAAACATACACGCACATATAGAAACTAACATAAATATATACAAACATACACGCACATATAGAAACTAACATTAATATATACAAACATACACGCACATATAGAAACTAACATAAATATATACAAACATACACGCACATATAGAAACTAACATAAACGTATACAAACATACACGCACATATAGAAACTAACATAAATATATACAAACATACACGCACATATAGAAACTAACATAAACATATACAAACATACACGCACATATAGAAACTAACATAAATATATACAAACATACACGCACATATAGAAACTAACATAAATATATTCAAACATACACGCACATATAGAAACTAACATAATCGTATACAAACATACACGCACATATAGAAACTAACATAAACGTATACAAACATACACGCACATATAGAAACTAACATAAACGTATACAAACATACTCACACATATAGAAACTAACATAAATATATACAAACATATACGCACATATAGAAACTAACATAAACATATATAAAACATACACGCACATATAGAAACTAACATAAATATATAAAACATACACGCACATATAGAAACTAACATAAATATATACAAACATACACGCACATATAGAAACTAACATAAATATATACAAACATACACGCACATATAGAAACTAACATAAATATATACAAACATACACGCACATATAGAAACTAACATAAATATATACAAACATACGCGCACATATAGAAACTAACATAAATATATACAAACATACACGCACATATAGAAACTAACATAAATATATACAAACATACACGCACATATAGAAACTAACATAAATATATACAAACATACACGCACATATAGAAACTAACATAAATATATACAAACATACACGCACATATAGAAACTAACATAAATATATACAAACATACACGCACATATAGAAACTAACATAAATATATACAAACATACACGCACATATAGAAACTAACATAAATATATACAAACATACACGCACATATAGAAACTAACATAAATATATACAAACATACACGCACATATAGAAACTAACATAAACGTATACAAACATACACGCACATATAGAAACTAACATAAACGTATACAAACATACACACACATATAGAAACTAACATAAATATATACAAACATACACGCACATATAGAAACTAACATAAACGTATACAAACATACACGCAAATATAGAAACTAACATAAATATATACAAACATACACGCACATATAGAAACTAACATAAACGTATACAAACATACACACACATATAGAAACTAACATAAATATATACAAACATACACGCACATATAGAAACTAACGTAAACATATACAAACATACACGCATATATATAAACTAACATAAACATATATAAAACATACACGCACATATAGAAACTAACATAAATATATACAAACATACACGCACATATAGAAACTAACATAAACGTATACAAACATACACGCACATATAGAAACTAACATAAATATATACAAACATACACGCACATATAGAAACTAACATAAACATATACAAACATACACGCACATATAGAAACTAACATAAATATATACAAACATACACGCACATATAGAAACTAACATAAATATATTCAAACATACACGCACATATAGAAACTAACATAATCGTATACAAACATACACGCACATATAGAAACTAACATAAACGTATACAAACATACACGCACATATAGAAACTAACATAAACGTATACAAACATACACACACATATAGAAACTAACATAAATATATACAAACATATACGCACATATAGAAACTAACATAAACATATATAAAACATACACGCACATATAGAAACTAACATAAATATATAAAACATACACGCACATATAGAAACTAACATAAATATATACAAACATACACGCACATATAGAAACTAACATAAAAATATACAAACATACACGCACATATAGAAACTAACATAAATATATACAAACATACACGCACATATAGAAACTAACATAAATATATACAAACATACGCGCACATATAGAAACTAACATAAATATATACAAACATACACGCACATATAGAAACTAACATAAATATATACAAACATACACGCACATATAGAAACTAACATAAATATATACAAACATACACGCACATATAGAAACTAACATAAATATATACAAACATACACGCACATATAGAAACTAACATAAATATATACAAACATACACGCACATATAGAAACTAACATAAATATATACAAACATACACGCACATATAGAAACTAACATAAATATATACAAACATACACGCACATATAGAAACTAACATAATTGTATACAAACATACACGCACATATAGAAACTAACATAAACGTATACAAACATACACACACATATAGAAACTAACATAAATATATACAAACATACACGCACATATAGAAACTAACATAAACGTATGCAAACATACACGCAAATATAGAAACTAACATAAACGTATACAAACATACACACACATATAGAAACTAACATAAATATATACAAACATACACGCACATATAGAAACTAACGTAAACATATACAAACATACACGCATATATATAAACTAACATAAACATATATAAAACATACACGCACATATAGAAACTAACATTAATATATACAAACATACACGCACATATAGAAACTAACATAAATATATACAAACATACACGCACATATAGAAACTAACATAAACATATACAAACATACACGCATATATATAAACTAACATAAACATATATAAAACATACACGCACATATAGAAACTAACATAAATATATACAAACATACACGCACATATAGAAAGTAACATAAACGTATACAAACATACACACACATATAGAAACTAACATAAACGTATACAAACATACACACACATATAGAAATTAACATAAATATATACAAACATACACGCACATATAGAAACTAACATAAACGTATACAAACATACACACACATATAGAAACTAACATAAATATATACAAACATACACGCACATATAGAAAGTAACATAAACGTATACAAACATACACACACATATAGAAACTAACATAAACGTATACAAACATACACGCACATATAGAAACTAACATAAATATATACAAACATACACGCACATATAGAAACTAACATAAACATATATAAAACATACACGCACATATAGAAACTAACATAAATATATACAAACATACACGCACATATAGAAACTAACATAAATATATACAAACATACACGCACATATAGAAACTAACATAAATATATACAAACATACACGCACATATAGAAACTAACATAAATATATACAAACATACACGCACATATAGAAACTAACATAAATATATACAAACATACGCAAACATAAATAAATGTTTACAAACCTTCATAAAAAAAACATAACATACCAGCAGGCACAAACTTACTAGAGCGCTCACATGCACAAATAATATACAAACACAATGAAAAAGGTATTCACATAAACGCACTCACTCACAATAACATAAAAACAAACACAACACTCTTGCAAACAGACACGCACAAACATTATACAAGCGCACATACACAAATACACAAAACCTTATACAAGCGCACAAACACAAATACACAAAACCTTATACAAGCGCACAAACACAAATACACAAAACATTATACAAGCGCACATACACAAATACACAAAACATTATACAAGCGCACATACACAATAAATACACAAAACATTATACAAGCGCACATACACAAATACACAAAACATTATACAAGCGCACATACACAATAAATACACAAAACATTATACAAGCGCACATACACAAATACACAAAACATTATACAAGCGCACAAACACAAATACACAAAACATTATACAAGCGCACATACACAAATACACAAAACATTATACAAGCGCACATACACAAATACACAAAACATTATACAAGCGCACAAACACAAATACACAAAACATTATACAAGCGCACATACACAAATACACAAAATCACATAAAAACACACTTCCAAACAAACACAGAAACACAAATAAACTTTTTTTTTTTATCCCAAAAAAATATTTTTTTTTAAAACCGGCTGGACCTGCGGTTAGTTCACCGGACTCAACTGGCGCATTGAGGCACACGTTCATATGTTGGCATTTAAAACCTTTTGTTGTTTAAAAAATGGCGCATGGGGCGGGGATTTTAATGAGAGGCTACTCAGCGGGCACACCACGTCGTAACGACTTTGAAGAACGTGGTTTCCACGTGTTTTCGTGGTTTCCCGTGCGGTATGGAACTCTTTGACTTTTTAATTGTAAAATTTAGTCAATACAAATTTAACTAATATTATTTTTGTTATTTATTATTTATAATACACGTATGATTATTTTCTTCAAGTGTCCGTTTACCGCCTACCCACCCCGAGCCCCTCCTTCTCCCTAGTTAAACTACTGCTGCATTCTTATCTTATACATTACAGATACTCCTTCTATAAAGAAGACTATTGCGTCCTAGGCTCATCCGTTTCATAATTCATAATTTCATCACAAGGAACTAAACACTTAAATTAATGTTGGCCAAAACTGAAATAAAAAAGTTGATTTTAATACTAATCTATTTACATATTATGTGAATAAATAAAATAAAATACTATTTACATATGTGAATATTTTCTTACAACCTTTTTATTAAATAAGAAAATATCCTTTTACATTTATTTTGCACCAGTTAAACGTTTGCAAATTTCTGAACAAATTCCGCGCTATTTTTTTTAGATTACTCCGCCTGCTTGTTTGAACCAAATCTGGCCAGATCTCACAATTTGTTAACCAAATCTAATTTGAAGCTTGGACCAGATTTTGTCGTCTGCAAAGAGACACCAACCTTGAGGCTGTATAAGGGAATTAACTGGAGATCTACGGGAGCATTCTCTCCCCTACTACTTACGCCAATCACCCCACCCGCTGTCTGGAATATTTATTTCTTTTACATCGCTAAATCTTCCTAAACGAGGGCAGTCTTTCAATTAAAAGAAAATGTCCATCACGGTTCGTCTGCTTCGACCTAAATTACTCTTCGGGACAAGATCGTTGCCCTGAATTTTGGCTGTTGTTAATGCTACAGAAGCATTTAAAACCTTTTGTTGTTTAAAAACTAGCGAATAATGATACGCTGATTATGAAACAAAATGATATTTTGTCAATCAGTGGACCGATGATTATAGGCCTACAGAATGAAAAACTCTTTGATATAGTGTTAAGACATTAAAATGAATATTGCATTATGTGTGGAAGATAAATAGATAACTAGACAGACAGACGTACGAACAGATACATTAGATAGATGGATAGATAGATTGATAGATGGACCGATAGAGAGATAGGTTCATAGATGGCTATATTGACAAACAGGCAGACATTAACACACTATGTACATATGTAAGTAGGTAGGTATGTAGATAGGTTGGTATGTACATATGTAAGTAGGTAGGTATGTAGATAGGTTGGTATGTACATATGTAAGTAGGTAGGTATGTAGATAGGTTGGTATGTACATATGTAAGTAGGTAGGTATGTAGATAGGTTGGTATGTAGATATGTACGTAGGTAGGTAGGTAGGCCTATGTAGATATTTTGGTTTTTAGATATGTAACTAGGTTGGTATGTATGTATGTAGATAGGTAAGTAGGTAGTTAGATATGTAAATAGGTAGGTTGGTGAGTATATTGGTAGGTAGATAGATAGGTAGGTAGATGATTGATAGACTGTTTTTAAAAAAAAACTAATTGGCCTAGATTCATTTTAAAAATGTCAAAATGTTAATGTCACGAAGTGCCGAATCAAAACGGAAAAATTTGGTCATCTAGTTGGGTAAATACCACAAATATTCCCTCCGCTCTATCTCCTACAAACCCTAAATTGCCCCCCCCCCCTCATCCCACGATCCCCATCCACTTTTCTTTCTCCCCTTATACTCGCTTTCTCCCATTCTTCCGTTCCTGTGTGAGGGAACAGGGTAGCCCTAAGACATGATGGTTAAATTAGAGCCTGAAGGGAAATAACCAACCTCCAGTACGAAGCCAATTTTTTTCTTGTTCGTCTTCTCCAGAGTTGTGTCACCTTTCTAACGCTGCCCCTCCCCCTTTCACCAGACCACCTTTCCATCACCGCACACTATGATTGGGTGAACATGTTGCCATGTCTCCTTTAGAATTTTAGAGACAATTAGAAACTTACGCGTGCCATAAATAAAAACAACAACACGTCGACACACAACATGGACACACCGAATATAAATAAGATATAGGGGACACACCAAGCACAAATAAGGCATAGGGGACACACCAAGCACAAATAAGGCATAGGGGACACACGAAAAACTTAAAATGGAAGAACTGGGTCGATCAAAGTCGAAAGAACTTCATCAACATGCACTTACGTACACAAGAGAAACAAAAGACACACAGAAAAAGATATGTAAGCCCATGAACGATTTTACATAGGGGTACACACAGGGAACATAAGAAACGTGTTGATTAAAAACCAACAACACAAAACAACACAGCCAGTGCCTTATGAACAAAAAATACACTGATTAAAAAAAACACAAACACCATGACATAGACGAGAATGATAAATCAGATGGACACATATAGACGACACATACACGACACACAGATGACACTTAGAATAGACATAGACACTTTTAAGTTTCAGAATCTCAAAACCACATTCAAAATAATAATTTAACATATCTAAAAGAAAGGAAAACATTAAAAAAAAATAGAGAGAGAGTATTCTAGAGTAATCTAGACCAAGGGTTGGCAATCTTAGGTAAGCGTGCCAGACTTGGCACGCAGAGCGATTTTCAATTGTACGCGAGAGACCTTCAAGAAGGAGATATTTGAATGCAAGTATAAACAACGTACGTCATCATAATGAATGGCTGTTACGTGGAAAACAACATGAACATGGACGTCCAGTAGTAAAGTTCATGAAAGTTTGTGTACACAAATAGGTCTATCATGATTGGACGTGATCTGTGATATAATCTATTGTTAGGTTAGTCAATTATGGACGTGATCTGTGATTGAATCTATTGTTAGGATAGTCAATTATGGACGTGATCTTTGATTGAATCTATTGTTAGGATAGTCAATTAATTCTCAGGCTGTATTGATTTACAGTCAATTCAAGTCTCTTTTACAAGAAAGTGATACTGAATATAGAGATCTACTGTTGCATACAGTGTTCGCTGACTAAGACGAGGTTAAGTCTTGGATAGATTCGTTTCTTGTCTGGAACCAATTAATGTGTTTCTTGAAAAAACAACAACGAAAAACCACATTTTCCTGTATAGAATGAGGAGAACTGACTGTTGAAGCTGATGTTTCTGAACGGCATAGCGACACATTCCAGTGAGTTGAACACACATAATTTACAAGGACGAGATCACACAATACTTAAACTGTTAGACCACTGGAATGTATTTGCATTAAAACTAGACATACCTTGCAATAAAATCAATTTCAAAACATTACAATGACTCCATATTTTAAGGCATATTAATATAGATAGATGGGCTTTTTTCAGAAGTACTTTGAAGTACTCAAAGCGGAGTTTTCTAAACAAATTCATTAACTCATTTTTTCATACCACATCAAGCCTGACTGGTACAACCTACTCTAATCGGGATATTTTTTTTAGTGGAGAGATAATGACGATTTTAAAATGCTGCATATTAAATTTTTAACATTAAAAAAATTGGCATCAATATGTGCCGATTTGCGGAAAATCTGAAGGAAGCTCCTTAGGAAAGTCATCTGCTATTCTCAACAGCTAGGCATTTGCTCTACTTTCAGCTTTTGGTTCATCTTACACTTCTGAACGGATTTTAAGAATTCAAAGAGGTCCCTTACACAACTACTCGGAAGTGACTAAATGTGTACTTGACATTGAGCAATTAGCGAAGAGCATTTAAGGACAAAGCGCTAAATAATATGATACAGACTAGAACTACATTCAAAAGAATTGTTATGCTCAACGCCTTTAATAAAGAATAAATATAATTAATTCTAAAAGAAACTTCTTTTTTTCTTATTTTAATAAATATGAGAGATTAATATACTAGCATTATATATACATTATGTAATTATATATACATTATGTAATTATATAAACATTATGTAGTTATATATACATTATGTAATTATATATACATTATGTAATTATATATACATTATGTAATTATATATA
Source organism: Anisus vortex (assembly GCA_949126835.1). Taxonomy (NCBI): domain Eukaryota; kingdom Metazoa; phylum Mollusca; class Gastropoda; family Planorbidae; genus Anisus; species Anisus vortex. The sequence goes on from OX421499.1 coordinate 18,508,732, forward strand.
CATTATGTAAGTATATATACATTATGTAATTATATATACATTATGTAATTATATATACATTATGTAAGTATATATACATTATGTAATTATATATACATTATGTAATTATATATACATTATGTAAGTATATATACATTATGTAATTATATATACATTATGTAATTATATATACATTATGTAATTGTTGTAATTATGAATGTTTCAAAAGTAAATTCCTTCAATCAAGGTAAAAAAGATAATGCAGGAAATATTTATTTATAACTGTTTAACGACAACAAATTTTATATTTCAAAAAGCATTTTTTTTAAAATTCCAAAATGTTGAATCTCTTTAAAGAAGTAATAGTTAATAAGTAAATATGTTACGAAACATAACTTTTTTTTGGAATAACTAGAATCAAATTTGAAAACTTTAATTTAATGAAAGGGAGATAAGTATTCCGTTTTCTTGCGTTAATATTTGTAAGAAGCTCATGTTTTTTTTTTTTAATGACTTACAATGTATAAATTTAAAGTGATTAAACTAAAAGATAAAGTTTAAAATTATATAATTATTATAGGACTACCGAATGTAAATTTTTAAACATTACATAAACTACTTATTTCGTATCATTACTACTTATCTCTTCAACTTTAATTAGTAGTATAGTTATTTTGGGTTATTTTCGTAATCATTGAACCATTATAGGAACTCTCAGTATGGCTGAGACTGAGATCTACATAATCTTATAGATTATTAGCAGATGCTTGCAGTACTTCTTTGTAGTAATACCATTTTGTATCTGCCATAAATGCATTTAAAAAAAACAATAATCACAAACACATTCATTTTTATAAAACAAACTAGCTAAATTCTCCAGCCTTACTCGGCTGGGGGGGGGGGGGGGGGGAATTAATTAAGTATGTATAAGGTACAGATATAAAACTAAAATGAAAAGAAAGCTAAATAGATCTAATCATTTTACCGTCCGCTTGGACTCACCAAAAAATGAAGCCCCACATACACATATAGCAACAGATAAGAAATGTATAAACTACAATGAACATAAAGCCATAATATGTATTTTAAAATGTATAATGATTAATTATTTACTGAAAACATTTAGGCAAGTTATTCAATATAAAGAATGTAATCGGATTAAAAATAGGCAATTCTTTATAATTTAATAAAAAAAAGTTGAGACTATCCCTGGCTGAGAGTCGAACACCCATCGCCCGCATGTCTAAATATAATACATTGTTTTCGAATATAAACGTAGAATACATAGTTCTACATTTACAGTCTCAGACACACACTCAGACTCACACACAGAGACACACGCACACACACCAGACAGACACACACACAGACTCACACACAGACACTCACACCCTCTCACACAAGATAACCAAGACATTCAGCTTCAGCGGTAGCTTAGTGCACACAGTGCCGGTCTACCGTTCCCAGCGTATCGGGTTTCGATTCCTGTAAAGCCGGGACATATTTTTTTTACGGGACATATTTTTTTTACCGGGACATATTTTCTTACCGGGACATATTTTTTACCGGGACATATTTTTTTACCGGGACAGTTTTTTTACCGGGACATATTTTTTTTACCGGGACATATTTTCTTACCGGGACATATTTTTTCATGAGAGCTTGTCTAAGTCTCTACGCGTTTCTTAACGAGTGCGACACGCACCCGTTGAAAACAATGCTACTGGCGACACAATCCCGTTTCACGGAACTAGCATTCTGTTATAACTGTATTGACCGTCAAGTTCCAGAAAGAAAATTGTCACTTAACTATTAAATAAACAGAATCACATAAGATTTATAAGATACGATTTTTTTTTACTATTCCAAAAAGGAAATGTGGTTTATTACATTGCAGTATTACAAGAACACAAGCACAACAATTAGAACAAATACAACACACTTACACACTAGTCATCTTCAAATCTGCAAAACACGCACCTGGCTCTCGAGTATGCCTTACTCAGGGCAGCGTTGATATAGTCTCACAGAATAAGGAATAAAGAGGAGTTCTTGTACCTTTCAGTTCGGGCGCTGATTGACAGGAGTCGGCCATTACGTGTTGATTTTGACGTTGTTGTTATTTATTGGAAAACGGACATGCGCATATGTTGCTTGAGTGATGAGTTCATTATGTGCTATGTTGATTTATTTACACAGTTGGTATCCTAAATTTACTTAGTTTATACATTCATACACACAGTTGATTAATATGTGCAAATTAACCAGTGACTTTTTGATTAATCTTATCTTATAATAATATGTTACAGACGCTACTTCTACACAGAAGATTATTCATATTATTGCTCTTTTGTTTTTTTTTTTAACCTAGGTTTAGTTTTAGTTTTTAATTAGATGTATATCACTATAACATCTTAACCCAACTTTTTATTCTAAACCGATGTTTACATTAAAGTGACACATATGTATCTATAAATTATCTATGCATACCGAATAAATTATGAGTTAATTTTTAACCCCTGACTCACTGGTGTATATAAAGTTAAATGTAATCCAGTCGGACCGAATGGATCCACAAGGACGGCGAAACAGCGTACATTAGTTTATGTGTCTACGCATACTAAGGGATTGTGTGACCAGCGCATTGCCAAGTAGCCGTTACTTGGCCCAAACTAATGCTTGGTACCCATTAGGGTTGGGTAGACCAAGGACACTCTCCAGTCCCGGGAACAAATCCTAGCCTTCACCAAGATTTGAACCCAGGTAAGCTCAACGTAAAGCCAGTTGTTCCTATAATTATTATTATTTTTTTTTTCCTCCTTTTATGGTCACTTCAACCTACTGTATCAATCAATGTGTCTTTCAATACTTATTCTATATACAGACTTGGACTGAGTCTATAAATATTCTGCTTATTTTATTTAGCTGTACACATTTCATGTACTTTTTCATGCCTACTTTTTCATGCCTACTTTTTCATGCCTACTTTTTCATACCTATTGTTACTTTCCTCTTCTTGGCAGATCAATTATTTCTATAAACAAACATAGAAACAACGGCTATTTCAGTTTTGTTTCAAGTTTCACTATAAGGTGATAATTTGTTAAAGCAATAAATATAAAAGAAAGAGAGAGTTAGAGAGAGAAAGAGAGAAATGTGGGAGAAAGAGAGAGAAAACGCGACAGAGAGTCATACAGAGTCAGATAGACAGAGAAAGAGAGAGAGAGAGAGAGAAAGAAAGGGAGAAGGAGCGAGAGAGGAAAATGAAGAAAGAAAAAGACAGAGAGAGAGAGAGATTCAGATAGTGAGAAAAAGAGAGAAGGAAAGAGACATGGAAAGAGAGAGAGAGTCAGAGAGAGATAAAAAGAGACAGAAAGATGAAGAAATAGAGAAAAGGGGGAGAGAAAGAGAAACAAGAAAAAGAGTGTTAGAGAACGAGAGAGAGAGAGAGAGAGAGAGTGATAAATAGATATAAGAGAGACATAAAGAGAAAGACAGAGAGACAGAAAAAGTAATCAAGTGATAAAAAACAAGTAATGAGGAAAGGAAATACCGATTAGAAACTGAAGACGTTAGAACAAAAGAAGTTCAAGAAGAAAAATTACAATTAGAATAGAAAGAAAAAATTAATTTGAAAGAAACAAAATGAAGAGGTCTAGAGATTGCGTCAGTCAATTATTCAATGATTGAGACTGTTGGTTAGTCAGTAAGCGAGTCACTTAGTACGTAGGTCAGTAATTGAGATGAAGTCAGTCAGGGATTGAGTAAGACCAAAGACTATAATAAGATGGACCGCTTGCTCTATTTTTAGAGCTTATCATATGTTATTGTTTACGTGCGCATCCAATAAGGCTGTCTGAAATGACTTCTACGTTTGCCTAAATGTTTCCACTGTATACAACTTTCGATTTTAATTTTAATTCTTCATTGAGAAAATTATAGCGATTAAAATAAAACGGAAGTGTACAGTACAAAACGGAATCGGGAATTCTGAAAAGAAGTCATTCGAGTCACCAAATAGCAGAAATATTAAAGAAAGCGGTCCATCTTATAATAGTATTTGGTAAGACTCAGTGAGTGAGAGATTTAGAGTAAGTAGTATATGGATGGGTGACATTGAGGGATTGAAGGAGATTAAGTATGTCAGTAATTGGGTGAGATTAAATCAGTGATTGAGTTAGATTGAATCAGTGATTGAATGAGATTGACTAAGTTAGTGATTGACTTAGATTGAGTAAGTAGCTGATTGACTGAGGTTGTGTAAGTCAGTGATTGAGTTAGATTGCCTAAGTCTGTGATTGAGTTAGATTGAGTAAGTCAGTGATTGAGTAAGATTGAGTAAGTCAGTGATTGGGTTAGATTGAGTAAGTCAGTGATTGAGTTAGATTTAGTAAGTCAGTGATTGAGTAAGATTGAGTAAGAAAGTCATTAACTGAGTAAGTAAGTAAAAAAACAAAACCTAACGAACTAGTTTTTTGAAAGAGAGAGAAAGCACACCAAGATAGAATAGAGATGAAGGGGAGGAGGGTTTAAGGTCAAGGTGTACGAACTTTTTCACAATGAGAATGAAAATAACAACGGGCAGAATTGTGAGCCAATCAAAAGACGTTTTCGACGGAAGCTAATTGGCCAGATATTGATTCAACACGTGCAACAATAGAAATGGGGGAAGGGGCGGTAGAGTAAGGGGGTGGGGGTGGCGGTGCGAATTGGGAGGTGGGTCAATGTAGAATGAGTAGGGCGTCGGGGTAGAGTGTCGGGGGGGGGAGGGTGATGGTGACGCTGTTGATCAGCAGGCAGCGATGGGGCGGTGATGTCCACACAAACAAAAGGGTGCCGGGAATAATCTAGATTGAGATAATTACACTTCAAGGCGGTCATTTATTCTGTTGTTGGATTCCCTGTATGTCTAAAACGGAGATTTATTCATTATATGGTTCAAGGGCACCAGTAGCTCAAGGGCGCCAGTGACTCAAGGGCACCAGTGAGTCAAGGCACAAGAGATTCAATGCACCAGTAACTCAAGCACCAAGTAACTTAAGGCATCAGTGCCTCGAGGAACCAGTGGCTCAAGGGCATCAGCGATTCAAGGTACCCTTGACTCAAGGACACCAGTTACTCAAAGGCACCATTGACTCATGGCATCAATGACTCAAGGCACTAGTGACTTATGGCACCAGCGACTCAAGGCACCAGTGACTCAATTGCGCCAGTAACTTAAGTGCGCCAGTCAATCAAGGGCACCAATAGTATGATCACGTTGTAACTACATAGGAAATAATTCATAGCTTGGTTTAATTTACTCCCGAAGCCTCTCTCGGTGTCTCTTTGCTTGGTCTCTCGTTTTCTCTTTCTCTCCCTCCTTCTTCTCCCTCTTTCTCTCTATTTGAATGTTTTTCACTTTCTCTTGCTCCCAATATCTATCCTTTTTTTTTCCTCTCAATCTCTCATTCGCTTTCTCCACTCTTTCTCGCACCTTAAAATGTAAAATGTCTCTCTCTCTCTCTTTCGCACTCTCTCTCTCTCTTCTCTCTCTCTCTCTTTCGCTCTCTCTCTCTCTTGCCATTTCCCTTTTAAAAAAACTAATAGTATTCTATTACCTCTATCTCTGCCTAACTCTCTCGATCTCAATCTCTCCTTCTCTTGCTCCTAAAATGTAGCCACTTCTCTCTTCTCTCACCCCATTCTAATCTCCCTCTCCTGCATTCTCTCTCTCTCGTTCATTCAATCTCCCCCCCACACTGTTATTTCTCCATTTGATTTCTCTTTCTAATTCTATAACAGTTATCTTGCCATTCATCCTTTTTACTCTTTCACCCGGAGACAAAATTAAATTTCCTTTTTTTTTATTTCTTAAAAAAATATTTCTTTCTGATTTCTTTTTTCTTCCTTTAACAATTTCTTTCCTTTTTTCTCTTTTTCTTTTGTTTACTTTTCTCTCGCAAATCAACAATAACAATGCCACCACGTGAAAGGCGGACATTTTGTTTTGACTTTAAAAAAAAAAAAAAAACTGTAAAAAAAATTTATCAAAAGCAAAAAACTAATGAGGTATTAATAATTAATTGAGATGAAATGAAGCAAAGATCACGTGATCTTAACAGAATCTAATTTCCGACTCCTGGATTAAAAACAAATGAACAAGAGAAAATGTCTATGTAGAAGCCTGCCTAGCACATGAAATAAACTATGTAATGAATGTTTACAGACCACATGGCCACATCTGCATCTGCTTGGCCCTATTGTACATATTTACTACATATCTTTAAAACCAAAACCACAGAATCGCTGTCCAGTGGCTGAAAGAGAGAATTGCAATTCTGTTCTATGCTGACGTTAATTATATTTATTTATTTATCAGATCCATTCATTTGTTCTTAAAAGTAAACGGGAGTCGAGCTAATTAATAACTTAATCCCTTTGATAGCTTGCTCAAGCAGAGATGTTTGTTTTTAAACTCCATTTTCCATTTTCTCCAGCTCGACATTTTCAATTTCGATGTGCACCGAAGTTGTAACGAACGATGATACCTGGGTAGAACGTTCAGGGTGAGATTGCCTGGTATAGACAGATACATAGACAAACTGCACACAGAAACATAGACAGAATGAATAGACAATTTATTAAATAGATAGATAGTCAGTTTAATGTGATAGATAAAAATATAGGTTAATCATTTTATAAATAGAAATACATTTTAATATAATAAGTAGACTGTTTAATAAATGGATAATACACCCAATAGATAGATAGATAGATAGATAGATAGATAGATAGATAGATAGATAGATAGATAGATAGATAGATAGATAAATAGACAGATAGATAGATAGATTGGCAGAATGGTTGATAGACAAGCGGACAGAATATACATGTTGATAATTAATTAGATAGTGTTAAAGATAGGTAGACAAGCAGGCAAGGGGCGCGGTGGTCGAGCGGCAGAGCGTTCGACTGGCGATTCGAAGGTTCTGGCATCGAATCCTTGTACCGGACACTGGTTGGGGTAAAGTAAATGCGGCTGCGCATTGTGCTGGCCACACATCCCCTCGTTTGCCGTGGCCACAGAAACTGGTGAACGCTGCTTCACCAGGCCTATGATCAGTTTGGTCCGAAGGCTACTTTACTTAGACAAGCAGGCAGTAAAACTGAAAAACAGATTGTTAGGTAAATAAAGAGAAAAAACAGATAAAAAAGAGATAGTGAATGAACGTAAAAGAAAGAAAGAAAGAGAACGATTGGTGAGAGAGAGAAAAGAAGAGAGAAAGAGAGCGAGAGAGAGATGGTGGGGAAGGAGAGAGAGAGAGAGAGAAAGAGAATGTCAGTTAGAAAAGAGTAATTTTATCATTTCTTGACTTAATAACACATCGATTCTTTAAAACTCCCATTCGTACACGAGACGTATTGAGTCTGTCTCTTGTAATGTGATGCCGATACCAGCGACAGCTGCCACTTGTAACGGGAATATTTAAGTACTCGATTACGTCACTGCATTTCAGGAGTTGTCTCTCTCTCTCCCCACACCCATGGTATTGTTCATGTGTATTTCTTCACTTGTTCGTGTGCATCGGGAATCTGTTCGATTCAGCCCATTAGGGGGGAGGTAATTGTGAAAACAGTTAAATGAAACCTTACATGGGGGAGTAACATTACCCTAACGGTAGGCTGGGGAGACGGGGGTTTGATATATGTTTGAGCTGCAGAAAATGTCTATTCATCATTTGTTTTTGTTTTTCTTGTTTGTTCCACTTAATGTGTTGTGAAGTAGTTTATGAGATAAATACAAGCACCTCCTCTCTATTGTGTAACTCCTGGACTCGTTTTTCAGATCGTTTTCTCAAACGCATGCACTATTGCAGGGGTCGGAAACCTAGGGCACGCGTGCCAGATTTGGCACGCAGAGCGATTTTTACTGGCGCGCGTAAGACTCCCACAAAGAGGAAATGTCCGTCTCTTTTACAAAAAAAGAGCACTTTGATTTCTAGGCTATGGGCACGTTGAGTGAGTTAGAAATCCTACTTTGGCACACTATTATCAAATGGTTACCTACCCCTGCCCTATTGTATGTCTTAATTTTTTTTTTAAGGAGGAGCGAGGTTGGTGCGACTTTTCAATTTCAGAGTTATTTGTTGCAAGGATAGTGTTGTTTATAGGTGATCCTACAGACATGAAGTAGCCTAATTCTTCCAGGCCCGACAAACAAAAATTACGTCAAAAAGACCGGAATCAAACCCAAAAGTTTTGAATAATTATCATAGCGCGGTTAGCTAGACTAACGTGTCACATTTTGATTCATCGTAGCTAAAGTAAATACATTTAGTTAAAGATCAAATTAATTGTTGATAGATTTGTCCGAACATAATTGCCCGCGAAGACAACCAACACACTTCTAAGATATCCCGAGGGCATCTACAGACCCTGCCTGTTTATTGTTGCAAAATGACATTTATATTTGCTGAATTCAAGCGTTTTTCACCGATTACCTTATTGATACATTTTACAATTTTAAGTGCAAGAAGTGTAACTTATTTTTAGATTCAACTTTTAATTTAAAGTTAAATATTTTGTATATGCACGAAATTTATACTTATTTCCATCTAAAAGAATTATTTATTTTCCATCTTTAAAAAAAAAAATATTTTTATATTAGTTTATTGGTAACAGCTGAGTTCTAAATATTTTGTTGTTGTTGTTGTTTTTTGTGTTTGGAGGAACCGTAAATGATGTAAATTGAGTAATAAAAGTCAACAATGCTGGATGGCTTCAGAAGTGTAACAAAAAAATAGGGAGATTTCTGGTGTGATGCAACACTCTTGGGCTGCTTACAGTGCCCACATGGACAAGTCCCAATGAGGCCTAACGTTTCAAAAGATCACAGTTTATCGTGTTGATGAACTTCCGGTATACTTCCGTCAACACAAAAACATACTTTTGCAGGTGTTTGAAAATGTATTTCAACATCGACGGCCAGTTCAAGTCTTTTAGAAGATAAATAAAGGCTAAATGAACAGCGATTCTTGGCTATAAAAAATAACATGATCTATAGATAGATAAAATCACATAACAAAAATTCTTTTGAATCAAGCAATAAGTTTTGGAACAAAGATAGGTGAATCTTCACGTCTGACATATACAATCTTTTTTTTATGGCAACATCTTTTGGAAATGAAATTTAATCCCCTACATCTTTTTCTTTTTACTCTCAGTACAACCAGCACACATACATTCTTTGTTAATAAATAAACGAATAGTACCGGAAGTGTTGGTTTCTTATAACCTTTTACGTTCACCATGCATGCATACTCTTTAAGACTGGTCAATGGCTCTGGAGTTACTATAACAGAATTATCGATTTGATGACAATAATATCGACAACAAGGAATATTAACTAGTCTATGCTGAAGTAAAGTAAAATAAAATAATATGATAACAACGAATGACATTGAATCAAATGTTTTAAATAAAGTAAATAAAAGGGCCAGGTTGGGTTATTATATAACTGCGTCATGAACATGGCCCCCTCTCTCACCACGTCGTCTGCAAGCGGCTGGTGACAGGCTCACTGAATAACCGCACGTGAAATGTCTTCGTCCCGACCCTCCCGCCCTTTCCACCATTTCACCCCCCTTTACTCACGCAGTCATTCAGTCATTTCACGAATCACGTGGTATGGTCTGGCTCCACACAACACAAAAAAAGAGAGATAGTCAACACGATCATTCCTAGGAATTCTTAAAGCGTGAGAATTACCTTCGCCTGTAAAATCAGTTTTTTTTCTTTTTTTTACTTTGTGAGTGAAGACAAATAATTTTCTTATGGGTTATTTGTTGGAGTAATTATGTTTTGTTATTGTTTTAATTCTGTGATGTCGCTACAAGACGTTGCAACATAGTGGAAACATTTCGACATTGTTTTTCTGTGCGCGTGATTTTTTTTACATTTTTTTAAACTTCACAACAATCTACGTTAAATGCATTTTTTTTTTAAATTGGCGTCTGAGTTGTTTTTTGTAATATTTTCCTCGCACATGAACATTCCAGCCAGATTTCCAGCTTCGATCACCACGTGACTTTTGGAGATTCGCCCTTTTTTTCAGTGTTTCGTTTCTTTATGCATATTCATAAGGTAATTATATTTTATACTTCCTTCGTTGATATATTTAACTTTAAATTAAACTGAATGAAAATAATATCAATTTTAAAATTAAAACAATAAAGGCTGGAAGGCAGTGTTTGGATTAAACATTAAACTAAATAATGCAAGGAAAAAGAGCTGGAAGAGTCTTACCAAAATCCATAGCTCATATTGTGCAATACTGCCATTTATACATCTGAACCAGGTTGTGTAACTGTGTTCATTACTGCATTGAACTCCATACAGAATATTTTTTTTATTTTATTTTATTTAATTGAATTTATTTGAACTTACGTGTTGGCTCATTAGCACAGAGGTTCTATAGTCTTATAATTGCTTATGGCCTGCAATGGTCTTGGCCCGGTTCTGACTGCAGATAAATTATTAAAAACGTGCAGGGTGTAGATACTGTTTTTAATGGTATGCATTGAAATAAAATAAGGTTTAAGGATATATGTAATTATATTACAACGGTTTACTAAGGTATGTTATTAAACTGGTTAGTGATGGCATGTCATCATCATCATCATCACCATCGTCATCATCATGGCATGTAACTAAACTGAAAACAGTGCACATCAGTTTGTACACTGTCCAAGCCCCAGGTAAAGATGATTTTTTTTCACACTTTGGTAAATTATGTAATATGGTGCAACTCCTACGAGGGAGATGGATGTGGATGGATAAATCTGAACGTAGAGCTGGCCACACCATCCCAGTGTTCGCAGTTATTGGCAGTAATTGATGATGTGTTGCTTTAAACATCCGTATGAACACATTTAAATACGTATGCACAGCGCTCATCACATATCCCTTTTAAACAAAACGACTGTAGAGTTATTGTTTGTTTAATGTGGAAATGCAGATCATGCCCATCAGACCTGTATCACTCCTACTGATAAAACATATAGCCCCAAGAAACTCCACTAAATGACAAACTATATTATCTTCAACTGGAGCACCTCACAATATTGGACTTGCTATCTCAATCCTCCAACATAATATTGAGAAAGAAGAAGTTCCACGTGTATGTGTTAGTGTGTGTGTGTGTGTGTTTGTAAACCGTATTTAGAATAAAATTTGTAAGGATTCGAATCTATTGCATGTTATTATATCTTGTCAATGGTTTTTCCTAGAATAAATGTTTTTGCATCGTAAGTTTTACAATACTCTAAAGTTATCAAATTATTATTTAATGTTTTCGTTATAACAGACACACACACACACTCTCTCACTCAAATATCCTATAAGGCATAGGTTCTCAACGGGAGCGATATCGCCCCCTGGGGGGCGGTGAGAAGCTTTAGGGGGGCGCTGACATTCCCGGGGGCGATTGGGGGGCGGTGAAGGGCAAGTGGGCGGTACAAACGTACCTGATATATTTTAACACCTCAGCTATATGAATCGATTAGTTTTTGGATTTTGGAGGATAAAATGTGATGTAAACACAAGTGCCGCTAAATATCTGATATCCCCCAGCAGTATGCCAAAATATTATTATATTAATAAGAAATAGGAATCGCAGTGACTATTCGATGAAGTACGGTTCTGTATTTGGCAAATATAGTGTACGGCCAGCTGCTCCTGTGGTTGGTTCACCGGACTGTCAACCCTGCTGACAGATCACTGTCGCCCTAACATCTGCTCATATTAATGATATTTTGATCTCAGTTTAACCGAGATGTCCGAGATAATGTATTTTAAACCATTTTTGCATTTTTAAACTATTATTAGGCGGTATAGATAAGTAGTAATCATACAAACTGGGTAGTTATTGTAATGTTTGAAAATATACATATAAATTCTTTAGTCATATAATATTTATACAATTTTCAAATAGTTTGTACAGTTTGATCATTTCCAAATTATAAATTGTAAGCCATTTATTTTTTATAAAAAAAAGACAACAGAAATATTAGCTCAAATAAAACGGGCTAATTATCTCCCTCTAACAAAAAAATGTTTCCACATTTGATTCAATAATGATGCCGAACAAGTTCTGCTTTGTAATATAACAAATAATACTGATTATTAGACCTACGGCTTTTGCAACCAAAATTGATACAAAAATAGACAAATTGCTAGCAACACACCAGGCAAACGATTCGCATTGATTTATTTAAACCTTTTGTTAAGGCAATTTTTTGATTTATTAATTATTACAATATGTTTCCTTTTCAGTTTTTTTAAAGATAATTAATCACACAAAAAAGTCTAGTCCGGCTAAAAAAAATTCCGGAAACTATAGTCCAGATGGAAACTATAGTCCAGATGGGCGAAGGGGGAGGAGGCGGTTAGCGGAAAAAAATTGTAAAAGGGGGCGGTGAGCCGAAAAAGGTTGAGAACCTATGCTATAAGGCAATGCTTTCATCTCCACTCTGCCTGTTTCTCTTAAGCAATGTTCCATCTGATTTTCCGAAGGGTGTGTGCTGCCAATGATAACAACTTTGGAAGGAAATATAAATATTGTACCACATAACAGTATAATATAGACCTAAACACGGTTTAATTTTTAATGATTACAATAATATCACTATTTGTGCACTCTCTTGTAATGTGTGAATGCACGCGCTCGGCAAGTTGTGTTTATAGGGAACATAGTCATAAGGTTGCACTGTTGCAGACTTTCCACATTGTCAGAAATGTCTTCACGGGGCTGTGAACTTATGGACAGCGGACTGAGAAATAAAAAACGAGTAGATTGAGCTCTCAAAGGAACACCACACTGGTAACTATTGTAGTAAATGTAACCCAATATCTGGTTTGATCTTTTTTAAGTGCTATAAACTAGAAACAATCAATTAGTCAATTGAATCGCTTAAGTATATTGGTAACAATTGATATGAGGTCGGCTTGTCCTGCGGTTCGTTCATCGGACTGTTAACCGACACGTCGTGGGTTCTATCACTGCCGCCGACCCATCCCTGCCGCCCTGCAGGAGTTTTGGGCCTAGTGGACGTAATAATCCTCTATCTAGATGAAACGTCTGTAAAACTTATAAGATAACACTAGTGAAGCAGCCGAGTGTACATTTCAGTGGACACTTGGATTGTGTTGTCAAATGAAGGCCCAGTTACCTTGGCTTCCATAAATGGTTGGCTCCCGTAATATATTTTAAGATATAATATATGTCAGTGCTCTGTATATAAGGAACGTGACTTAATGTTTAAAAGGTTTAACGCGAGAATTCCGCATAGAAATCCAACGTGTTGCCTCTGGACCATAATGATCAATTGCGAGATAAACTTTAATGAAAGATAAGTGCAACGCCAACACAACAGTCTGATAATGACGATTGGCCTTATTTTCAAATGATATTTACTTGCATTATTAGATAGAATTGATCGATTTTTACACAAATCGGTCTAGACACAGCGCTCTCGGTTTGCCGAACAAATGTTTCCGGTTTGAATACTTATAAAAGTAAAGGGTTTTCTTCCCGTGCTCTGAATGGTGTCCAGACCAGCGGCCGGTCACTGTTCTGATCACGCAATATCCAATAGATCAACTTGCTCTGACTGGAATACTTTACTTGACTTATTTTCACACATCGCTGGCACAACGCTTGTTACATCTATTTGATATTATCTTAAAGAAATATATATCTATATCTATATCTTGCTCTTCTATATTTTGTAAGCAAGCTTAAATATTATAAAGCGGCACAGTGGCAGCGCGTTCGGCTGGCATACAGAAGATCCTGGGTTCAAATCCTGGTGCAGACTAGGATTTTTTCTCGGGTCCAGGGGGTGTCCCTGAGTCTACCTGACCTTAGTTGGGTTAAAGTAGAGGCGGTTGTGCATAGAGCCGGCCACACAATCACCTAGTATGTCCCTGAGTCTACCTGACCTTAGTTGCGTTAAAGTAAAGGCGGTTGTGCATAGAGCCGGCCACACAATCGCCTAGTATGTCCCTGAGTCTTTCTTACCTTAGTTGGGTTAAAGTAAAGGCGGTTGTGCATAGTGCCGGCCACACAATCACCTAGTATGTCCCTGAGTCTACCTGACCTTAGTTGGGTTAAAGTAGAGGAGGTTGTGCATTGAGCCGGCCACACAATCACCTAGTATGTCCCTGAGTCTACCTGACCTTAGTTGGGTTAAAGTAAAGGCGGTTGTGCATAGAGCCGGCCACACAATCACCTAGTATGCCGTAGCCACATAAACTGCTTCATCGGCCCTATGGATCAATCTGGTCCAAAGGGATACTTATATTACTTTTATATATTCCTAATTCATTACACAATTTTGTGTTGACGCTGTTTTCTTTTTTTTTTATCATATCCCATCATGCCATCTTGACACGCTAAGGGCCTATAATATATTATCAAGAGGTTGCATAAACAGACCAGACCTGTATGAATGTTCTACAGTAAATAATAAATGCAATATAGCTCAACTACATCGTGTTACAAATCTTGTACACTCACTTATCTTTGATTAAAATAGATTAGCAGCATTAATAACATTTGATGCAAAATTACATAACCCAGCATGATATTCGTGTCCAGTAAATATAACACGGAATTGATAACTAACACGGGAATTGATAACTGACACGGGAATTGATAACTAACACGGGAATTGATAACATTCTGGTTGGAAATACTATCCGCTCGCGTGATCCATTGCTCTTACCGGAACTTCTTTGTTGTTGTTTTTTTTACCTTAATGGTTTCGAGTTATGAGCGTGGTTGCCGTGAAATGTCTGTTGTTGATGTGTTTATAGAAGTTTTCTTTTTTTTTCATTTTTTATTTAATGAGGTACCTTACCAAACGATGTGGAGATAAGGCAATGAAAGAAATGCTGAGAGCGCCTGCGCAAGGGAGTTGTCCGTGAAAAAGGTCATGCAGTTGGTGATACATCATTTAATAAAACTATTAAAAAAAACGAGTTTCCGACATGGCTGGCAGGTAATTGGGTCGGAGGCTGGTTACGGAATTTGAAACCGGACACCGGATGTTTCAAAATTGACTAGCGGTGTCCAAGTATCTTTGTCAAATGTTTGGACAAGATAACTGGTGAAGTGATGCTACGGTTACTAAGAAACTCTCTCTCTCTCTCTCTCTCTCTCTCTCTCTCTCTCTATCTCTCTCTCTCTCTATGAATGTATTGATGTTTATTTAATATGCATCCTAATTTTTGGTATCTAATATTTCCAACAAAATATTTACATAGGTTTTGAAGTGTTTCGAATTTCAGTACACATTAGGTAATTAGGTGTAATTCATTACATTATGAATGTGTCGAATCAAAATGCCCGAGTACTGAATTTAGTATCCGACCCCAATGTCCATTTTCAGGGTCCGATTTCAGTGTGCGAATTTTCTGTCCACTGTAGTGAACGATTTAAGTAAAAAAAAAATCCTTGATTTAAAATGGAAACTACTCAACTTCGACTAGATTTAATTCAACAGGTTGCCGAGTGTTGAAACTTTCATTGCGCGTACACAATGGTTTGAATCTAGCATAGTTTAATACAATTAGGGATGTTAAACGAAAACCGAAATACCGGATTCAGGTTTTGAAACTGAAAACCGGTTTTGATTTTCAAAACCGGATTTTGGTTTGTTGGTAGCAACCCTTTTCTTTTTGTTCTGATGGAAATATTTTAAATAAATAATGTTGGATTCGCACAAAATAATTATTGAAATGCCTTGCTAACACTATTTAGTCTTAAATATTGGGTTTCTTTTTTTTTTCCAAATACCAAAAGCAACATCAAACCAAATGTTAAGTAACAGTTTCAATTAACAAGAATCTTTTTACTTTTCGGCTCATCTTTGAAAATAATTCTTTAACGATAGCTCAGTGTAAACTATGTTCCCAACAGATAAGCCTGAGTGGTGGCAATGCCACTGGATTGCGTACGCGCCTGCATGCGAAGCATCCTGGATACCATCATCGTCCTCTTCATATGCTTCTTAATATTATGGTCAACGATATTCGGAAATTAGATTATCATTATTGAAAACTATTATCGGTTTTAATCAAATAGCCCAGATTTTTTTTAGTTCTAAAGAATTTAATGGTAAAGTGTATATTGTATTATTCACACAAATCAACCCCATGAATTCCCTGCAAACAATAATTAAGTTTGATCTATCTTTCAAAGATACTTACAAAACTACGCACATTTGGCTTTTCTGGCCGGGGGGGGGGGGGAGGGGGAACCGAAATCCAGATTTAAACCGGTTTTATAAAATCGAAAAGCGGTTTTGAAAACAAACCGGTTTTAACATCCCTAAATACAATATGGCTAACATGGGTTTGCGTCTGGCATAGTTTATACAATATGGCTAACATGGGCTTGCATCTAGCACAGTTAATACAATATGGCTAACATGGGCTTGCATCTAGCATAGTTTATACAATATGGCTAACATGGGCTTGCATCTAGCACAGTTAATACAATATGGCTAACATGGGCTTGCATCTAGCATAATTAATACAATATTATGGCTGATATGAATTAGGGTTGCGTTTTTGAAATAACAAAAGTTTATCGCCTAACGAAAACGAAGTTTGCCGGCATCATAATCCGCCACCCTGATCATCGGCTACCCATGCACGGCAACCAGATGGCGGCCGCCCAACGGACGGCGCGGACAGGGGCGACCTAAAACAACATGGCGTACAACGATCGCC
Source organism: Anisus vortex (assembly GCA_949126835.1). Lineage (NCBI taxonomy): Eukaryota > Metazoa > Mollusca > Gastropoda > Planorbidae > Anisus > Anisus vortex. The sequence goes on from OX421499.1 coordinate 18,525,490, forward strand.
TAAGATCTTCGTAATGTTGAAATAAACTGGGACGACCTCAATGCCGTTAGAGCAGCGGCGCGGGAAGTTCTAAGTCTACTTAAGTTCCGATAGGGGATTAAACAAATATCAGAAGAAACAGGAAGTGTTTGAAAACATGAATTTTGTTTTGGTTTGTGGGTTACATTAAATTCAAAACTACACAGCTTCGCAAAGCCTCATCTTCTTCTTCGTCGTCCTCAAGTGTATGTTGGATGATTTAGACCAAAGGTTCTCAACCTTTTTCGGCTCACCGCCCCCTTTTACGATTTTTTTCCGCTCACCGCCCGCCCCCTCCCTTCCGCTCATCTGGACTATAGTTTCCGCAATTTTTTTATGCGGACTAGACTTTTTGTGTGATTAATTATCTTTTAAATAAACTGAAAAGGAAACATATTGTAAGGATTAATAGATAAAAAAATTGCCTTAACAAAAGGTTTAAATAAATCAATATTAGTGCGAATCGTTTGCCTGGTGTGTTGCAAGCAATTTGTCTATATTTGTTTCAATTGTGGTTGCAAAAGCCTTAGGTCTAATAATCATTAATATTTGTTATATTACAAAACAGAACTTGTTCGGCATCACTATTGAATCAAATGTGGAAACATTTTTTAGTTAAAGGGAGATAATTAGCCCGTTTTATTTGAGCTATTATTTTTGTTTTCTTTTCTTTTATAAAAAATAAATGACTTACAAGTTATAACGTTGAAATGATCAAACTGTAAAAAGTATTTGAAAATTATAGAAATATTTTATGATAAAAGAATTTATATGTATATTTTCAAGCATTACAATAACTACCCAGTTTGTATGAGTACTACTTATCTATACCGCGTAACAATATTAGTTAAAAGTATTCGACCTTCTTAAAAAACACTATAAAGAAAATATATTTTTAACGTTGGTTTGAATGATGGGGTTTTATTTTGTAATTTAGGGTGTTGTGTTTAGTATTTCACGTCTTATTTGCCCATGTCTATCTCGAGTAGGGATGTTAAACGAAAACCGGAATACCGGATTCCGGTTTTGAAACTGAAAACCGGTTTTGATTTTCAAAACCGGATTTCGGTTTGTTGGTAGCACACCCTTTTCTTTATTTCTTTTTTTTTTTTGTTCTGATGGAAATATTTTTATAAATTAAATACTGTCTGATTCGCACCAAACTATTCTTGAAATGCCATGCTAACACTATTTAGTCTTTGATATTGTGTTTCTTTTTTCCCAATACCAACTATGGCTTGCGATAAAAACAACATCAAACCAAATGTTAAGTTACAATTAACATGAATCTTTTTACTTTTCGGCTCATCATTGAAAAAAGTTCTTTAAAGATGGCTCGGTGTAAACTATGTTCCCAACAGATAAGACTAAGTGTGGTAGGACCATTGGATTGCGTATCACCTGCATAAGAAGCATCCTGGATCAACATCGTCATCCTCTTCATAAAATATGCTTCTTAATATTATGGTCAACGATAATCGGAAATTTGATTTTCACTATTGAAAGCTATTATCGGTTTTAATCAATTACCCCAGATTTTTTTAGTAATAAAGAATTTTATGGTAAAGTGTAAAAAAATATATTGTATTCACACAAATCAACCCCTTGAATGCACTGCAAACACTAATTAAGTTTGAACTATTTTTCAAATATGCCTGCAAAACTACGCACAAATGTGCTTTTCTGTCTTGGGGGGGGGGGGGGGAGGAGGGGAAGGGGGGAACCGAAATCCGGTTTTAAACCGGTTTTATAGAATCGAAAACCGGTTTTGTAAAAAATCCGGTTTTAACATTCCTAATCTCGAGGGAGGGTGGTGTCTTGTCGGGGTCTAGATAGTCGGAGTCGTCGATGTCTTCTGGCGAAAGGGGAGGTTTTCTTCCAGTCACTTGTTCATATGCACTGAAAGTATAGTTTTCGTTGTCTTGGTCGTCTTTTTCATCGAGAACATAATAGCCATCATCGGGTTGTGTCATATCTTGCCCTGGGTATAGGGTCACCCCGTAACCATCTATATATGCCACCTCACTGGGTTCTAGGGGGGAGACAATTTTTCGAAAGGGGCGCCTTGTCTTAGGGCGTTCTTTGTTAGGGGATCGGGTCCCAAAGGGGGTTTCACGTATTTCTTGTATTTGAATTTGGGCTTGAAGGGTGGTCTCCTTTAGTGGGGCATCCTCCTGCTGGTCAGTTTCTCGGGGAGGTGGGGTCTTATCGTGATCCATCTCTGTGGGGGTCCGGTCGGGCCTTTCTATGGGGTTCTGGTCCCGTTCTTCTGTGGCTTTTGGAAAGGGCGGCTGTTCATAGTATATTATATTTCTAGTACAATCCTTCTCTAAGTTTGAAACCTTGTTTTCTGGGCTGGGTGAATATTCACTATGCGATGTCCAGCATCTCATTAAGGGTCCTCCTGGTGGAGTTCTTTTCTCCGGTGCGGTAACCTCTCCAAGAACAATGCCAGAGGCGCTACAATCATGGGAGGGGCCGTCCGGGGGTGTAGTACTCTTGCATTCCGGACCTTTGTGGATGGATTTGTACAATTTCATCCGTTTTCTCCTGGGTGGTCGTGTGGATAAAGGAGTTTCTAGGGTTTCTTGTGATTTTTTTCCTGTTGGGGGATTATTTTGTTGTTCAGGATAATGGGGGTCAGATGGGAGGGAGGAGGCAGGTTCAGAAGGTGGCGCCTGCTCATCGAGGTGTTCGGTTAGTTTTCCGGTTTGTTGCTTGTTCTTAGCTCGTCCACTGGAATCCTCCTGTACAGCAGGGGCTGGTGGTGGAGGGTGGATTGGAGAGCTCACAGTGGGGAGCTGGGTGGTCATCTCCATTAGGGATTGGAGGGGCCCTTTTGGGCGTGCTGCCGCTTCTGCGTATGACCTCCTGGTCAGTAGGGGACACTGATTTGGCCAGTGTGTGTTCTGCCCACAGCGGTGGCATTGCTGTCTTCGACCAGGGGCCGTGACTAAGATTTTATACATTTTGGGGTCTCCTTGGTATTTCACATAGAAGTAGTGAGGAATTTCGGTTTTCTTGCTTGGGGTTATGATTCCCATCCATTTATCCGCCGGGCCTTCTGCTCTTTTAACCACGACTTCAGTGTCGGGTACAGCGAACGAGTGGAAAAATTCTTTCACTTTAGTGGGGAGGATGTTGGGAGACAGCCAGTGAAGAAAAACTTTAGTTTTCTCTTCCCATTCTGCTACTTCAATAGTGCATGTCTGTTCAGTTCCAAAAACGTTTGTTTAAAAGAAGTCTGTCTTTTTCGGTTGGTGTGGTCTTCAGGTACCAAGTATAGTTGTTCTCGAATCTGTACAGATCGTGTATGTCTGGGGACTTTAGTCCTATCGTTGTCGCTAACAAAGGCATGGTGGCTTGTGGAAGTCCCGATTGTGGGATTTCCTATGAATGACACCTTTCGTCACCCGTCTTCTATAGGTGTTTCACTTTCCTTTGTCATATGTGACCCTTTCTTTGTTCTTTATATATACATTTAAGATCGCGCTTGGTGGTTGAAATTGAGATATATATCCCAAGGGAGAGAACAATTGAAATGAAATGTACATAATTTCTACCACACTTTGTTTATTATTTCTCCATATTACGTTGTTTTAAATATCTTACAGTTAATAATGGATGTTAACGTTTAATATATGTCTAAATTAATTTAAATATGTATGGATGTTAAGCATGAATGTAAAAAAAGAAGAATGAATGAATTTAAATTTAAAGTTAGAAAACTTTTTGTCTCGAAAATTATTTTGTCTTCTATCCCCTTAACTATGTATGTACTGTTCTTCTATCCTCTTTTCTTCATTGTAAAATATATGAGATTGTACATGTAAAATCTTGAATAAACATATTGGAAAATAAATAAAAAAAATCACGGTTAAACTGAGATCAAAATATCATTAATCATTAATATTAGCAGATGTTAGGGCGACAGTGATCGGTCAGCAGGGTTGACAGTCCTGTGAAGCAAACACAGGACCAGCCAGCCGCACACTATTTTTGCCAAATACAGACCCCTACTTCATCAAAAAGTCACTGCGATTCCTATTTCTAATAAGATATGAAGCAGCTCAGACCATCTTCGGTATTAATTTATTTTAAGTGAGATCCCCACCAACAACACCTGATATCTACGCTGGAGATGACCCAACGATTTGCAGTACCTAGTATTTTACAGGGCTACAGCCTCAAGACAAGCACCTCTGATTTGGTGGCCAAACTCCATCTTGAGCCCCTACAACACCGCAGAGCGGTAGACAAAGCTACGATGATGTACAAGATCACGAATAGCCATGTGGACATGTCCACACAGACATGTCGCATCAAACAAGTGTCCCGCTCTACTAGAGGTCATCACCTCAAACGGCGTGTTCCACACGTACACGCACCGACGTTTACAAATATTTTTTTTTCTGTCAGCAATTAGACTGCGTAACTCATTAGACCAAGCCTCCATCACTGCCCCTTCTGTGTCGACTTTCAGGTCATCTCTAAAAGGTTGGACTAGCAAATGAAACTTCGTCGTCGGCTAAAACTTAAAATTATTGTTGTATGTTATAAATATTATAAGTATTAATGCACACTATTGATCAAAGAGCGTTCGCAATAAAGTTTTCCTTACAATGTGGACTTTTTCCTCGGGTATTATGATTCTCCACAATATAATAAGAAGAAGTATTGCTATGGCAAAGCACAATGAGCACATTTGATTTTTCAATCGAAAGAAGTTATTCTCCACACTTAACAAAAATATTGATCTTTACAGTATAGTAATGAACTGAATCCATTTTGTTTGAACATAATAATAAAAACACCAATCATCTATAAATATAGATTAGTGATATGTCTACACCGGATGTGAAGAGGCGTTAATCCATGAAAGCCAATGCTGAGGGGCTCCCTTTTGAATAATCGATATCATTGTATAATGTAGAAGTGATGTCATTGCATGCGCGCATCCGTGTATGTGTCAGTCACGTGGTGTGTCACTTTATAATGTAAAACGTGTTAATGTTTTCTTTTTCTAAAACCTTCTCATTTATCGTCGGTAAAGCGTAGACGTCCATTGAAAGCCGCGAACAACTAACGTCACCCTGTTCATTTGTACATAGTCCGTTGGTGACATCTTAATGTAATTCATTCATTCAACATTATAGAATTCAGATTATTTACAATTGTTCTTACTCTTAAGTAATCGTGATAATTAGAATAAAATACAGATTCAGAAACAAGTTCCCCAAATTGAAATAAATGGATATGTAAGTGTGTACCGGAAGTCTCTATAGGTACATGGTTGAGTGTGTTTGCGTTAAAACAAATCTTTTATGTTAACTTATTATGTTTCCCGCTGGCTGACAGTCAACTGACCCGATCGTTGAAAGGCTAGATGACCAACTTTCCCCCACCCTATCGATATGAAACTTGGCACATGGTCCAAGCCTTGACAATATATTGTGCCAAACTTTCAGCTACAAAATTAACAATAACCAGATCTAACTTGTTTTGTTTTCTCAGTACAATTATTATTGTTGGTGCATCTTGATAAATCCCTTTTTAACACATCCAAATGACACGGCGATAGCTATGGAAAAAATTCGTGGAAAAATTCCTGTCATATTCTATTGTTTGTGGACTATATGAATCTGTCCCAACACATTATATACATTATATACATTATGTACATTATATACATTATATACATTATATACATTATATACATTATATACATTATATACATTATATACATTATATACATTATATACATTATATACCAGGCTCTGTTTTTAGAGCCACAAGAAAAATATATTAAAAACATTGAAAAAACTACAACACAACAACACGTGACTTAAATCTGTAAATTAACTTGAACATTTGGCAATCCATGAAGAAGGTAAAACAAAACTTGTCCCGATCATAAATATGTCTCTAGAATCGATCTGACATTTACTCTTATCTCTTTATCTCCCCTCCCCCCCCCCCCTTTTCCTTTTAAATTTTTGTTTCGATGTAATGCCAGTGATAGTGTTGTAGCATGTATGTACTGTCTGTCTGTCTGTCTGCTAGTCACATGACTGTAGACATCAGTGCGTGGAATCGTGAGAAAATTGTCTTTTCTTTTATCGTGGAGCATGTTTAAGACACTCACAAAGTGAAGTTATTGTCAGGTATCTAGATGCAGTGAAAGAAATACATTATATGCTAAAAGTAAAGTGATTAAAAATACATAACTGGAATTTTTCTTTAAAGCTATTAGTGACTTCTTGAGTCATTGAATATCTATGTGTCTATCTGTGTATGTTTGTACATGTGTATATATCTATCTAACGATTTATGCGTTTCTAACTATGAATATTTGGATCTATTAAGCAATGTATCTGTGAATTGTTGACCTATTCGTATATCTATAGATCGTTTTGTCGTATTATCTGTTTATTAAATCCGTAATTCATATGGTACATATATACAAACTATGGTTCTCATCCCTTCCAGGGAGAAATTTTTCCCAGGCAAACTCAAACAGCTAGGCATATGATATTTGAGAAAGTAATCAGGTATATGGACATATATTTACAGCTTACTTCTGAATGGACTAAAGGTATATACACAAAAAATATTATGCTTGAAATACATGTCATAGTATTTGCAATACATGTCATATTATTTGCAATATATGTCATAGTACTTGAAATACATGTTATAGTACTTGAAATACATGTCATAGTATTTGCAATACATGTCATAGTACTAGAAATACATGTTATAGTACTAGAAATACATGTCATAGTACTTGAAATACATGTCATAGTATTTGCAATACATGTTATAGTACTAAAAATACATGTTATAGTAATAGAAATACATGTCATACTTACTTACTTACTTACGCCTACTACCCCTCTCGGGGCATAGGCCACCAACAAGGGCTCTCCAGCCATCCCGGTCCCGAGCGAGTCTTTCCAACTGTCCCCATGAATGGCCTGTTCTCTTGACGTCTGCATCCAGGTCTCGGCGCCAGCTGTTACGGGGTCGGCCTCTCTTCCTCTTTCCTTGGGGGTTCCATGATAAGGACTGTCTGGTGATGTTGGATGCTGGTTTTCGGAGTGTGTGCCCCAACCATCTCCATCTTTTTTGCATGATCTCCAGATCGGCTGCCTGTTGCCCTGTGCGACTCCAGAGCTCATCGTTACTGATCATGTCTGGCCAGCGTATATGCATAATCCTCCTGAGACATGAGTTTATGAAAGTCTGGATCTTCTTGGTGTTAGTAGCTGTGGTCCTCCAAGTCTCTGCACCATAGAGTAAGACAGACTTCACGTTTGAGTTGAAGATCTTGAACTTTGTTTTCAGGGATATTTCTCTTGAGCTCCAGATATTCTTAAGTTGGAGGAAGGCTGTCCTGGCCTTGCCAACTCTTGCCCTTACATCGGCATCGGATCCACCCTTCTTATTGACGATGCTGCCTAGATAGGTGAATTCTTCAGTTTCCTCTAGCGCTTCACCATTGAGAGTGATAGGCGATGTGTTTTCTGCGTTGACCTTAAGGAACTTGGTCTTCCCTTTGTGGATGTTGAGGCCAAGGCGAGTGGAGTTTTCCGTCACAATGTTGGTCTTTTCCTGCATCTGTTGCTGAGTATGTGCGAGTAGTGCCAGGTCATCCGCGAAATCTAGATCGTCTAGTTGTGACCATAACGTCCACTGGATGCCATTACGCTTATCCGATGTTGATGTCTTCATTACCCAGTCTATCGCTAGCAGAAACAGAAATGGCGACAGTAAACAGCCTTGTCTCACTCCCGTCCGTACTTGGAATGCCTCTGTTGGGTGGCCTCTGTGGATCACTCTGCATTTCAATCCTTCATAAGAGTTCTTAATTATAGAGGTAATTTTTGTAGGGACCCCATAGTGTCTTAGCAGCTTCCAAAGTGATTCCCTGTCTACGCTGTCAAAAGCCTTTTCATAGTCAATAAAGTTGACATATAGGGGGGAATTCCACTCGAGCGACTGCTCCAGGATGATGCGCAGTGTAGCTATTTGGTCAGTGCAGGATCTATCCTTGCGGAAACCAGCTTGCTGATCTCGCAGCTTCGTATCAACAGCAGCCTGCATTCTGCCAAGCAGAATCCTGTTGAACACCTTTCCTGGGATTGATAGTAGGGTAATTCCTCTATAGTTAGAGCAGGTGCTCAAGTTTCCTTTCTTAGGGAGTTTAATGAGTAGTCCCTCTTTCCACTCTGTTGGGACTTGCTCCTCTTCCCAGATCTTTTGGAAGAGGGGGTGTAAGAGCTCTACTGTAGTCTCCACGTCCGCTTTCAGTGCCTCCGCAGGGATATCATCTGGTCCAGGTGCTTTTCCGCTTTTAAGCTTCTTGATGGCTTGGCGTATTTCTTCCTTTGTAGGTGCATTGCAGTCTATCGGGAGGTCTATGTCTGCCGGCTGGATATCAGGTGGGTCTGGTGGAGCTGGCCTGTTGAGTAGCTCTTCAAAGTATTCCACCCATCTTCTCTTTTGTCCTTCGTCATCGATTATCTGCTTTCCTTCTTTATCTTTCACCGGTCTTTCAGGTTTACTAAACTTTCCAGATAACTTCTTGGTGATGGTATACAAGTCTTTCATATTTCCATTTCTGGCTGCTTCCTCCGCTTCTGCAGCTAGAGCATCTGCATAATTCTTTTTGTCGGCTTTGATGCTCTTCTTTACACTCTTGTTTGCTTGTGTGTATTGTTCCTGTGCCTTGGCCTTCTCTGCACGTGTCCGGCTGCTATTTAGTACTGCCTTCATTTCTCTTCTCTGTTCTATTTTCTTCAAAGAGACCGTTGAGATCCATTCCTTGTGGTTGCGTTTCTGTGGGCCCAATACTTCTTGACAAACTGTCTTTATTGTTGTTTCCACTATCCTCCACTCCTTGTCTATTGTTGCTTCCTCTTCATCAATTATTTCTTGCAGGACTTGGAATTTGTTTGCAAGTGCCAGCTTGAATTCCTGGCATTTGGTTGGGTCTCTGAGAAGTATTGTGTTGAACTTCTTTCGCTGGTTTAATTCTACTGCCCAATTCCTTTTAAGTTTAAGTTTGACACGTGCAACAAGAAGGTGGTGGTCTGAAGCCACGTCCGCTCCTCTTCTAACACGTACATCTTGCAGGGACCTCCGGAACTTCTTGGAAATGCATATATGGTCTATCTGGTTTCCGGTGTGGAGGTCTGGTGAGAGCCAGGTGACTTTGTGTATCTTTCTATGGGGGAAGATGCTACCGCCGATGACAAGGCTGTTTGCAGCACACAGATCTACAAACCTCTCTCCATTGTCACTCATCTCTCCCAACCCCTCTCGACCCATAACCTCTTCGTAACCAGTGTTGTCATCTCCTATTTTAGCGTTAAGGTCTCCAATCAACATGGTTATGTCTCTGCTAGGAAACCTCTGAATGATGCTCTGCAGCCTACCGTAAAATTCATCTTTCGTACAGTCTTCACTATCGTTAGTAGGGGCATAGCACTGAACGAGATTCATGTTGATCTTTTTCCTCTTTGTTCTGAAAGACGCAGTGATGACTCTTGGACCATGTGCCTCCCAACCAATTAGTGCTCCTTGGGCAGCCTTTGAGAGCATGATAGCCACCCCCTGAGTGTGTGGTCCATTTTCATCCTCGTGCCCTGAATAAAGGAGTAGCTCTCCCGTGGTGAGCCTCTTCTGGCCGGAATCGGTCCATCTGGCTTCGCTGATGCCGAGGATGCTAATCTTGTAATTCCTCATCTCCACCGCCACTTGTGCTGCTTTACCAGCTTCAAACATGGTGCGGACGTTCCATGTTCCGATAGTTAGTGTGGTCCTGGTCGAGATGATGGCCGTCTGCCTGGCAGCTTCCAGTAGCTGGCTTTCACTGCCCGACATCATCGTACCTCCAACTGGAGGTCCATCCTCTCCCAGTACCGAGTTGTCTGTTAGGATCCTTGTTTGTGTTTTTGTAGCGGTAGTAGTTTGACGGGAAGGGGTTGCTAGCCCCTCGCCCAACCCTCCTCCTTTCTCATCCGGGCTTGGGACCGGCTATGGCGGAGTTGGTAAATAGATAGATAGATTGATAATATAGATAGATAGATATAGATATTGATTGAAAGAGTAATATTGATAAATGGATAGATAGATATATAGATAGATAGATAGATAGATAGAATACATGTCATAGTACTTGAAAAACATGTTATAGTACTAGAAATACATGTCATAGTACTTGAAATACATGTTATAGTACTAGAAATACGTGTTATAGTACTTGAAATACATGTCATAGTACTTGAAATACATGTCATAGTACTTGAAATTACATGTCATAGTACTTGAAGTATAGATATATATATGTCTATATATATATATATAATATTTGTATAGCGCTGCCAACAAACATAATGTAAGCTCAGAACGCTTTTAACATACAACTATGAACACGGACATTACTCTAGGCTCGGAGACAAAACTAACTGATAATAAAAAATAAAATAAAAATTTTAAAAAAATATGCATGTATATATGGTAACCTACTTGGAATATAATATGTATAAATATAGTTATAGTTATATATATATATTACTTAAAATGCATATTCTGTATCTTGAAACAATGAACAAAGTCACATCAGCTAATGAGAGCTAACTCTAAAAGTGCAAAAGCGTTTTCCTGAATGTTTGCTGTCGAATGATCTGACCTCTGACCTCCCTCATCTGTAAAGCTTCATACCCGACGAGTTCTCTTTCCTTACTTCAGCCAACTTTAGAATCTCGTAAATCATGAGACGAGATTTGGGGTGGTGAAAGGGGGCAGAAAGGATAAGGAGGGAGGGGGGAGAGAGAAATGGGAAGTAACTCGTCCGAACTGACCAGCCCAACGCACCATCCTAGATATTAGTTGCCGCTAGACCGGACACTGGCCAGCTTCGATGACAGAAGGAAGAAAAATTGTCCCGCTAAGCCAAGCCTCATCAACTTGTAATGGACACTCAATGAGCTATAAGCCTCCAATTTTTTTTTTAAACGACAAAAACATAAACAGACAAACAGGAACCAGAGAGAGGATGGAGTCAAACTACGTTTTTGTTTTGTTTATCAAGGCTTGCAAAAGGTTTTGACCGCAATAAAATATCATCTCATATTTGTATGTTATTCTTTCTCTCTGTGTGAATCGATCCGCTTTAAAATGGGTTTAATTCTCATCTGTATGTCGTTTCCAACATTATCATATTCATTTTGTTTTTATTTGAATCAAGGAATTACTAGCCAAGCTCTTACTCTTAGGCAATAGCAGCTTGTAATATTAGAACATTAGGAAATTATATCTTGTAATAATAATTGATCCCTTCCATTTAGACAATTACATCTTTCATACTTGGTACCCTCCTTGTAATATTTAATATTTTAATACTGGATAACATCCGTCTCAATTTATCCACTTTATATTAAAGGCCTATACTATAATATCTTGTTTTTTCTTTAAATTAAAAACACATGTGTATTATATTATTAGCCATAAAATATTAATCTTCACCCAAAATTATGGTTAGAATTCAGTACACCAATGTGTAATCCTCATCATTGCACAAACAGGTTCAATCTACATTCTAATACATAATGCTCCGTCATGGTCTAGCCAGTTGAGACTATTCTCTCTTCTAATACTCTAGCCAGTTGAGACTATTCTCTCTTCTAATACTCTAGCCAGTTGAGACTATTCTCTCTTCTAATACTCTAGCCAGTTGAGACTATTCTCTCTTCTAATACTCTAGCCAGTTGAGACTATTCTCTCTTCTAATACTCTAGCCAGTTGAGACTATTCTCTCTTCTAATACTCTAGCCAGTTGAGACTATTCTCTCTTCTAATACTCTAGCCAGTTGAGACTATTCTCTCTTCTAATACTCTAGCCAGTTGAGACTATTCTCTCTTCTAATACTCTAGCCAGTTGAGACTATTCTCTCTTCTAATACTCTAGCCAGTTGAGACTATTCTCTCTTCTAATACTCTAGCCAGTTGAGACTATTCTCTCTTCTAATACTCTAGCCAGTTGAGACTATTCTCTCTTCTAATACTCTAGCCAGTTGAGACTATTCTCTCTTCTAATACTCTAGCCAGTTGAGACTATTCTCTCTTCTAATACTCTAGCCAGTTGAGACTATTCTCTCTTCTAATACTCTAGCCAGTTGAGACTATTCTCTCTTCTAATACTCTAGCCAGTTGAGACTATTCTCTCTTCTAATACTCTAGCCAGTTGAGACTATTCTCTCTTCTAATACTCTAGCCAGTTGAGACTATTCTCTCTTCTAATACTCTAGCCAGTTGAGACTATTCTCTCTTCTAATACTCTAGCCAGTTGAGACTATTCTCTCTTCTAATACTCTAGCCAGTTGAGACTATTCTCTCTTCTAATACTCTAGCCAGTTGAGACTATTCTCTCTTCTAATACTCTAGCCAGTTGAGACTATTCTCTCTTCTAATACTCTAGCCAGTTAAGACTATTCTCTCTTCTAATACTCTAGCCAGGTAAGACTATTCTCTCTTCTAATACTCTAGCCAGTTGAGACTATTCTCTCTTCTAATACTCTAGCCAGTTAAGACTATTCTCTCTTCTAATACTCTAGCCAGTTGAGACTATTCTCTCTTCTAATACTCTAGCCAGTTAAGACTATTCTCTCTTCTAATACTCTAGCCAGTTAAGACTATTCTCTCTTCTAATACTCTAGCCAGTTAAGACTATTCTCTCTTCTAATACTCTAGCCAGTTAAGACTATTCTCTCTTCTAATACTCTTTCACCAACTGGTCAGACATTGATCTTTTTGTAATGTGTCCAGAAAATGATCTTCCCATCAACGGGGCCATATTGGTCTAGTGGCAGCGCGCTCGGATAGCCGTATCTTAGGTCCTGGGTTCAAGTCCTGGTGAAAACGTGCATTATGTATTTGAGTCTATACAGACCTGTATTTATACACACACATGTTTAAAAACACAAGTAAAAGTTAAACTCGCACACATGTAAAAACACACTCAATGGGTAAACAGACGCGCACACACATGTTAAATACACACTCAAAGGTTAAACAGACACACATACAGATGTTAAATACACACTCAAAGGTTAAATACACACACACACAAACATGTTTCAAAACACATTCAAATGCTATCTAACAACAAACAAATAGTTCGTCCCTGTGTGCGTTTTCTTTTTCTGCTAGCAAAATTCGATTTTCAAAACAGACCATTGTTCAGCTCGATACAACAGCAAGTTGCCGAGCGGGGCAGTCATCTTTTGTGACATCGATCAAGTCTTTCTTCCCCGCCCACCAACCCCCTTTTGCTACCCCTCCCCCCCCCACCCTTTTTTGCTACCCCCCCCCCCCCCCCCCCCACCACCAGCACTCACAGAACACGGAACGTCTTTTAAAATATAAAAAACATTGATCTGATATTTCACAAGGAATGAATTGATGTTCAGGGCGTTTTTTTGACGTCTGTTCTGGATTCATAACGAGGCTAGAACAGGATTTTTTTTTTTCTCCATTCAATTGTATTTAGGTTTGTCTTTTTTCTTTTTTTTAAATATCGAAAATCGTGTGTAGCACTTGAAGATCATAATCTGATGCCTTACATTTTAAGGAATACAATAGACCCTAATGCAAAAACTAGAAGACTTAGAGTTTGCGAATGACCTGGCCATTCTGTCCCACAGATTACAAGATATGCAAGAGAAGATCACAGCCTTGAGTGAGACTGGAAAAAGAGTAGGGCTCAATATAAACCATCAATAAACATAATTATTGAAAATAAACGCCCAACAAGATGGCGATATACAGGTAGAAAACCAAAGCTTAGAACAAGTGAATTACTTTGTATACCTTGGAAGTGTGGTCAGTGCATCAGGAGGAGTAGACGAGGACATCGAACGTCGAATAAATTTGGCGCGACAGGCCTTTGCCAACCTGAAACAGGTTTGGAGATCTACATACATCTCTGTCAAAACTAAAGTAAGGATCTTTAACACAAACGTTAAAACGGTCATACTTTATGGGTCCAAAACATGGCGATCGACAGAGATAGCAAAAAATAGACTCCAGACCTTTGTTAACAGATGCCTAAGAAATATACTCAAAATAAAATGGTTCGGCAAGGTAGAAAACTCCAAGCTGTGGGAGAGGTGTGGACAAAGAACAGTAGAACAACAAATCATGGGAAGGAAGTGGAGATGGATTGGACACACCCTCAGGAAAGATAACAACAGAGCTAGACAGGCCTTAGAGTGGAATCCCCAGGGTAAACGGCATAGAGGAAGACCCAGGTGAACATGAAGACGAAGCACATTGGATGAGGCTGGAAGAACTGGAAAGAGCTGGGAAGAATTGAAGCTACTGGCAAGAGACCGTGGAGAGTGGTTGACAGAGGCCCTAAGTTCCACAGGGAACCCAAAGGACAGATGATGATGATGATGAAGTCTTATTTATCGCTGACTTTCGTTATTGCCATTAACTATTCACCACATCACAAGCTTGACATCTGTTTGTATTTATTTAGGTCGTACCCGATAAATATTTTTCAATAGTTAAATCCCTTGGCGTTTAACGTCACACTTTCACATTAAACTTGGCAGAGAAAATACTTTATTTTCCTACAAGTGACGTCGCATCCGAGAAAGATATATAATATATTAGCATACATGTTGTTGTTTTTTTTCCCTAAGGCAGATAACTCTCTGAAATAAAGTTACAATAGAGCGTAGAATAATATGCATAAAAATATCTCTCGTGGGAATTTTAAAGTAAATAAAATGAGCCTTTTTGTAGTAATGGTCAAACGAACTATGAAAATGTTAATAGCCATGGAACAAAAGTACGGGTACATAATAAAGCGTCTAAACAACGTCAATAAAATTATGATTGATATACAAATTAATAACAACATAGGTGAAAGTATATAACAAAAATACAAATGTTCTTGTCGCATTTTTTCCTCATCTTTTCTCCCTCCCCCGCCCCGTGTGAGTGTGTGTGTGTGTGTGTTATGGTAAAGTCTGTACTTGTCTGTAGTCAGGATGGTCAAAATGACCGCGCGTGTATGTGTGTGTGTGTTATGGTAAAGTCTGTACTCGATTGTAGTCAGGAAGGTCAAGATGAAACTCGACCCTTCGACCAACCGTGGATAGTATTTCCTATTATGCACTATTTGCTCTGTTCAACGGCCTGGTTCGTAGAAATATCACCCCCCCCCCCTCCCGCCTGCCTTCCTTGCTAGTCCCAAGACATTTTAGAACATAATAGGTTTGATTTAGCCGGTGGGCCATAATTGTTTACAATATTGATTTCTGGTCTTTGGTCTCGGTCCCTAAGGGTACCACTGGTGTTTAAGTAAATCGGTAAAAGGCGGCAGGGTTGTGGTATCAGCAAGTCCCACCACAGTAGGGAGGCGTGAAATTGTCAGGGCCTACCATTGCACGTTTGTATCATTAAGGCCCATTGGTATATTATGACCTTTAACAGTAAAGTCGTTTAGTGTGAAACTTCGTACAGAAATGTACACTGACATCAGTAAGTTCCATACTATTACTATTCCATAAGAAAGGTCCACTTTTGATAAACGTAAATCAGAGGGGGGAGTTGATGTCCAAATTATTAAGTCGTGTACAATATCATTGGTGAAAAGGATGTTTTAGAGTTTTAACTAGGGATGTTGAAACCGTTTTTTCTTGAAAACCGGTATTCGATTCTATAAAACCGGTTTAAAACCGGAATTCGGTCCACCCCCCCCCCTTTCCCGCGCAATTTCACAAGTCACAGGCCGGAAAAGCCAAATGTTAGTAGTTTTGTAGGTATATTCAAGAGGTTGATTTGTGTGAATACAATATCATTTTGTACACTTTACCATAAAATTCTTTAGAATTAAAAAAAATCTGGGCTAATTGATTAAAACCGATAATAGCTTTCAATAGTGATAATTTTTACACCGTCGACTTAGATTTGTAAAATAATGTATTAAAAAGAATCGCTAAACAACAATGAAAATAATGTGTATTTAATAGTGCCGTTAATAATAAAGCACAGACGCAGTGTCTAGCAGAATTGTTCAGGGTCACAGGACAAAACTAGTTTGCGTCTCTCCATTGCGTACATCAAAGAGTCGGACGCTTTCCCAGAATGGTGACCCGACGCTATCCCTGAATGGTGACTCGACGCTATCCCAGAATGGTGACCCGACGCTATCCCAGAATGGTGACCCGACGCTATCCCAGAATGATGCAGGATGGAACATTGGATTCTAGAATTGCTACATCTGCAGTATACAGAATGGAACTTTGGATTCTAGACTTGCTACATCTGCAGTAGACAAAATGGAACATTGGATTGAAAATCAAAACCGGTTTTAGGTTTCAAAACCAGAATCCGGTATTCCGGTTTTCGTTTAACATTCCTAGTTTTAACATGTATTGTCAATGTGAGAAACGAGGTAAATAACTTTACAGTATAGGTCAGTGACACTAGAATTAAAGTTGAAAACGTTTTTATTTTCATGTCGGCAACCTTTTATTTTTTTGTCGGTGAGTTTAGTATTACTAAAAAAAAAACTTGAGTTGTTAGCCCTTCTACCTTAGGCACTACAGGAATTTCGTGTCATAGACTTAGTAACCCTCCTTCTAGTAGGAGAGTCTGTAAGATTATACGACTTATAAATGCATATATATGGACGGCCAATTGGAGATCTTGACTGAGACTTACTGCCAGTGACGTCATAGAACATCACATATAGGCTTTCCACTTCTGTCGATCGCGCGCGAGAAAACTTCCGGAATAACTTCTGTGGTTGCTATTTAATTTTTTTTATTTCCTGTTCTTGTGTTCTGAGTCATGTTATGCCGACCTCTCTTCCTCTGTCCAACCCGTCTAATAAAGAATTGCCTAACAGATCGGAATTAAAATTCCCATTGTGAGCCTGTAGGACTAATGTTGCCAGATTTCACGTTTCATCGTCCTCACACAGACAGTGTCGTCTGTAACCTTAACCTTGACCTGAAACGAAGAGTCGGGGACGATCAAAGATCTGTGCAGATAAAATACATTGTCATCTGGTTTATGGGAAAAATACTTTCTGCAATTTTCGAGGTGTGGGGGGGGGGGGGGGCTAGAACACGAGCAGCCCCGGAATGGTGACCCGATGCTATCCCAGAATGGTGACCCGACGTAATCACAGAATGATGACCCGACGCTATCCTAGAATGATGACCCGACGCTATCCCAGAATGGTGACCCGACGTTATCCAAGAATGGTGACCCGACGCTATCCCAGAATGATGACCCGACGCTATCCAAAAATGGTGACCCGACGCTATCCCAGAATGGTGACCCGACGTTATCACAGAATGATGACCCGACGCTATCCTAGAATGATGACCCGAAGCTATCCCAGAATGATGACCCAAAGCGATCCCAGAATGATGACCCGACGCTATCCAAAAATGGTGACCCGACGCTATCCCAGAATGGTGACCCGACGTTATCACAGAATGGTGACCCGACGCTATCCGAGAATGATGACCCTACGCTATTAGAATGGTGATCCGACGCTATCCAAGAATGGTGACCCGACGCTATCCAAGAATGGTGTCCGACGCTATCCCAGAATGGTGACCCGACGCTATCCCAGAATGGTGACCCGACGCTATCCCAGAATGGTGACCCGAAGCTATCCCAGAATGGTGACCTGACACTATCCCAGAATGGTGACTCGACGCTATCCCAGAATGGTGACCCAAGGCTATCCCAGAATGGTAACTCGACGCTATCCCAGAATGGTGACCCGACGCTATCCCAGAATGGTGACTCGACGCTATCCCAGAATGGTGACCCGACGCTATCCCAGAATGGTGACCCGACGCTGTCCCAGAATGATGTAGAATGGAACATTGGTTTCTAGAATTGTTACATCTGCAGTATACAGAATGGAACTTTGGATTCTAGACTTGCTACATCTGCAGTATACAGAATGGAACTTTGGATTCTAGAATTGCTACATCTGCAGTATTACAGAATGGAACTTTGGATTCTAGAATTGCTACATCTGCAGTATACAGAATGGAACTTTGGATTCTAGACTTGCTACATCTGAAGTATACAGAGAGAAACATTGGATTCTAGAATCGCTACATCTCCAGTATACAGAAAGGAACTTTAGATTCTAGACTTGCTACATCTCCAGTATACAGAATGGAACTTTGGATTCTAGATTTGCTACATCTGAAGTATACAGAAAGAAACATTGGATTCTAGAATTGCTACATCTCCAGTATACAGAATGAAACTTTGGATTCTAGACTTGCTACATCTCCAGTATACAGAATGGAACTTTGGATTCTAGACTTGCTACATCTGAAGTATACAGAATGAAACATTGGATTCTAGAATTGCTACATCTCCAGTATACAGAAAGGAACTTTAGATTCTAGACTTGCTACATCTCCAGTATACGGAATAGAACTTTGGCTTCTAGACTTGCTACATCTGAAGTATACAGAAAGAAACATTGGATTCTAGAATCGCTACATCTCCAGTATACAGAAAGGAACTTTAGATTCTAGACTTGCTACATCTCCAGTATACAGAATGGAACTTTGGATTCTAGACTTGCTACATCTGAAGTATACAGAAAGAAACATTGGATTCCAGAACTGCTACATCTGCAGTATACAGAATGGAACTTTGGATTCTAGAATTGCTACATCTGCAGTATACAGAATGGAACTTTGGATTCTAGACTTGCTACATCTGAAGTATACAGAGAGAAACATTGGATTCTAGAATCGCTACATCTCCAGTATACAGAAAGGAACTTTAGATTCTAGACTTGCTACATCTCCAGTATACAGAATGGAACTTTGGATTCTAGATTTGCTACATCTGAAGTATACAGAAAGAAACATTGGATTCTAGAATTGCTACATCTCCAGTATACAGAATGGAACTTTGGATTCTACACTTGCTACATCTCCAGTATACAGAATGGAACTTTGGATTCTAGACTTGCTACATCTGAAGTATACAGAATGAAACATTGGATTCTAGAATTGCTACATCTCCAGTATACAGAATGGAACTTTGGATTCTAGACTTGCTACATCTGCAGTATAAAGAATGGAACTTTGGATTCTAGACTTGCTACATCTGAAGTATACAGAATGGAACTTTGGATTCTAGACTTGCTACATCTGAAGTATACAGAATGAAACATTGGATTCTAGAATTGCTACATCTCCAGTATACAGAATGGAACTTTGGATTCTAGACTTGCTACATCTGAAGTATACAGAAAGAAACATTGGATTCTAGAATTGCTACATCTCCAGTATACAGAATGGAACTTTGGATTCTAGACTTGCTACATCAGAAGTATACAGAAAGAAACATTGGATTCTAGAATTGCTACATCTCCAGTATACAAAATGGAACTTTGGATTCTAGACTTGCTACATCTCCAGTATACAGAATGGAACTTTGGATTCTAGACTTGCTACATCTGAAGTATACAGAAAGAAACATTGGATTCTAGAATTGCTACATCTCCAGTATACAGAATGGAACTTTGGATTCTAGACTTGCTACATCTGAAGTATACAGAAAGAAACATTGGATTCTAGAATTGCTACATCTCCAGTATACAGAATGGAACTTTGGATTCTAGACTTGCTACATCTGAAGTATACAGAAAGAAACATTGGATTCTAGACTGGCTACATCTGCAGTATACAGAATGGAACTTTGGATTCTAGACTTGCTACATCTGCAGTATACAGAATGAAACATTGGATTCTAGACTTGCTAAACTTGCAATATGCATAAAGGAAACACAAAAGAAGATCGGAATATTTAAACAGACCTGAAAAAATCCGGTTATTAAGAATGCCGAGTGACATATTTGACATGCCCCTTAATTCATTATACGAGCTGCTGCACGAGTCTCAGTGTGTCTGAGTGTAACTCCGCTGAATGAATAATTATAATATCTCCAGGACACACGTGACACTAAAACCGGTTCTTTTTCTTTTTATTCCTGTTTTTTATCCGATATTTTTCTTTGATAAATCCTTTTATGTAATTTGTAGAATAATTTCTGCTGTCGTATTCGTTATATTTTTTTGATAATTCAATTGCAATGAATTAATTCTTCTTTGTTAATGTTTCTTTATCTTTTTTTATTACTTGAAGTGAAGTCTAAATGTTCCCTGTCTCACATAGAGCCTGGTTAAACTTTGATTGGTTAGGATTGTTGCCTGTTCAGAAGAACTACATATTTTCTTCTGTGATATTTAATCCGATAAAACCAAGCAACAAACTGAACCTTTTTTGTTCTCAATTATTTGGCCTCTGTAGTTTGTTTTAATATGTGTGTGTGTGTGTGTGTGTGTGTGTGTGTGTGTGTGTGTGTGTGTGTGTGTGTGTGTGTGTGTGCATAAAGAGAGAGAAAATATTTTTTTTGTGATGATATATTGAGATTGTAAATGACTTGTTACGGTTAAGATAATAAATTTGTCTTTTTTTTATCATCAATAAGCTCTTATTTAAACCCGATATATAGATCTGAAATCAGATTCTCCATCTGATCTAAACTCCAGGGGGTAGTTGTGTATATCAATAGCCATATAGAGAAGAGAAAGACATGACACGTTGTTTTGTTATAGAGCGATTGCAATCACGTGACAAAAAGCACGTGCTGTTTGTTTACTTTGTCTAGTGGTGATAAATGGCAGCCATATTACTATAGCCGTAAGTAGGTTTTATTTTTAAATGTGATTATTTCAACAATATAACGTAAAACATATATAAAACAATGTCAAGCGATGTAAATTAACATTCAAAGCTAAATTTAAACCATTAAAAATCAATGGAAAAGGTTCCGTAAGTGCCGAATATTTAATTGAAGATGTCGATTGTCGAATGTTAGCCTATTAATTTACTATCTAAAAGTAAAGCATAAAGCAAATTATAGCCTGCAATGTTTCAAAAGAGCCATTGAAAGACTATAAAAGCCTAAAATCTTGTTTATTTCGTGGACGGACTACTAAGGACTAGTATCACAGTTAAATATCAAGATTTATGGAAACTAATTCCTTATATTTTGGGTTTAAAATACACATGGTAAGTAACAATGTTTATTACCATTAATGCCATTATCGCCAAGATGGACGCTATTTCCACAAGTACGTCACTAAAAAAAACTAAGCCACGCCTATTGCTATCGCTCTATTATTTCGATTATCATAACATTTTTTTTCATCAAGTACAGTATAATTGTTTAATTTATAAATGACTTAAAGATTAGACTGATTCATATAGCTATTGAAGCAGCATTTGCTGGGTTACTTGGCATAAGACTTGTAAGGAGATTGTGTGACCTACACAATGGCCTACTGCAATTTTCTTCCGTTCGTTTAATTTAATTTCATGTAAGCATCAGAGATGGATCTACCCAAGAATAGGCTCTCTCTCTATCTCTCTCTCTCTCTCTCTCTCTCTCTCTCTCTCTCTCTCTCTCTCTCTCTCTCTCTCTCTCTCCGGACCCGTGAACTAACCAGAAACGTAATACTTAATGACAATTTAATTATTGATGAATGAGCGCAGTTTAGATACTAAATGATAAGTGTAAACTAAAGGCTCTGACGTGGTTCAAGACTTGTGCAAACTCCATAATTAGTTATCTTATATGTGACAGACGCTCCTTCTTATTGTGTTGTATTTCTAAATTATAATTTAATGCTTCATGTATTATTACTACTTTACTCTTTGCCCTTCTGTCCTCTAGTGTTTCTACATTTAGTGATTTAACTATTGATATTACCCTTGTCAATTTTGGATATCGGCTAATAATGAACCTTGCAGATCTTTTTTTAAATTTGTTCTAATTTTTAAATGTTTTCTTTTGTTGATGGGACCTATACAGATGATGCATATTCTAGTATAGCTCTAACTAATATGAGATGGCGTTTTAGTTATATGATAATATCATTATCGGTCTGACTGACGTTCTTATAATAATCCAACTTTATTAAGTACTAGTTAGTAGTCGAGCTTCTAATTGGAGCCGGCACTGTTTTGTCCACACAATGCCCATTATTGCAAATGTTATTTTTGAACTACTGACTCAGAGAGTAAAAGTAAAGTACCCTTCGGACTAAACTGAACATAGGTCTCGTGAAGCATCGTTCACCAGTTTCTGTGGCCACGGATTACTAGGGGATGTGTGACCAGCACAATGCCCAGTCACCTTTACTTTACCCCAATTCCTGTCGGGTACCCATTAGAACTTGGTAGACTCAGGGACACTCTCCAGACCCGGGAAAAAATTTTTAGCCTGCACCAGGATTCGACAATCTCAGGACCTATGGATACATAAAAGTATTTATACTATTTTTGTCTTAAATGCTGCATGAAGAACATATCAACGTTTATCCTCTCATCTTAGATGGTTTAACAGCATGTCAATCTGGAGATGTATCCCTCATTAGATTTGCAATTTTTCCACACACACTGTAAAGTAAATGAAAGATCAAGTGAAAGATGCGTGAAGCAATTAATTTTGCCCTATATAGGATCCGCTCATGCAGGGGATAGATTATGATGTTATATTTTTAGAAGACGTCAATCGTTTTGACAATATCGGAAATACTGAATCTAATACGTGATAGGTTGGCATTATTGGCATCATACATTGTGTCATTATTGGCGTCATTCATATTGGCATTATTGGCGTCGTACATTGTGGCATTATTGGCGTCATACATTGTGGCATTATTGGCGTCGTACATTGTGGCATTATTGGCGTCGTACATTGTGGCATTATTGGCGTCATACATTGTGGCATTATTGACGTCGTACATTGTGGCATTATTGGCGTCGTACATTGTGGCATTATTGGCGTCGTACATTGTGGCATTATTGGCGTCATACATCGTGGCATTATTGGCGTCATACATTTTGGCATTATTGGCGTCATATGTTGTGTCGTTATTGGCGTCATACATCGTACATCATTGAAATGTTTTTGTGTTGTTTTTTTTTCTTATCTTTCTATCTATAAATAACGTAGAATGTGTGTGTGGATTCTGATCCCAAATGGTTAATTTAAAGACACCTGACCTTATTGTCTCATATTTTACTTTTGCAATCTCACGTCCGGTACGCGTCCTCTCTAGCTGAGTGGTTAGATTATCCTACTGCCATGCGTGCGACCTGGGTTCGATTTCCCAACAATAACTTTGTTTACATACGTTTTTAAAAATGTCCATTAAATTCCATTTTTAAACTTTGTTAGTAAATAAAAAAAACTATTTTTTGTTAAAATTATTATAGCTTTTTGTTCAATGTAGTTTATAAAATGTTTATATTTAACTTATAAAGGCCAGTGTAATTTTTTCCCCGGTCACCGCCGGGCAATTGAGCTTGTTAAAAATAATATCTAAATTTAACTTAACTTTTTGGAAACTAGATCTACCAAAAGAATATGTTCATCACCTACAAAAGAGGATAGGGAATAATTCTTCTTAAAAAGTGGCTGTTACATGCATATGACAATGTCTAGATTACTTAACCCTTACAGTCCCGGGCGCGTATATAGCGGAACTGAAGGCAGCTTAGATAGAAGTAGGTCGGTACGGGAAGGGTTAATACAATCTTATTATACAATATCTAAGATTTAAAAGAAATCGATGTCAAAATCCACTATTGTTATTGCTAGACTATTATTTCTGTAGTAAGCGATCAATATTAATTTAAGAAAATTGGTATGATTCATAAGGTCTGAAGACAGGCATAAGAAAACTTTCATATTAAACTAGTAAAAATTAAATAATGTTTCCCCTCAAATGGCGTCACGCCATAGAAAAATAAATTCTCGTTGTTTCTTACGAAAAGCGTATTAATGAAGGGTAAGAATAATTAGTAATAATTTAAATGGCCTTGCAGAGTACTCATTATTTAACCAAGATATTCATAACAGTTAATTAAATATTATAGTCTTATGTTAAAATTGTCATTAAGTACTTAAAGATTATTAATTGACCTAGAGTCTAGTTACTGCATAAATGCGAAATACTTAACATGTACTTTAGTTTCACTTATTATAACAATGAAACATAGACTCTATATAGTGGTCAACTTAAGAAAAATTCTATGTTCAAGGTCGACGGTCGTCTGTCTCATCTGTCTCTAACAATCCCTAACATAATCCAGTCTATACCAGTCTCAATCAAACTATACGTAATGATATTGTATTTAGTCACGTAACATCTTCTTCTGCGTTTGAGATTATGACATGGCTAAACCCTAATCTATTTTAATGACGTCATCAGTTTTGTCAATGTACAAGTCTCACTGCAACATTTCACCACATCACTACCCTACGTGGGTGGGTGCAGGGCCCACAATCAATAAAAGTGTTTTCAATAAAGAAATGTCTTGGAACCTTGCGCTGGCTACATAGTCAACGTTCTTGTAATAGTCACAAACGACGACTAACTCAATATCATCAATTTCATGGTGTTACGTAACGGAGTTTGTAATAGTAATATTATTTTCCTAACTTTCTTATTAATAAACAAATAGAAAACGAATAGCGAATGCACCGAGGGAAGAGATATTATTATTACTAATTTATTGTAAACACCGAAAGCACGCTCCCGTAGAACGTTCTAGAAGGCGGTGGTCGGTTTTAAAACTCCAATTTAAAATAATCGATAGTTGGCAAGGAAAAATGTCCTCCTCTTTAAGTTCAATTATGTCTCTCATATCCGACACGCAAGTATGGTATCGATGGTAAATATAATGATACTACCGGACTATAAAATGAGTTGTTGGCGATTCTTTAAGTCTCTTACCTTATTGTCTTTACTAGTAATACTAGAAGGCAAGTCGCTCTTGTTCTGAATCATTGAAATGTTTTAACTTTCTCTAATTTTTCCTACTGGATTACTTACGATATTTATTTCAAGGAATATTATTATGAGCGTTCTATCAACCCCAATACTTGAAGATATATCTGATTATTAAGCATCAACGGTTTTGTATATTTCTTTTGACTGAATTGTGTAAATAATTTGCATGAAGGCCACAGCCATCATTGAACTGTTTGGATTAATAAATTTCATAGTTATTTTACATCTGGACTTATTGAATCTCTGAACTGTGATCGTATGTGTGTGGTTCCTAATAATTTACCTATTAACAGTCTATATTAAATATACAGTATACAACTGCCAAGAGCCACTATTTACTTGCAATTGAATACAATAAATTCAACACTACTTGGTACTCGCTTCATCACGCTTAGGGATGCAAACAGGGACAACCTTTAGACAAGAATACCATAATAATCAACAGAACTACTAATGCTATGTTATAACTAAGGAACTATAATATTAATGATACTGTATATCAGCATAATTCAGCTGTGATCAAATGATTACTGGGGGCTCAGAGCTAATTACATTTTATAAAGCATTCATAGCATAGTAATGTCATCTTCTACAACAATAACATCGATTTAATGAACTGGTAACCCTACAATAACAACTTGAATAATAACATCTAATTGATATTAACCAGGTCAATAAATAATCGTTAATTCTTCAGCGTATACGACAGTGTAATGACAACTGGTAAACGATCTGAAACAACATCATTTAAGCTGATTGATAATCCAAAGGAATATCGTGTTGATGATCAGTGATGTTGAGGTTCAATCCATGGTTTTACTAGCTGGTTACCTAATAATGGACTGAAAAGCAATTTCTTTGTTTAAAATCGAAATAAACAAAACTTGTATGCAAGGCATTCACACACAGTGAAGCCGGCTGGTCCAGCGGTTAGTTCACCGGACTGTCAACCAAAAACCAACTGACACGTCGCGGGTTCTATCCATGCCACCGACAAATCCCTGTCGCCCTGCTGGAGTTTTGGGCCTAGTGGACGTAATAATCTTCTATCTAGCAGGAACGTTTGTAAACTTATAAGATAAGATAAGATAAGATAAAATGCATTGACCTTTGAAATAGCAGTATCGCCTTGTAGATGATAAAATAAATTCTAAAAGAAACGCTGTAGTTCACTTAGACTCATCTTCCACTAAGTGCGATTTATCGTTCTGTCGCGATCGCGTTGTAGTCTGGTCCAATTGTACACCATAACAGATAAATTATACCTTAATAAACTAGAGATTTATAGTGTTATATGTTAAAATCATATGCATTTAATGCAATTGACTTTTGTGAAAAATATATCTTATTACTTAATGACATTATATTGTGATACCGTATTGTATGGCGATGTCATAATAAACAAAACAACTTCTTTTTATCACATTGCGCGGTCAGCAATCTTTATGACATCCATGGAAATGTACATTTTTGTTCTATTGGCTTTAAGAATGTATTTTTATTTAAAACAAAGATGTTTAACAATTTATTATGGCTCCAGCTCCCATATATTATGGTATGTCCCCCAAAGTGTATAAATGTGTTGCACAGTAATAGTACATACTACATAATGCCATGGTCAGTTTAACAACAATGTCCACTGTATGTCTGTAATAGTAATAAGAGTGCCAAAGTGTTATTTCTAAATCATTTAGCGTCCCAACAGCCTAACAGTCAACCTGTTATACCTATTTGTTCATTATTTTTATAAGACAATTCATTTAGTCCCATTGCAAGCCCAAAAACAAAGCGGCTTTATAGAAAAACCATGCAGAAGACATAACAAAACTGTTTACTATTACAAGGATGTTAAAAGTTTAATGGTATGTTATTTAACAAAAATTAACTTGTTTGTTGTTATATTGATTTTACTTTCTCTTTTTGTATTCCTTAACAAATTGTATGATTTAACTTTCAAAATAATAGTTAATGTCCAAGAATTTAAAGTTAGTGGTAAGATTTAATTCTAGTAACTTTAATAAGTTACCAAAATTCATATTGATCTCAACCAAATTGATACAATTGGATTTTTTTTTTATTACTTTTTTTTTCTTGTTATAAGCATCTTTTTTTTTATCCATTCATAGCTAATACACAATTTTATTTATCAGCTTACACATCAATGGTTAATGCATCAACATTTGAATTTAGTTATCAATATATTCTATTCTAGTAATTACTAAAAGCTATAAGTTCTTCATAGTTAGAGCTTAACTGATATTTCAGCTTATTTCCTATATTACTTTTTATATGTTCAAATATGTTTATTCAATATTTTATCTTATACATTACAGACGCTCCTTCTATAAAGAAGTTTATAATTTACATGTGCAATCTCATATATTTCTACATTAAGAAAAGGGGATAGAAGAACAGTTCATACACATTTTGCAAAGATGTGATAATATCATTAATTGCATTGATGCGTAAGTTATCATAAAAACTTAGTAGTTCATGTAGTGTTTGAAAGCGTACATATACAATGTCTTATCATACAGTATTTATATAATTTTAAACAAACTTTTAATATTTTTATCAGTATTAAAGTTATATATTGACTCAATTTTTTTTCTTTTACAGGAAAAAAAAGAAACAATTAGAAATATTAACGCAAAGTAAACGGGCTAATTATCTCCCTTTAATTAAAGCGAATACATTTGAACCTAGCAATGGACACCGAGTTGAGTTTAGTAATATAATTATTATTTGTTAATTTTTTAATACAAATCCAGTATTATGGTATGCAGTATTAGAGATATACAATTATTTAAAGTTGTAAATAATCTGCTTGCATGCTTAGTTGCTTTGGTTCCTCGTGAAACATGGGGCCTCCACATCAGCTCTCTAGCGCACTCACTCGATTCTGGGCATCCTTTTCAACCCATGAAAGATTGCAGGTTGTCATTTCCTCTTCGCAGGAGCGTCTCCGGGTGGTCTTAGAGCGACCAACCCGTCTCTCTCCCTTGGGGTATCATTAAATGGCCTGTCGGGTGTTGTCCTGTGTTTGTTTTGTGTTTTCGTAGGGTGTGCCCAATCCACCGCCATTTTCGCCTGGAGATCTGCTGCTCAAAGGGATCCTGGTTGGTTTGCCGCCACAAGTCGGTCTTCATTACATTTTCTGTCCACCGAATCATTAGTATGTTGCGGAGGCAGCCGTTGACAAACGTTTGGAGCTTTTTGCGCAGAGTGTTCTTGACTCTTCAGGTCTCTGAGCCGTAGAGAAGCACTGACTTTACGTTGGTGTTGATGATTCGTAATTTATTTTGGACAGACTGGGATAGTTGAATGATTTTAAAAAAAAATTACAACAATTCCAACATGTAGCCTAATGCTAGTATATGAACATTTTATTTTTATGAAAATAAAAAAAAATATTTCTAGAATTAATTAAATGTATGTTTAATTAAAGAAGTTGAACATAAAAACTCGTTTAAATGTAATTAGTATTAAACAATGTGTGTGCGCCTTGCCTTTGAGTTCGAACCTGTTTTATATCGAACGTGTTTTCAGTATGGGCTTCACAAGTTCGAGTCTATTAGTTTCCTTTGTTTTAATCTCTGCAGAAAAAAATTATGTTTTCGTCCTCGGGATTATATCTAAAACATAATGAAGGGAGACGGGGAGCGATGTTGACACAATTGTGTACAGGAAAAAAAATGGTTAGGGAAAAGTAAATGACATGTGATTTAATTCAATCCCATTTAGTAAATTTATACATTTTGTGATCATTTTTATTTTTCGGTGTGTATGTTCCAGACGCTACTTCTCTACAAAAGATATTTATGTCTCGCTGTAAACTGAGTTTATCCTTACATCCTGATAATAAGATATCAGTAAAAAAATAAAATGAAGTCAATCCCGTCGGACCAAACTGATACATAAAGCCGTTTACCGAACTTTTGTTCCACTCTAACATACTTGTACTTTCTCATCCACTTACAAATTATATCGTCCTTACTAAGCTATAAACAATTTATTACATAAATGTGTACACAATATACATATGTTAGTATATAATGACTATTACAGTTAACTCTTGAGGGAAGAGGTTAAAATCAGGTTCAAATATCAAATCAATGTCCAGTAATGACAAAATATAATGTTATACACTGTGATAATAACATGACCTTGAATTTGAACTTTTGACGAAAAAATTGCTAGCCGTTCAGTTCGCATGTTGGCCCGGTATAAGGTAGCGACCTGGCATTTGTAAGAGACCCCTTTGTCAATTTATTGAATTAATTGTGTGAAATTCCTTTGTCAATTTATTTAAGTAGATGTGTGAAACTCCTTTGTCAATTTATTTAAGTAGATGTGTGAAACCTCTTTTTCAATTTATTTAAGTAGATGTGTGAAACCTCTTTTTCAATTTATTAAAGTAGATGTGTGAAACTCCTTTGTCAATTTATTTAAGTAGATGTGTGAAACTCCTTTGTCAGTTTTTTTAAGTAGATGTGTGAAACCCCTTTGTCAATTTATTTAAGTAGATGTGTGAAACCCCTTTGTCAATTTATTTAAGTAGATGTGTAAAACCCCTTTGTCAACGTATTTAAAAAAATGTTTGAAACATGTAAATGTATTTATTTTTCTCAACTCCGGTGTCAATATAAAGCTTTAAAATCATTTTGTTAAACTTCGTTGTAAAGAAAAAAATAATAATTAATTCACTAGGAATGTAATTTTAATGCATTATTAATACAAACAATCTTTCTAATTAAAAACAACATTACAGTTATTGTCATGTGACGAAATGATTGAAAAGTGAACAGGGCTAAAACAAATAATATTATATAACTTTCATACAAGATGTTGTTTCTGTATGACCTCTCAAATCAAAAGTAATTTGTGACAGGGACATAACAACACCACCAACAACGAAGTCTGTGTTTTTCCATGACTTCAGGGCCGAACAAAATGTCACAGCAAAGAATAGCATTTCTGTCTTCTCCATTCGTTTTTTTTTTTTTTTTTTGTAGCTTTCAGCGATTTATTCATGTGTTCTAACACTAGTGTACGTAAAGGTAACATCTTAAAAGACAGTAGCAGAATTGTAACAGACGTGTAGCAGACGTAACAATGTCGTTCATGCAGTAGATTTGTTACTACCTGAAAATTATGTTGTATACATTTAATTATTTCATAGCCTGATTCAGTCTTTTTTTTTTAAAGAAATAACACAAAAAAATTGTTCATATAACCAGTTGGAAGAAGTTCCCTAAACTTAGCTGATATAATGAACAAGGACGTCAACTGTTAAAGTTTAGGAAAATC